>CM069143.1:68652477-68728907 GCA_035221665.1 Okamejei kenojei
CGAAGAAAATCTAGTGGAAGGGCCTCATCTGTGATGGGAGAGGGGAAACCCCCGTTTTCCCTAAAGAATGAGGACATCTCCGATGACCGGGTTTGAGCACGTCACCTTAGTGCGCAGATTGTGGTGTAACAGAGGAATTGGTGAAAAGGTGATAGAAACTTACAGAAGTCAGTTGGGGAGAAGAGTAGTCTAAGATATTTTGGGGGTCGTGTGGTTTAATAATAGATTCAGTCCATAGACCTAATCTCCTGAGATGGAGAAGGTGTGATCAAGAAACGGTATGTGTGTGTGTGAAGTGTTTGTGTGAATTGTGAAGTGTGCGAAGTGTAATCTTGTTTTGAGTGTGAAGTGTGAAGTGTGTGTTGTGTTGTGTGCATGTGTGTTATTTGGTTGAATGTGTGTTTCTTGAAGTGTGTATGTGTGAAGTGTGTGTGCTGCGTAGTGTGTGTGTTTTGTCTGGTGGGTTGTTGCGTTGTGTTGTTTAGCGTGTATATATATGTTATTTTGTGGAATGTTGTGTTTTTGTTTGAAGTGGGTGTGTGAAAGTTGTGTGCAAGTGTGATTGTGTTTGTGTGTGTTTGGGGTCACCCGGCAACTACTAGAAATACATCACGGGGGAGGTGGGGGGACGACAATTTGTACACGTTCTCGAATGCGATACTACCCATCTTTGGATTCCAAAATAAACTGTTGACCTCGGAGTGAAAACGAAACTGCAACCGAGAAAACAAATATTTCAGAGAAAGGGTGTTTCCTGTATAGACAAACAAGGTTTGCAAGATAACAACCACACACACACGCATGGTCACGGACACAGACACAACACACACACACACTCACACGCACACACACACCAACCCCACACACACACACACACACACACACACACACACACACACACACACACACACACACACACACACACACACACACACACAGTCCAAATGTATTTTAGATGCTGTTATAGTTGGGGGAGTGGGCAGATACATAGAAGATGAAGTTTAATGCGGATAAATGTGAGGTTATCCACTTTGGAAGCAAAAACAGGAAGGCAGATTGCTATCTAAGTGGCATCAAGTTGGGAAAAGGGGAGGTACAATGGGATCTGGGGGTCCTTGTACATCAGTCTATGAAAGTAAGCATGCAGGTACAGCAGGGAGTGAAGAAAGCGAATGGCATGTTGGACTTTATAACAAGAGGAATCGAATATAGGAGCAAAGAGGACCTTCTGCAGTTGTACAGTGCCCTAGTAAGACCACACCTGGAGTATTGTGTGCAGTTTTGGTCCCCTAATTTGAAGAAGGACATTCTTGCTATTGAAGGAGTGCAACGTAGGTTTACAAGGTTAATTCCCGGGATGGCGGGACTGTCATATGCTGAGAGAATGGAGCAGCTGGGCCTGTACACTCTGGACTTTAGAAGGATGAGAGGGGATCTCATTGAAACATATAAGATTGTTAAGGGCTTGGACACGCTAGAGGCAGGAAACATGTTCCCGATGTTGGGGGAGTCCAGAACCAAGGGCCACAGATTAAGAATAAGGAGTAATCCATAAGGAGTAAGCTAGACTGATTCCTGGGATGTCAGGACTTTCATATGAGGAAAGACTGAATAGAGGGTACACAAAAAGCTGGAGAACTCAGCGGGTGCAGCAGCATCTAAGGAGCGAAGGAGATGGGCGACGTTTCGGGTCGAGACCCTTCTTCAGACCCTGAATAGACTTGGCTTGTACTCGCTAGAATTTAGAAGACTGAGGGGGGATCTTATAGAAACTTACAAAATTCTTAAGGGGTTGGATAGGCTTGGAAGCAGGAAGATTGTTCCTGATGTTGGGGAGGTCCAGAACAAGGGATCTAAGGATAAGGGGGAATTCCTTTAGGACCGAGATGAGGAAAACATTTTTCACACATAGAGTGGTGCGTCTTTGGAATTATCTGCCACAGAAAATAGTTGAGGCCAGTTCATTGGCTATATTTAAGAGGAAGTTGGATGTGGCCCTTGTGGCTAAAGGGATCAGGGGGTATGGAGAGAAGACAGGTACAGGATGCTGAGTTGGTTGATCAGCCATGATCATATTGAATGTTGGTGCAGGCTCGAAGGACCGAATGGCCTACTCCTGCACCTATTTTCTATGTTTCTATGTTTCTATTTAGAACGGAGACAAGGAAACACCTTTTCTCACAGAGAGAGGTGAGTCTGTGGAATTCTCTGCCTCAGAAGGCGGTGGAGGCAGGTTCTCTGGATGCTTTCAAGAGAGAGCTAGATAGGGCTCTTAAAAATAGCAGGGGATATGCGGAGAAGGTCAGAACGGGGTACTGATTGGGGATGATCAGCCATGATCATATTGAATGGCGGTGCTGGCTCAAAGGGTCAAATGGCCTACTCCTGCACCTATTGTCTATTGTCTGTTGTCTATTGTCTATAGTATCAGCTACCATTACTTCCTCTGGCACAGACCCGCCACCGTCTGAGTAAAACGTTGCCCCTCATGTTCCAATGGAATCTCTCCTCCCTCACTTTAACCCTAAGCCTCTACCACGGGTAAGAGACTGTGGATTCACCCTCAATTTCCCTCACGTCTTATACACGTCTTTCAGATCAACCCTCATCTTCCTACGCTCCAAGGAATAAAGTCTTAGCCTGCGCAACCTCTCCCTGGAGCTCGTCTTCGAGTCCTGGAAACATTCCCGTAAATCTTCACTGCGCTCTTTCCAGCTTAATTCAGTTCAGTTCAATTTAATTTATTATCACGTGTACCGAGGTGCAGAGAAAGCTTTTGTTGTGTGCTATCCAGTCAGCTGAAAGACCATGCGTGAATGCAACAGAGCCATTTACAATGTACAGATATACGATAAGGGAATAACGTCTAGTGCAAGGTAAAGCCAGTAAAGTCTGATCAAAGATAGTCAGAGGGCCCCGAGAGAGGTAGATAGTAGTTCAGTACTGCTCTCTCGTTGTGTTGGGTAAAACCCTGTGACAGGAACTTGCTTTGAATCTCCCAGTGATTCTCAGGAACAAGTTGCATCTGCAGAATAAAGGAATTAGACTTTAAAATTTACCTACAAACATTCATCTAAATCATTATATATATTGTAAATAGCTGCGGTCCCAGCACCGAGCCTTGCGGTACCCCACTAGTCACAGCCTGCCATTCTGAAAGGGATGCGTTAAACCCTACTCTTTGTTTCCTGTCTGCCAACCTATTTTCTATCCATGTCAGCACTCTTCCCCAAATACCATGTGCCCTAATTTTGCCCACTAATATACCCATAAAAGGAATTAAACATTAAAATTAACCTATGAACATTCCTCTCACCTTTGCTCCCCCATCCTCACCCTGGTTGTTTCATCAGTTCCATAGTTCACATTGTTTCTCTTCAGACCACACCTTTCCCGGCACACAATGGGCACCGCCCTGCCTCAGCTCATTTGTTACCAGCCTGATATGTCCTGGTCTTTTCTCACCTCCAACTCTTCAGCCCCCACTCCCTCCACCCCCCTCCAGTTTCCTCCCCCACCTCTACTCTCAGTCTGAAGAAGGGTCCTGACTTCTGAACCATCACCCATTCCTTTTCTCCACAGATGCTGCCTGACCTGCTGGGTGACCCCATCACTTTGTATCTATTTTTAAATTAAACCTGATCTGCAGCATTTTGTTTCTGCCTCCCTAAATCCCGCTTGTGTAAACACAGACTCTGGGAAATACATATCCTTTTTCGGACAGCATTTACTTTCTCTGTCAATTTCCACTCAAACGTCGCAGTTCATGTGGAACAAAAGACAGGAATATTACAATTAGAAACGTGCCCAAATTGTGTTCCACCCCCCCACCCCCCACCCCCCCTGCTGTATTCAGTCCATTGCTGGTGATCAGAAACACACACAAGATGTTGAACTACTATCTACCTCGTTGATGACCATCGGGCTATCCTTGATCAGATTTTTCTGGCTTTAGCTTGCGCTAAACGTTATTCGCTTATCATGTATCTATGCACTGTAAATGGGTCAAATGTAATCATGTATTGCCTTTCTGCTGACTGGATAGGATGCAACACAAGCTTTTCACGTTTCCTAAATTAAACACACACATATACACACACACATATACACACACACACACACACACACACACTTTTCCCCTTCACATTGAACCTAAATCGTCTATTCCGCTACTCTGGGTAAAAGACTCTGTGCATCTATCTGATGTAATGCTCTCATGATTTTGTATACTTCTATAAGACCTCCCCTCATTCTCCTACGCTCCATGGAGGCTCAGCCTACTCAACCTCTCCCAATAGCTCACATCCTCCACTCCTGGCAACATCCTCGTAAACCAGATCTGAACACAATATTCTAATGCGGTCTCACCAACGTCTTTTACAACTGCAACATGACCTCCTAACCTCTATACCAAATACTCTGACTGATGAAGGCCAAAGTGCTAAAAGCCTATTGACCACCTCATCTACCAGCGACTCGACCTTCATGGAACCATGCACGTGTACTACCAGATCCCTCTGCTCTCCAACACTACCCAGGCCTACCATTCACTGTGTAGCAAGCAAGCAAGTTTATTTATATAGCACATTTCAGCAACAAGGCAATCCAAAGTGCTTTACACAAAGCATTATAAACAGTTCATTATAAAGAATAGAACATAAAAACAATTTAATTAAAGCAACGTCAGAAAAGTCTTCAGCCTCAATTTAAAACAACTGAGAGTTGGAACGGAACGGACCTGCATTTTTCTGGAAGTTTGATCCATATATGTAGTACATAAAAACTAAACGCTGCTTCTCCATGTTTAGTTCTGACTAGGGAAAGAAAGCAGACATGTCCCAGATGACTCGGAGGTCTGGATGGTTCATAATGTAGCAGTAGATCACAAATGTATTTTCAGTGCTTTATAAACCAACAGTAATATTTTGAAATCAATTCTTTGACAGACTGGAGGGCAGTGTAAATACCTCAAAACTGGAGTGATGTGATCTTGGTATTAGGGAGGACTCAAGCAGCAATGTTCTGTGTCAGCTGCAGCTGTCTAATCAAATTTTAGGGAGACCTCTGAAGACAGCATGACAGTCGTCAAGTCTACTGAAGATAAATGCGTGGACAAGTTTTTCCGAATGCTGCTGAATGGTAAGTCCTTTAACCCTTGATATATTCTTAAGGTGATAGCAGGCTGACATTGTAATTGTCTTAAATTGGCTGTTGAAATTCAGGTCTGAGTCCATGATTACACCAAGAGCTTAGCTGAGCACACTTTTAATATGACAAAGGGTCGGAAGAAGAGTTTCGCACGAAACTTTACCTATTTCCTTTGCTCCATAGATGCTGCTGTGCCCGCTGAATTTCTCCAGCACTTTTGTCTACCTTTAATTTTCCAGTATCTGCAGTTCCTTCTTAAACACTTTTAATCGTTTCTCATTAGCTTAAAAAACTACGACCTCAGTTCCTATTCGACGTCCCAAAATGCAACTTAAATTCCATCAACTATGCCTCCGCCCACCTGGCCAATCGATCCAGATCCTGCTGCAATCATTCACAACCATCTTCACTATCTGCAAAACCACTCACTAGTGTCATCAGCAAACTTGCTAATCTAGCCCTGTACGTTCTCATCCAATTCATTGATGTAGATGACAAACAGTAACGGGCCCAGCAGCAAACCCTGTGGCACACCACTAGTCACAGGCCTCCATTCTGCGAGCAGCGCCTTCCACCATCACCCTCTGCTTCCTTCCATGGAGCCAATTTGCTATCCATTCAGCTATCTCTTCTTGGATCCCATGAGATCTAACCTTCCAGAGCAGCCTTCAATGTGGCACCTTGTCAAAAGCCTTCCTAAAGTCCATGTTCACAACATCTACAGCTCCGCCTTCATTAACATTTTTGCTCACATCTTCAAAAAAATCAATCAGATTGGTGAGACACGACCTTCCACTGACAAAACCATCCTGACTGTCCCTTATCAGCCCTTGCCCATCCAAATGCTTGTATATCCTATCCCTCCGAATACTCTCCAGCAACTTACGAACTATAGATGTTAAGCTCACTGGCCTATAGTTCCCAGCATTGTCCCCGCAGCCCTTCTTGAAAAGAGGCACAACATTTGTTACCCTCCAATCCTCTGGCACCTCACCTGTATTGAACGACATCTACTGTATCCACACCTGGAACAGCAGGTACAGTAAATTAGGTTGGGGGAGGTGCAAGTGAACTTCTGTCTCACCTGAAAAGACTGTCACGGTCCTTGGACGGAATTGAGGGGGGAGGTAAAGGGACAGGTTTTGCATCTCCTGCGGTTGCAGGGGAAAGGGGGTGGTTTGGGTGCGAAGGGACGAGTTGACCGGAGAGTTGCGGAGGGAACGGTCTCTGTGGAAAGCAGAAAGGGGTGGAGATGGTGAAGTGGCTAGAAGTGCCGTTGGAGAAGCATTGGAGAAGTATGTGTTAGTGTTTTGGAGATCTCTGATGCTGGCTGGTAGGGTATTCCAATCCCTTGCTGTCGTGAAGAAAAGCGAGTTAGAAAGTGCCAATAAATGGCCGTGCGTTATAAAATAATTTTCAGGTCGGTAGCTTCTGGTTGGGTAACATCTGCTGGGTTTCACTTTCAGTCGAGCCGTTCCACTCCACGTTCCCGCGGTGAGCGAGGCGGCGCTGAAACAGCCTGATCCTGGATCGGGACGGTAGCGCAGTCAGTGAGTTGCAGTGAGCTGCCCCGTCATAAGGTGAGTGTGTGGGCTCCGCTCCCGCTCCTGGTCACTGCTTTAGCCCGTGTTGCTAGTCGCATGGGAGGGGGGTGGGGGGGGGGGGGGGGGGGGGGGGGGGGGGCATGAGAGGAGGCTCCGGGATATGGAGGTATACAGTCCCACAACAGGAGGGACCCGGAGCGGGGAAAATAAGCAGATTGTGACCGGTACTGACCCCCGGGAGCTGTTTGGGGCCTTCGGGATGTCACAGAACTAATGAGCAGTTTGGGGTTAGGGGGATTAGAACATAGAATATAGAAAAGTACAGCATCGGAAAAGACCCTTCGCCCCACCAACTCAGTGCACAAAATGTTGCCAAGATGAACTAATGATAGTCGCAAAATGTTGGAGTAAATCAGCAGGTCAGGCAGCATCTCTGGTGAAAATGGACAGGTGATGTTTTCAAGGGTCCAGACACAAAACGTCGCCTGTCCATTTTCGCCTGAGATACTCCAGAATTTGTGTCTATCTTTGGAATAACCAGCATCGATACCAGTAACAGCAGCAAGACAAAGAGGCCGTGTGGTGAACTCCCTGCGTCAGTCGGGGCATTGAGTGTATGTGTAAGGAAGTCATGATGCAGCTTTATAAAACTGAAGCCCAGGCCACAAATTATGTGCAGTCTGGTCGTCTAATTACAGGAATATAGTGGAGAGTTTGGAGAGTGTGTACAAGATGTTGACCAGAATGCTGCCTGGATTAGTGGGTATTAGCTGCAAGGAGAGGTTGGGCAGACTTGGATTGTTTTCTCTGGGAAGCCAGATGTCGAGGGGAGACCTGACAGAAGTTTATAGAAACATAGAAACATAGAAATTCGGTGCAGGAGCAGGCTGATCATCCAACTCAGTATCCTGTACCTGCCTTCTCTCCATGCCCTCTGATCCCTTCTTCCACAAGGGCCACATCCAACTCCCTCTTAAATATGGCCAACGAACTGGCTTCAACTACCTTCTGTGGCAGAGAATCCCACAGATTCACCACTCTCTGTGTAAAAAACGATTTTCTCATCTCGGTCCTAAAAGACTTCCCCCTTATCCTTAAACTGTGACCCCTTGTCCTGGACTTCCCAACATCGGGAACAATCTTCCTGCATCTAGCCTGTCCAACCCCTTAAGAATTTTGTAAGTCTCTATGAGATCACCCCTCAATCTTCTAAATTCCAGCGAGTACAAGCCGAGTCTATCCAGTCTTTCTTCATATGGAAGTCGTGCCATCCAGGAATCAGTCTGGTGAACCTTCTCTGTACTCCCTCTATGGCAAGAATGTCTTTCTTCAGATTAGGAGACCAAAACTGTACGCAATACTCCAGGTGTGGCCTCACCAAAACCCTGTACAACTGCAGTAGAACCTCCCTGCTCTTGTACTCAAATCCTTTTGCTATGAATGCCAACATACCATTCGCTTTCTTCACAGCCTGCTGCACCTGCATGCCTACTTTCAATGACTGGTGTACCATGACACCCAGGTCTCGCTGCATCTCCCCTTTTCCTAATCGGTCACCATTCAAATAATAGTCTACCTCCCTGTTTTTGCCACCAAAGTGGATAACCTCACATTTATCCACATTATACTGCATCTGCCATGCATTTGCCCACTCACCCAGTCTATCCAAGTCACCTTGCAGCCTCCTAGCATCGTCCTCACAGCTAACACTGCCCCCCAGCTTCGTGTCATCCGCAAACTTCGAGATGTTGCATTTAATTCCCTCGTCCAAATCATTAATGTTATATTGTAAATTAGCTGGGGTCCAGCACTGAGCCTTGCGGCACCCCACTAGTCACTGTCTGCCATCCTGAAAAGGACCCGTTCACTCCTACTCTTTGCTTCCTGTCTGCCAGCCAGTTCTCTATCCACATCAATACTGAACCACCAATACCGTGTGCTTTAAGTTTGTATACCAATCTCTTGTGTGGGACCTTGACGAAAGCCTTCTGAAAGTCCAGATATAACACATCCACTGCTTCTCCCTTATCCACTCTATTAGTTACATCCTCAAAAAATTCATTAAGATTCGTCAGACATGATTTACCCTTCGTAAATCCATGCTGACTTTGTCAATGATTTCACCACTTTCCAAATGCGCTGCTATCCCATCTTTAATAATTGACTCTAGCAGTTTCCCCACTACCGTTGTTAGACTAACTGGTCTGTAATTCCCCGTTTTCTCTCTCCCTCCCTTTTTAAAAAGTGGGGTTACATTAGCTACCCTCCAATCCTCAGGAACTACTCCAGAATCTAAAGAGTTTTGAAAAATTATCACTAAGGCATCTGCTATTTCTGGGGCTACTTCCTTAAGTACCCTGGGATGCAGCCTATCTGGAGCTGGGGATGTATCAGCCTTTAATCCAATTTAACACCATGAGAGACACAGATCGGGTAGACAGTCAGAATCTGTTTCCCAAAGACTAGAGGGCATAACTTTGTGAGAAGGGCAAAGTTGGAAGGAAATCTGCGGGCAAAGTGTTTACACAGATGGGTGGGAGTTGCCTGGAACGCGTTGCCGGGGGTGGTGATGGAGCCAGATAGATTGTGGCATTTAAACTTGAAGACAGGTGCATGGGTATTTGGGGGAATGAAGGTATATGGGACAGTGCAGTCAGTAGAGATCGGTTTAATTTTACAGCATGTTAGTGACTCCCGTCGAATGTAACCAGTCCACGCTGACATTTGTGGGTCTTATCCACTCTATTAGTTACATCCTCAAAAAATTCATTAAGATTCGTCAGACATGATTTACCCTTCGTAAATCCATGCTGACTTTGTCCAATGATTTCACCACTTTCCAAATGCGCTGCTATCCCATCTTTAATAATTGACTCTAGCAGTTTCCCCACTACCGTTGTTAGACTAACTGGTCTGTAATTCCCCGTTTTCTCTCTCTCTCCCTTTTTAAAAAGTGGGGTTACATTAGCTACCCTCCAATCCTCAGGAACTCCTCCAGAATCTAAAGAGTTTTGAAAAATTATCACTAAGGCATCTGCTATTTCTGGGGCTACTTCCTTAAGTATCCTGGGATGCAGCCTATCTGGAGCTGGGGATGTATCGGCCTTTAATCCAATTTAACACCATGAGAGACACAGATCGGGTAGACAGTCAGAATCTGTTTCCCAAAGACTAGAGGGCATAACTTTGTGAGAAGGGCAAAGTTGGAAGGAAATCTGCGGGCAAAGTGTTTACACAGATGGGTGGGAGTTGCCTGGAACGCGGTGCCGGGGGTGGTGATGGAGCCAGATAGATTGTGGCATTTAAACTTGAAGACAAGTGCATGGGTATTTGGGGGAATGAAGGTATATGGGACAGTGCAGTCAGTAGAGATCGGTTTAATTTTACAGCATGTTAGTGACTCCCGTCGAATGTAACCAGTCCACGCTGACATGTGTGGGTCTATCCCCCCAGGAATAACATGGCCCAGTCAGTCCTGTCCAAGTACTTCAGCGACGCGGAGGCGAGGAGCCTGCAGACCGGGTACTGTAACGGAGAGGTGGTGTCAGCGATGCTGCGGATAAAGCGGGTGGAGGATTCGGGCAATGTGCCGATTAACATCGCAGTGTTGGGAGACGGCGGGGCCGGCAAATCCACCTTCATCAACACCATGAGGGGTGTGCGCAGTGGCGACCACGGAGCGGCTCCGGTGGGGGATTATGAAGCCAGTGTGAATCCAGTGGGATATCCCTACCCCTCTCTGCCCAATGTCCAGCTCTGGGATCTGCCCGGATCCAACTCACTCGGCTTTGAGATGAGCCGCTACCTGAAGCAGGTGCAGTTTGAACGCTATGACTTTTACATCATCGTGTCCCAGTCCCGCTTCAGAGAGAGTGACGGGGAGCTCAGCAGAAAGATTCAGCAACAGGGGAAAGGCTTCTACTACATCCGCTCCAAGATCGACAATGACGCCTTTTCCATGCAGATGCAGGGCACTGACTTCGGGGAAGGGCAGCGACAGATCCGCCAGGATTGTCTCGACAACTTCCATCGGGTCAGCGTTGAACCACCGCCCATTTTCCTGATCTCCGGTCTGCAGGTGACAGAACATGATTTTCCCAAATTACAATCTGCCCTCGCCAGTGATCTACAGAAGATAAAATCAACTGCCTTCCGTCTGGCAATCCCAAGGATGATGCAGGAAATACAGAGGCCCAGACGCCAGATGCTGATGTGGTGTATCGCGCTCTGGGCCTTCCTCTCCGGGGCACTGGGAGTGTTGCGACTCCCGGCCTTGCCTCTCCTCACTGCCACTCTGTGCACGGTGTCCGGGTGGATGTATCTCCGGAGACAGCTGGGCGTCAGTGAGCGGGAGCTGGGAACCCTGTCCGGGGCAGTGGCCAAGCCCGTGTCACTGCTTAAAGCCGACATGGACCGACCCTCGCCACGCAAACTTCAACAATTGGTTCCAAAAGCATTGTCGCTGTTGTCATTGTGGCCTTTACAGTAGTTGGGTTCACGGGCACCTTCCCCCCAGTGCTGCTCATTGTCTGTGGCGCAGGGTCCTCCCTTGCTTTTACCTGGCTGGTTCTGATGGGTTCTCTGGATGACCGGTTGCGATCTGTACAGAACCTGGCAGGTGCGCTCTTCGATGAGGACGGTGGTGGGGGTGTATAGGTCGGTGGCTCACAGTACAGCTTGATCACGGGTAAGAGTGCATTACCTGGCAGGGCCAACACTGGTGTGTTCTGGCGCTCTATACGACACTTTGTAAAGTATAAATGCATTCACGTAGAATAGCTGTGTGTGAACTATTGGTGACCTCTATATCTCACTCCCATTCACTGCTACCTGCTGCTCCGTGACACGGGCTATTCTAGGCTTCACCCTCTGCTGGAACATTTGCCAAAATTAAATGTGCTGAGGGTTTGTATTAGTTAAAACACACGGGGACCAGGGGTCGGTAGATCACTGGGCTCCAAGGTTTAACCATGAGTGATTTCCAAGAACTGGAAACCCAATGTATGGTCATTTCAATGTTCACTGTTCTAAATAAATACATTTAATCTTATATCTCAGTGTTGTCATCTGTTGAATCCAGCGGCTTCTATTAACCGCCAACACCCCTTCCGCCGTGTTTAACTATCCCGCTCTGTCGCCAGCGATCTGGTGGGCGATGAGGGGAAGGCGGGTTCCAACAGGAAGCGGGCAGAGACGGGACCACCTACGTGCAGCGCCAGATGTGGCCCGGAGCCCGGGATGACCATCTGTGAATTGTGTCCGGCCACATCTGGCCGCATCGGTGACGTATGTCAGTAGCGAGCGCAGTGATTGGCGTAGAGACCGCTGGTGATCCATATAACCATATAACAATTACAGCACGGAAACAGGCCATCTCGGCCCTTCTAGTCCGTGTCGAACACTTATTTTATTTCGGAGTCACACGAGTGACTTCGTGAAGACCCCGCCAGCACGAATGCGCGCATTATGGTCACTCGCATTTGCTGCCGACAGCTGGAGGGGTGAGTGCGCTTCCCCAACGGCACCTTCAAAAGAGGCTTCGAGGTAAGTTTTAACCAACCTTGAGCTGGTTAGTCGCTGTGAAGAAATTATCTACTTACAGGAACGATGGAGTCGAAGAAAGGGAAGGCGAAACAAGCCTCCAAGGGCCGCGGGGCTTCGGAGGGAAGTCAGCGGCCGCTATCCTCGGAGCTGCCCGCAACACCGGCAGCACCCGCTTTGCGGGCCGAGGAGAAATCGCGGAAGTTGGGGAGCCCTGTGCAGTTGACAAGGCCCGACTCTCCACCACAGCAGGCTAAGGAGCAGCATGTTGGTCGGAGCACCGCGCAGGAGCAGGGTAGGGTAGACCCTGACTCCCTGCCGCTATCGCCCAAACAACAAAAGGCTAGCGGCAAACAGGTGCGTAAAACTGTGCCACGGTCAGCGGCACATTCTGTTTCCCCTGTGTTACAGGTCTCCAGAGGGCGGACCAGGGGGAAAGCCGTATCCAGGTCGAGCCCCGCTGCAGCGGCCGGCATCGACATGCCACCGGAGAAGTCTGCCAGATCACGGACCGGTGATGGACCTGCTGGGAAGTCTGGGAGCCCCGCAGGAGCGGGAGGTACCGGCTCACCACCGGGGCAGGCTGCCAGAGTGCAGGCCTGTGGCAGTGTATTTCAGTCGTGCGGCCTCACTGAGGCGGCAGGCGGCGACCATGCGCCGTCTCAGACCCGTATAACCGGGATTGGCGGTAAGCCCGCGCGGATGTCGGGGAGCCCGACTTGACCGGCTCGTCTCCGCTTCTGTCATACCAGACAGGCGGATCGCTACAGTCCGGAAGACGGAGGACTAGTGGCATGTCCGCGCGGGAGTCGTGTAGCCCCGCAGGAGCGGCATGCAGCGACTACCTACCAACGTACCCAGACATCACCTCCGGTGCAGTCCATTGGCAGAAGCCCCAGTAGTTCTGGAGAACCTGGGAAGTCGACTTGCCGTCCGCAGATAGCGGCGGCGGTTGCATGGCCCGGATGGAACATATGATGGAGCAGATTCTCAAGCGGGACCTGGAACATCAAGAACGGGGGTCCCTGCGATCTAGGAGCCATACTGTGGGTCCACCGAGTATTTCTCCTTCATCCGTGGGCAGCGCCAGGAGTCAGCGGTTAGCTGACTTTGAAGAGGGGTTGGCGCAGGAACCAGCAGAAACAGAAATCCCTGAGGAGCTACTGGAGGTAGTTTCCAAATTTGCCAAGCCAGGGCATTCAGGGGAACTGCTACAGGCCAAACTAGCGGCGAGCATAAATTACCTCACAACCCACCAGCTGCAGGAACAGGTGTTGACGGAGGCTATGGAAAAATACCAAGCCCCAGGTAATTGTGTATCACTGAATGTCCCAACGGTCAACACGCCCATCTGGGGGAACATTAGTCCTGGGATCAGGGCCCAGGAGCTGAAAATTCAGAAGATCCTCAAGCTATTGACATCAGGCATCACGGCATTTGCCAGAACCTTGGACGGGACAGAAATGACGGAGGAGCAGCAGGATGCTCTGGCTCTATTGTGTAATACACAATATGAGATCAACTGTTTCAGAAAAAGCTCCATCCGGCCCACACTTAACCCAAAATTTGCAGGGTTGTGCAAAGCCTCTGCAACTCCACCGCCAAGACAGTTGTTCGGGGAGGACCTGCCTTAACAGGTCAAAGACTTGGATGAGGAGGCCAAAGCAGTTGGGTTAATGAAACCTCCGTCATCAGCCAGGCCACAGGCGTATCGGAGGCACCATCCATACGGAAAATACCCGGCCTCGGGGACAACCCGATAGGGCACCGAGAGCATATCCATCGGCTGCACCCTATCAGCAGAAGCCTTTTTTAGGGCAGGGCCAACAGCGGCCAGCATGGAAGATGCGCCAACCCCCCCAACCCAGCAACACAACGTCCACCAAAAGCCCAGAACATCAAGCCCCGCCGGTAACCATGGAGGTAAGGGGGTCTGGTTCTCTTGAGAGTGCAGCATGCATAATATCACAAGTAGGAGGGAGGTTGCATGCATTCTGGGATGCATGGGGTGCTATAACTTCGGATACCTTTATTTTACAAAGTATTCAGGGTTATGAGATTGAATTCATAAATGGGCATCTTCCCCCGACTCAACATATACCTGACCGGAAATTTGCACTCTCTCAAAAAGAGAAAGAGGAAGGACATGTAGAAATATTAAGGCTATATGCCAAGGGGGTAATAGAAAAAATGACACATGAACCTCTTGAGTTTGTGTCTAACATGTTTACCAAAACCAAAAAAGATGGTGGATGTCGAATTATCATTGATCTAACCCATTTGAATACCTTTGTACAATATACCCATTTCAAAATGGAGACATTTGATACGGCTAAACAGCTGATTTCCCGAGGGTACTTTATGGCTTGCATCGATTTAAAAGATGCATACTATTCAGTACCTATAAAGGAACATCACCGGAAATTCTTAAAATTTGTCTGGATGGGGCAACTGTGGCAATACAAAGCCCTACACAATGGGCTAACCACAGCCCCTAGGTTATTTACAAAAAATTTAAAACCAATATTGGCATCCCTTAGACAACAAAATCACATAGTCATGGCATATTTAAATGATATCTTAATTGTGGGGAAAACTCTTGAACTAGCTGAACTAGTAGTAACAGCTACCAAAACGTTATTCGAGAAACAAGGGTTTGTTATCCATCCAGACAAATCTAAGTTCAACCCATCTGTGGTTATGGATTATCTGGGATTCACGATTAACACCAATCATATGATTGTCACTATCCCAGCCAGCAAAGCAATAGATATAATAGAGGCATGTAACAGCCTTGCTTGTGCCAGGAAACCGACTATCAGACACGCTGCTAAGGTAATTGGAAAGCTTGTAGCTACATTTCCAGCTGCGCAATTTGGGCCATTACATTATCAAAACTTGCAAAGAGCAAAAATCTCAGCATTTAAAGCAAATGCTGGACATTTTGACAGAACTATGCAGCTGCTGATCAAGGCAAAATTGAGCTACAATGGTGGTTTAGCAATATTAGTGATTGTTTTAATCCTATCATTATATCCAACCCATCAGTCGTATTACAAACCGACGCAAGCGCCCAAGGCCGGGGAGCTACCAACACCACTTCTAGTTGTGGCGGCAGATGGGATTCATACGAATCTACGCATCTTCCGTCACAAGGCATAAACTATTTAGAAATGCAGGGAGCATTTCATGGGCTGCGGGCTTACTGCACGAATTTACATTATACGCATGTCCGTCTTCAAATAGATAATACCACTGTGGAGGCATATTTAAACCATATGGGTGGTATCAAGTCAATATCTTGTGATGAATTGGCAAATACAATTTGGCTCTGGTGTATTGAAAGAAATATTTTGATATCAGCTACTTACCTTCCGAGTAAGCTCAATACAGTGGCAGACACCAGGTCACGAGTATTCAATGACAACATTGAGTGGATGTTGAACCCCCAAATATTTGCTAAAATTATAGCTAAATTTGGAACACCAGATATCGACCTTTTTGTGTCCAGGTTGAACCATCAGATACCAACATATGTATCTTGGGAACCAGATTCTGGGGCTGTGGTAATGGATGCATTCTCGCTCCATTGGGGG
This sequence comes from Okamejei kenojei, assembly GCA_035221665.1. NCBI lineage: Eukaryota > Metazoa > Chordata > Chondrichthyes > Rajiformes > Rajidae > Okamejei > Okamejei kenojei. The sequence continues at coordinate 68,668,307 of CM069143.1, forward strand.
AAATAGTTTTTCTGTGCATTTCCCCCATTCTGTCTCATCAGTCGGGTATTGCAGAAAATTCAACTGGATTCTGCAACAGGCATTCTGTTAATACCTGACTGGTCTACACAACGATGGTACCTGGTGGTCCTCAATATGCTAAATGACCCATGGACACAAATTACCAAATGCCCAAATTTGGTCACCAACCCCATCACTGGGGAGTGTCATCCGTGCCATGGTCATCTGAACCTGTTGGCTTGCAGGTTCTGAAGAGGTCACTGCTGGAGTTCGGGCTGTCATCCAGGGCCATGGACATCATAACGGCATCGTGCAGAGAATCCACTAGGAAGCAGTACCTAACCTACATCAGAAAATAGGAAGCCTACTGCAGTCGGACGAAGACCACCTATAACTCTGCCACAATCCCTAACGTGTTGGAATTCCTCGTGGGCCTTCATTTTGATGAGGGACTCGGCTACAGTGCCATAATAGTGCCAGGAGTGCACTATAGTCCTACCTCAATATAGGAGTGGGATTGCATCAGCTGGTGTCAAAACTTATGAGGGGTATTTTCAATACAAACCCTCTACGACCAAGCTACAACATTACCTAGGATGTAGGGGTGGTATTAACCCTGCTCAGGAGCTGGTCGCCCATGATGGGGTTACCGCTGGACAGACTCACCTACAAAGTGGTGATGTTGATGGCACTGACATCTGCACAACGGGTCCAGACTTTGCAGAAACTGAGATTGGACAGTATGGTCTCGACCCCTGAGAAAGTAACCTTCTTTATAGAGGAGTTGCTTGAGCAGCACAGACCGGGGTCTACAGGGCTGCAATTGGAATTCTGAGCGTACCCCGCTGATGCTACACTGCATAGCCACCCATCTTCGGTATTATATCAAAGTCACACACACCATCAGGAAGATGGAGCAGGGTCTGTTCATCAGCCACAAGAACCCACATCACCGGGTGATGGTACAGACTATCTCCAGGTGGCTCAGGGTGGCGTCGGGTGCAGCAGTAATTGATACTAATGTTTTTAAATCTCATTTTACCAGGGTTGCATCCACATCAGCGGCGAGGACCATGGAGGTTCCCATGGATCATGTCCTCGCTACTGCGGGCTGGGCCAGTGAGACAACCTTTCAACGATTTTATAACAAGCCGTTTGCGGAATCAGTTTGAAGTACCAATTCAATTCAATTTAATTCAATTCAACTTTAATGTCATTACACAGATACAAGTATGGGTACAATGAAATGCAGTTTAGTGTCAGTATGTAGTGATAGCAATATATAGATAAATACAGATAAATAAATACAGATGTGGAAATCTATCGGCGGGTCTCCGAGTTCAGCAGTGTGATGATGTTATTATAGAAGCTATTCCTCATCCTGCTGGTGCGGGACCTGAGGCTCCTGTACCGCCTCCCCGATGGTAGGAGGGCAAACAGTCCATGGTTAGGGTGGGAGGGGTCCTTGATGATCTTCCTGGCCCATCTCAGACACCGTTTTCGGTGGAGGGCATCCATGGCAGGAAGCGGGGCACCGATGATGTACTGGGGCGGTTTTCACCACCCGCTGTCTGCTATGGTGCAACTGCTGTACCATACCGTAAAGCAGGTGGTCAGGATGCTTTCGATGGTACAGCGGTAAAAGTTGGTCAGGATCTGGGGGGACATGTGGGCTTTTTTGAGCCTCCTCAGGAAGTAAAGGCGCTGCTGCGCCTTTTTGATCAGCTTGGAGGTGTTGAGGGACCAGGACAGATCCTCCGAGATGTGTACCCCGAGGAATTTGTAGTTGGAGACCCGCTCCACCTCAGTCCCGTTTATATGGATGGGAGTGTGTCTGCCCTCTCTGTTCCATAAAACATTTATCCCCGAGTTAGGGGTTTATTGTTTGTATTTTAATAAATACTTTATTATTTTTCAGCTTCTTCAAGTCTGAAATACTTTAATATACTTCCTCCATCAGTAATTGTGGTAGTGTGGAGCATGGACATGGTCCAGTGCATGGAATCACAGAGCTTTGAAATCTTCATGAAGTCATGCACGTGACTCCGAAGTAAAATAGTAAGATTAAACGAGAACTTACCAGTTTGAAGTTTGATCCTTATTTTATGCCGCGTTACGATGATAGATTTCGTGCCCCCTGCTCCCAACCCTCTATCATAAGGTCAACTGGTATATTAGTGTCTCTTAATCTTACTATCTTCAGTCATTGTTGTTATCTGTGATTCCACACCACTGCTTTGAAGAATGTCGTGCATGCGTGCTGGCGGGGTCTTCACGAAATCCCTCATCGATACTCCTCATAAAATAAGGATCAAACTTCAAACTGGTAAGTTCTCATTTAATCTTACTATTATCCCCTAGTCCCATCTACCTGCACTCAGACCATAACCCTCCATTTCCTTCCCATCCATATACCTATCCAATTTATTTTTAAATGATAAAATTGAACCTGCCTCCACCACTTCCACTGGGAGCTCATTCCACACAGCTACCACTCTCTGAGTAAAGAAGATTTCCCTCATGTTGCCCCTAAACTTCTGTCGCTTAATTCACAAATTACGTCCTCTTGTTTGAATCTTCTCTACTCTCAATGAAAAAAGCTTATACACGTTAGATTTGTCCTGCCAAGATGTAGCACCTCACAGCACCTGCAACCTCTAGTGTAGCACCTCCAATGAAACATAACTCTGACACTGACCTGTCCCCCTTCCCCGGCTGCAGTCCCTACCCCAGTGGTCAACCTGCTGAGATCTCTGGCCATTGACCAGCGCACCTTTCTCTGACTGCGGTGTCCATGTGGCCGGGAGCTCCAACCTTGCAGGTAAAAATGATTAAGAAAGAACTGCAGATGCTGGAAAAATCGAAGGTAGACAAAACATGCTGGAGAAACTCAACGGGTGAGGCAGCATCTATGGAGAGAAGGAATTGGTGACGTTTTGGGTCGAGACTCTTCTTCAGACTGATGTCGGGGTGTGAAGGGTGCGTGGAAAAGGAAAGGAAGTATGCAGAGACAGTAGTGCTTGTGGAAGGACTGCGAAGGGGGAAGGGAAGGAGGGAGAAAGCAAGGGCTATATAAAATTAGAACAGCCAATGTTCATCCCGCTGGGCTGTAAACTACCCAAGCGAAATATGAGGTGCTGTTCCTCCAAATTGTGCTGGGCCTCACTCTGGCAATGGAGGAGGCCCAGGACAGAAAGGTCAAATTGGGAATGGGAGGGGGAGTTAAAGTGCTGAGCAACCGGGAGATCAGTTTGGTTAAGACGGATTGAGCGGAGGTGTTCAACCAAATGATCGCTGAGCCTGCGCTTGGTCTCGCCGATGTAGAGAAGTTGACACCTTGAACAGCGGATGCAATAGATGAGGTTTGGAGGAGGTGTAGGTGAATCTGTGCCGCACCTGGAAAGACTAATTGGATCCTTGGATGGGGGAGTCAACGGGGGATGTAAAGGGATAAATGTTGCATTTCCTGTGGTTGCTGGGGAAAGCACCCGGGGAGGGGGTGGTTTGGGTTGGAAGGGACGAATTTACATCCAGATCATTTCTATTTATCACAAACAACAGAGTTCCCAGTGGGAAATGTAGAACTTTGAACATTCCCAACACCCGGTAGATGCACAGGGTCTCTTTCCCAGATTTGGGGAATCGAGGACCAGAGGACATCGGTTCAAGGTGAAGGGGAAAAGATTTAATAGGAATCCGAGGGGTATCTTTTTCACTGGTGGGTGTATGGAACAAGCTGCCAGAGGAGGTAGTTGAGGCTGGGACTGCCCGATTGTTTAAGATACAGTTGGATTGGTTTGGAGGGATATAGACCAAGCGCAGGCAAGTGGGAGTAGGTTAGCTGGGACATTATTGGCCAGTGTGGGCGAGTTGGGCTGAAGGGCCTGGTTCACTGTTTCACTCTATGACTATGATCCACTCAGTTGTTGGAGCAACTTCACCCTCAATTACGGGAAATGTTGCCTCCAAACAGAAAAATTCCCACGTGTCAGTATTACTAACAGCTCAAGCTTTTAAACGGGGAAACATCGAAGATAGGTGCAGGAGTAGACCATTTGGCTCTTCGAGCCGCACCGCCATTCAATATAATAGTGGTTGATCATCCAAAATTAGTACCCCGTTCCTGCTTTTTTCCCCTATCTCTTGATTCCGTTAGCCCTAAAAGCTAAATCTAACTCTCTCCTGAAAACATCCAGTGAATTGGCCTCCACTGGCTTCTGTGGCAGAGAATTCCACAGATTCACAACTATTTGGGTGAACATGTTTTTCCTCATCTCAGTCCTAATTGGCCTACTACTTATTCTTAAACCGTGACCCCTTGTTCCCGAACATTTTTCCTGCATTGAGCCTGTCCAATCGTTTAAGAATTGTATATGTTTCTATCAGATCCCCTCTCATTCTTCTAAATTCCAGTGAATTTAAGCCCAGTCGGTCTATTCTTTCATAATTTTGTCCCGCCATCCGGGGAATTAACCTGGTGAACCTACGCTGCACTCCCGGAACAACAAGAATGTCCTTCCTTAAATTAGGAGACTACACGTACTCACAGGAATTGATCCAACGTCGAAAGAACATTGGAAAATGATCACCAATGCATCCATGATTTCAAGGGCCACCTTCTTGAGTCCTCTGGGATGCCGACCGCCAGGCCCTGGGGATTTATCTGCCTTCAGTCCCAAGAGTTTACCTAACACCATTTCCTGTGTAATGCGGATTTCTCTCCCATTAGACCCTCGAGCATTTCTGGGTGATGGCTCGAAGGGCGGAATGACCTACTCTTGTACCTATTTTCTATGTTTTCTCTCTTTCCTTTTCCCTCCCCCCCCCCCCCCCTCTCTCCTCTTTCTCCTTCGTCGGAAGGTCGGAATCCTTCTTCATATTGATAGTAGATGGGGGGGGGTGAGGTGGGAATGGGGGGAATTTGCGAGGGAGAAGCGGCAGGACAAAGCATGGCCGGTCATAGATGAACACCGGCGAGGGGGTTATTTGACCGGCTGATTGTTGGACAAAGGCCAGGGATGCGGGTGTGAGCCCCACAGGATCAGAGATCAGGGATGGAAACGTTGGGAATTGTGTATCCATTGTAAACGGTTTAATGGGGAGGGGGGTGTGCGAGGTCAGCCTGGGTCCAAGGGAAGGTGGGGGGAGGGGGAAAAATTGAGTTAATTTGCCTGCAGAGTCACACGCGGGGAGCTGGTGATGGGTCAGCAGGGACAGGGCGGCCGGTTTACAAAGAGTTTCCACAGATAAACTAGACAGGAAACCATTGAGTGTGATGCCAACGAGGACTTTATTGCTTTACTCTCCCAGTACAAGAGAAACCCAATGTTTAGAGTAATCATTGCGAATACAACATCAACTGGCTTAACAATGACGGTGCGGCGCCTCTGCGTGGATGCAGTTTTGGTCCACTTGTCCACTGTAACACTTGTTCACTGTATCCTGATGGATAATATTGCAAGCGTCTCTACAGGTCACTTGTTGCTGTGGTAGCCTGGTTACGTCCGGGCCCCACCACTGCATCACATTTCACGTCTCCTTATTTTATTCACTTTTTTTCCTCATATTTTCCGTTATTATTCTTTTTTTTTGTATAGTTAAGATCTAAATTAAATGTCACTATATAATTCTTATTTGCTGAAATAAGCGCTCTACTAATAGATCATGCTTCTGTTACTGCCCTGCTAAAGGGTCAGACTATTTCTGTGCTAACGTGTAAAATGATTAAATCTGCTGTAGAACATTAGATTATAACACAATTAGTTCTACACTACACTGCAATGCTACAATGCTTCCCGGCTGCTCGACTCGGCTGCAATCTTCTCTGTTATGTTGTTCTTACGCTGCTGGGTTATGCTGCAAATAGCTCACTACTATTAAGTAACGTTTTGGTTGGCATCTGCCTTCAGATTCGAATTACCGTACATTCGTGGATTAATCTTCGAATATCTTGATACTATCAGAATTTACTGCACTTGGCTCCGCCGTGTGAATTTTGTTGCCTTTATCTCAATGCGATTAGATCAAGGTTTATTCGTCTTCCAAGAGATTACACCTCAGTAAGATTTGCCCTGTCACGCCAACACAATTCCCTCCACACCGCTGAGCTCGGTTTAACAAGTTCCCAAACACGCGGTCTGGGGGCCGGAAGCAGCCGAGTAGATGATCGTTCCCCGCTCGCTCCGGAGACTCCGCCGTGGCCGTTGAGGTCCAGTCAGCGACTCGACTGTACAAACCCGCCCGACTGTACAAAGCTGAATGGTTTCATTAGTTAATTTCTTTAACCACCCTCCGTCTTTGGTCGATAGCTTCTCTGTCAGTAAGTGTAAACTGACCGGACTGTGTTCAATAAAGTCACCTGCAGTTAATAACAGAGGTTGTTGCAAACGCTCATCAGGTTATGTAGCGTCTGTGGAGGGGGAATTCTCTCTGCTCCTCTTGCACGGGGACTGGCGGCCCTGAGCGGATTCTTGCCTGGTATTTTGTATTGTTGATCTCCAGCCCCGGACACAAGTGGGAAATAACATTCGAGGAGAAAATTGGAGGAAGTTTCACAGAAATTAAAGAAATTAATATCTGACAAAATAACGTTGAAAGGGGCGATACTGTTTGTGAAACGGTGAAAGATTTACAATCCATAATTAGATGTTCATCGGATGAAAAACTCAGACTGTGAGCGAATCTCTGGCACCGTGGGGTTTCAATTAATATCTAATGTCAATTCTGTCATTGAACAGATTAAAAAAACAACCATCGTTCACTGTATTTTTACTGAGTGAACTGCTCCCTGCGTATTATAATTTGGGAGGAATCTGTACGTGAACTGGACTGCCAGTAACCTTTAGAATTTGTGAAGAACAGGCTCGGTAATCTGAGGTTAACGCGCAGAGTTCATTGGAGATGGAGAATAACTTGCTTCCACTCGGGTTCTGTTGTTTACGCGGTGGCTGATGAGATCGATGTGGGTCCCGCGGACTGTACCTCAGGTGGCGCTTGATGGGCTGGGCAGGTGGCTAGTTTGTGAGGTGGCCACTCCTGTATTTCACTTGGCCTCCAGGTTCTCAGTAGCATCCCGAATTATCGCCACTTTCATCAGTCACGGGCCAGGAATTCCAGAGAATCAGTGACAGTTTTAAAGTTTTAATCAAGGAGGGTTTGAGAACATTATACATTGTTTGCTCTGTCTCTGTGGAGCTCGTCCGTGGTGATACGGCTCAGCGGAGAGTGGCTGCTTCAGGAGCTTAGTGTCAGGTGACTAGTCTAAAGAGGTCTCTCACCCCCAAACGTCAGCCATTCCTCCTCTCCAGAGGTGCCGCCTGTCCCGCTGAGTTGCTCCAGTATTTTGTGTCTGTGTCAGGTGACTAAATGTTATTGTTCTCTGTGCAGGAGAGGGGGGTTGGGGCAGGTCATTAATATCGGTGACTAATATGGGATTGGACACCTGCAAATGGCCAAGGACGTGAGAGATACCTGGGATGGCAGGGGGTGATGGGGATAGTTGGTCTCCGCAAAATGATGTAGATAGTTTGATGAGTGAGCAAAGCACTTTGAAAATGGAACAAAGGAAAATTGTGAGGCCATACATTTTGTTAGGAGGAATCTCAAGTCGGATGTGATCTAAATGGAGAAAGTCTGTAGATAAAGGAGGCACATAAATATTAACCCTTGCTGTCTCCTCCCCTTCCCACCTCTCCCTCAGCCCTCGGGCTCCTCCTCCTCCCTTTTCCTTTCTTCTCTCCCCCCCCTCCCACCTCCCATCAGTCTGAAGAAGGGTTTCGGCCCGTAACGTTGCCTATCTCCTTCGCTCCTTAGATGCTGCTGCACCCGCTGAGTTTCTCCAGCCTTTTGTGTACCTTCGATTTTCCAGCATCTGCAGTTCCTTCTTCAACACATAAATATTAAGATGTTTGTATCCATGAGGTACAAGTGACTAGTGGGTCGGTGAAACAAGAGGTTAAGAATACTAACGGCATGTTGGATTTTATTGCAATGGGGTTGGAGTTTAGAAATAGGGAAATGCTGTCATAATTATAACCAGAATATCTAGAATGTTGGGCATAGATTTAGTTGGCCAATTATACAGAACAGGACAACACACTCAGCCCACTGGGATCAGAAGATCGTCTTCTCGTGTAAGACTGAAGAAGTTAGATCTGTATTCTTTGGAGACTGGAAGAAGAGGTTGTCTTTTTGAAACATTCGAGACCCTTGGAGGTTTGACTAGATGTTGATATGGTTTCATTGGCGAGAGCTTGTTGAACGCGGTGGCAACGTCACACTGAGTCTCCCCGGGACAGTTCTCTTCTGTTCTCCGGCGGGTTGGTGCGCTTAAGGTGTTTGCAGTGAATTGGTTGCGAAGATTACAGCAGTGACAACAGCTTTTAATATAATTCATCATCTGTGAAATAATTTGGAACTTAATGGCGATGTGAAAGATGATATTTATTTCCCATTCGCGCATCCGCGATGACTTGCAGCAACTCAGCAGCGGATCCTTTATTGCGGATGACTAGGATCAGTGGCAAATGCAACTTTCACCACTCTCTGGGCATTCTCCACAAGGTCATCCAGTACGTCGGTCAACAACTTGTAAGTCATTCCAAATGACGATACTGCCCCGAAGATGGAGCCAATGACTGGTATTGTATCAAGGGCCATTTCCGCCACTGAAACAGCAGCAAAACTGGTACGCAACAACATTTGTTTCACAAACTCCTCATTTATTTCACCCACCAGAGGGGTTCTCACTTCTGCTTTCAGAAATTCCACGGGTTTCTTTGAGATATTGGCCAGTCTCTGAAGGGAGGCATCATCCAGGCCGAGACTTTTGCGGAAATCTATTATTGCAGTGACTAGTACCCCGAGGTCAAAGGCGAAAGACAATCCGGGAACAGGCACCGCTCCCACAACTCCTGAGACTGTTGCCAACATCCAGATACGTTCCTTCAACTGGGCTCGTTTCTGCTCCACAATCTTCACTGCTGTGCTTGGAAGTGACATCAATAAAGCATTTCTCTTTATTCCATTGAGATTATCTAGAAGCGTTTGCTTTAACTTATCAAAATCAAACTCTTTTGTGTAAAGGCTTGATATCAGGAAAATAATGGGTTTTGAAATCCCCGCTTTGGCCAAACCGCGACTTATGTCTAGTTCCACCTCATCAAGTTTCTCCTTTCTTTCAAAAACTATACCCTGCGTTGCCAAATTATTGAGGTCATTGTCAATATGACTTCGTACGAAGTAGAACTTCTTCCCCAAGATTTGAATCTCCTTGGCGACCTTTGCATCGTTTTCGGTGAATCGATCCTTTGAGATTATTATGAAAAAATCGTATGTAGTAAATTCCATTTTGCTCACGTAATCCTTCATTGGAAAGTCAGATGTTCCAACTCCCGGCAGATCCCAGAAGCAAACATTAGGGAAGGTGGGATGTCTGTATGCAATTCGCTCCATTGTGGTTTGAACAATCCCGATTTTAGCTGCACCCTCATCGCAGCCCCGCAGCCCCCTCATGGCGTTGATGAAGGTGGATTTCCCTGCACCTGAATTTCCTGTCACAGCGATGTTAAGCTTTGCATTTTCTATGTCGTTCAATTTCTTCAAGATCTGTGTCGCAAACTTGCTCAGCCCACCCTGCTCATATGTAGTCCGCAGTTCATTGATTTCTTGCTGACTGAAGTATACAGATTCTGAAGATGAAGCCATCGTATCTCTGCGAAAATAAATTAACATATTGTAATTTTAATACATCTCCAAAAGTGTATTTCATGAGACACAGAAGCAACATCGCAGTCACATGTTTGTGATCAAAGCAGAGATCACTGGACCTGAATGTCCCACTTCACAGAAATAGCGGGATACACTGGGCTGAAGATTAAATGATTAAATGATTAAATGAACCGGTCACTCATTAACACCCCTTCCCATTCCTACACTGACCTTTCTGTCCTAGGTCTCCTCCGTTGTCAGAGTGAGGCTAAACACAAATTGGAGGAACAGCAACTCATATTTAGCTTGGGTAGTTTACAGCCCAGTCGTATGAAGATTGATTTTGCTCACTTCAGATAATCCCGGCATTCCCTCTCTATCCCTCCCCCACCCAAGTTACACCAGATTCTCGTTTTCACCCAACAAACAGCTAACAATGGCCTGTTTCCTTTATCATCGTTACATTTTGCATATCTTTCATTCATTATTCTTTATCTCTCTATATCATCGTCCTTTTCTTTTGCTTTTACTTTTCCCCGAGTAGTCTGAAGAAGAGTCTCGACCCGAAACGTCATCCATTCCTTCTCTCCAGAGATGCTGCCTGTCCCGCTGAGTTACTCCAGCTTTCTGTGTCGATCCTCGGTTTTAACCAGCATCAGCAGTTCGCAGTCACTAAGAAAGATTACTGATCACATTTTCCCCATCCATTCATACTTTCAGTTGTGTTCACTTTGTGTAACCTGAACTTCGTTGTGATTAGCGGATAAAGAATATGAATCATTCAGGGCAGGTATACAGGTCATGCAGGCTAGCATTGGTATTTAACGTAGAGTAATGCCCCTGTCCCACTTAGGAAACCTGAACGGAAACCTCTGGAGACTTTGTGCCCCACCCAAGGTTTCCGTGCGGTTCCCTGAGGTTTTTGTCAGTCTCCCTACCTGCTTCCATTACCTGCAACCTCTGGCAACCACCTGCAACCTCCGGGAACCGCACAGAAACCTTGGGTGGGGCGCAAAGTCGCCAGAGATTTCCGTTCAGGTTTCCTAAGTGGGACAGGGGCTTTAGCTAATCTCCTTGTTCCTTTCAGGAGGTTTTCACGCAGGGAGCGAATGGGCTGACGTGTTTACACTGCGGGTAAACGGGAGGCTGGATTTCTGTTCTGAGGATGAGACAGAAAGACAGTGTTGTCAGAAACAAAATGCCATAGCAGGAAATGTTTCCAAGCCTTCTTGAAGAAATGCAACTATCTCTCCCTGAACCCTGCGAATCGCTAACCCACGACTGCTCAAAGCGGAGAGGGGGGCGTTAGGGACGACACTGTAAACCCGGTGACCATGCACGGGTCACGCATGGCCCAGTCTGAGTGTTGATAAGGGTGCGCCCCCTTACAAACTCTCCGCACGCCAGTCGGCTGCCCCCTGTGGAAGAGGCATTGGTTCCCACATTGAAGTTCCTTAGAACCCAGTGAACTTTGATCCTGACGTGTTTCAAAGGAGAGGAAAACAGCAGAGTGTGAAGCCGAGAGATATAAAACCCTACTGGTCGGCAGAGTCTGAAACCTGAAGTCATTTTCTGCCCGGTCTGTAATGACTCCTTTAAGGTACTGTCTCCTTTAAACTGATGTCATTGAACATCAAACAGCACAGAACAGGTGCAGCTCAGGGACAGGCTGTTCCCACAGGTTAGGAAAAGGGGAGGTGCATCGAGGCCTGTACATCACTCACTGACTGTAAGGATGAGAGGGAATCTTATCGAAACCTATAAATTTCTTAAATGATTCGACTGGCTAGATACTGGAAAAATGTCCCCAATGTTGGAAAAGACCAGAACCAGTGGTCACAGTTTAAGAATTGTAATGTATTCATGCATATTCATGTATACGCTAATGAGTTGGTGTTGTGTATAAGTAGGGAGTGTTGGGTAATAAATCTCTCTTGTGATCCAGCCAGCCTGCGTGTAAGTTGCTATTCATTCTGCTGCCCGGAATATTACAACATTGGCGACAAGGATGGGATTGAATTTGTGAACTCATCCTTTAAATACAGTGCAGGACTGTTTTGCAACGCGCAGTATTGTTTAACAGTTTAAACAGTAAATACGGAGTTGTGTCGCAGTTGTTTGAGAGCTATTCCTAGATCTCTCTGTTCCACAACATTCCTCAATTCCCTACCATTTACCATGCACGTCCTATTTTGATTTGTCCTGCCAAGATGTAGCACTTCACACTTAACAGCATTAAACTCCATCTGCCATTTTTCAGCCCACTTTTCCAAATGGCCCAAATCTCTCTGTAGACTTTGAAAATCTACTTCATTATCCACAACACCACCTATCTTAGTATCATCTGCATACTTACTTATCCAATTTTCCACCCCATCATCCAGATCATTGATGCACATGACAAACAACAGTGGACCCAACACAGATCCCTGAGGCACCCCACCTGACAAACAGCCATCTACCATTACTCTCTGACATCTCCCATTCAGCCACTGTTGAATCCATCTTGCTACTCCGCCATTAACACCCAAAGATTGAACCTTCTTAACCAACCTTCCATGGGGAACCTTGTCAAAGGCCTTACTGAAATCCATATAGACAACATCCACTGCTTTACCCTCATCAATTTCCCTAGTTACCGCTTCAAAAAATTCAAGAAGGTTTGTCAAACATGACCTTCCAGGCACAAATCCATGTTGACTGTTCCTGATCAGACCCTGTTTATCCAGATGCTTATATATATTATCTCTAAGTATCCTTTCCATTAATTTGCCCACCACTGACGTCAAACTAATAGGTCTATAATTGCTAGGTTTATTCTTTGAACCCTTTTTAAACAATGGAACAACATGCGCAGTATGCCAATCCTCCGGCACTATTCCCGTTTCTAATGACATTTGAAATATTTCTGTCATAGCTCCTGCTATTTCTACACTAACTTCCCTCAATATCCTAGGGAATATCCTGTCAGGACCTGGAGACTTATCCACTTTTATATTTTTCAAAAGTGTCAGTACTTCCTCCTCTTTGAATCTCATAGTTTCCATAGCTACTCTACTTTTTCTCCTTAACTCACAGAGTTCAATATCCTTCTCCTTGGTGAATACCGAAGAAAATAAATTGTTCAATATCTCCCCCATCTCTTTTGGCTCTGCAGGCTGTCCATTCTGGTTCTCTAATGGTCCAATTTTATCCCTCGTTATCCTTTTGCTATTAATATAGCTGTAGAAACCCTTTGGGTTTACTTTCACCTTTCTTGCCAAAGCAACCTCATATCTTCTTTTAGCCTTCCTAATTTCTTTCTTAAGATTCTTTTTACATTCTTTATACTCCTCTAGCACCTCATTTATTCCATACCTCCTATAATTATTGTAGATATCTCTCTTTTTTCGAACCGTGTCCAATTTCCCTTGAAAACCATGGCTCTTTCCAATTTTTACTATTTCCTTTCAACCTAACAGGGACATAAAGATTCTGTACTCTTACAATTTCCCCTTTAAATGTCCTCCATTTCTCTTCTACATCCTTCCCATGAAACAAAGTGTCCCAATTCACTCCTTTTAAATCCTTACGCATTCCCTCAAAGTTAGCCTTTCTCCAATCAAAAATCTCCACCCTAGGTCCAGTTCTGACTCTCTCCATACACCAGAACAGACAGGGATTCGGGGTTTTTGAACGGACCTTTTATTTAAAAAAAAAACAGAACGTCACGATGGCAGCGTCCACGGGCTACATTGGAAACCTTGGCACTTTTGGCAAGAGTAGAGAGCCGTTCAGCTCCTATATGGAGAGAGCAAACATGTTTTTCACGGCAAACAATATATTGGAGATTAGTGGTGAAGGAGAGATAGTGACTGAAACATATAAGACCGTTTGCGAACGCATGAGAGCAATTCTGCTCACGGAGATCGGTACTGAAGTGTACGGCACACTCGTGAATCTCCTTGCGCCCATAAAGGCAAAAGACGTGCCATTCAATGACAAGAAGTTGGAGGAGCACTTCAACCCAAAGCTTCTGGAAATTGCAGAAAGCTATAAATTTGGCACCTGAAACCAGAAGCAGAATGAGACAATCAATGAGTACATTGTTCTCTTGAAAAACTTAACTTTACACTGTAACTTTGGAACCTTTCTCGGACATGCACTACGTGACAAATTTGTTTGTGGTCTAGTGGATGAACTAATTCAGTCCAAATTCATGAACACTCCAGATCTTACATTCGAGAAACCATGCAAGATTGCTACCACAATGGAGATGGCATCAAAGATTGCTCGCGAGTTTCGCCCACCACGAACTGCAGTGGCCGTTTACAGTCACAAGGCAGTGCCGATGGCCAAACCAAGAGGCGCTAAACCAAAACCGAAGTATGGCGGGGAGCCGAGTTCAGCCAGTTGTTATCGTTGCAACGGTAATCACTCATCCCAATTTTGTCAGTTCAAAATGGCCAAGTGCTATAACTGCCAGAAGAATGGCCATATCGCCTCAGCATGTCGGGACAAGCTTAAAACAGGAAACCAACAATCTGCGGGAAGGAGAGGAGTTCACAACTTGGAGGAGAACCCAGATGTAAATGAACTTGGGTTGCACACCATTTATGCGACCAACATCGATAAGCCTACAACCAGCCAAGGCAAGGACTTTCAAACTAAACTATTGATTAATGAACAGTTAATTGATATGTGTATTGACACGGCAGCAGATTGTTCGGTCATGAGCAAAGACCTGTACGAAACAAAGTTCCCACAGATACCATTGTTTGAGAGTAAGGTCAAGCTGAGAACCTACTCGGGCGAAGTTTTGGAGATTTGTGGACAAATGAACTGTAAAGTTCAGCATAATGGTCAGTCAGTAATACTGCCCATCATTGTGGCCAGCTACAGAAATAAACTAACCTTCCTTGGAAAGGTTTGGCTGAGTAGAATAGAATTACACTGGAAGAACATTTTCAGCATCAATTTGTCCAAATCACGTCTTGAAAACGTCATAAGCACACATGCAAACATTTTTGCTGACAGTTACATGGGAAGAATAGGGTACTCTGCACACATTCAACTTAAGCAAGGTGTGAGGCCTGTGTATTGTCGACCAAGACCTGTACCCTATGCACTAAAGCAACAAGTGGAGGTAGAACTCGACAGATTAGAGCGTAATGGAGTACTTATGAAGACAGAGTAACTGCGAAACGCCAATTGTGTCTGTACCCAAGGCTGATAAAACTGTTCGACTATGTGATGATTACATAGTCACAATCAACCAAGCAATTGGTGACAAACAATATCCATTACCAACCTCGCAAGATCTGTACGCAGAACTTAGCGGAGCAAGAGTCTTCACTAAACTGGATTTCTCTCACGCTTACGCCCAACTCAATATCGATAAGAAAGTCAGCAGTACTTGACTATCAACACACATAAGGGCTTGTATTCATATACAAAGCTGCCCTATGGCGTGAAATCCTCCCCGAACATTTTTCAGTCTGTCATGGACCAAATATTACAAGGCATTCCGCACCGTGTGTGCAACCAGGATGACCTACTGATATTCACAAAAGGCATGGTAGAACATCTGGAAATCCTTGAGCAAGTTCTCACACGACTGAACTGCCATAATGTCAAACTGCATCAAAGTGAATGTGCATTTGCGCAGTCAGACGTGGTCTACCTTGGACTCAAAGTAGATGACAACGGACTTTGCCCTGTCAAGGTGAAAGTGGAAGCAATAGTGAATGCTCCAAAACCTAACAATGTGTCAGAGCTACGAGGAACAGCACCTCATATTTTGCTTAGGTAGTTTACACCCCAGCGGTATGAACATTGGCTTCTCCAATTTCAGGTAGTCCTTCCTTCCCCTCCCATTCCCAGCTCTCCCACAGCCTACTGTCTCCACCTCTTCCTTTCTTTTTCCCGCCCCCCACCCCTCCCGACATCAGTCTGAAGAAGGATCTCGACACGAAACGTCGCCTATTGGGCAGTTTACACCCCAGCGGTATGAACATTGACCTCCAATTTCAGGTAGTCCCTACTTTCTCCTCCGCTTCCCAGCTCTCCCTCAGCCCACTGTCCCCGCCTCATCCTTTCTTCGTCCTACCCCCCCTCGCACCCTCACAACAGTCTGAAGACGGGTCTCGACCCGAAACGTCGCCTATTTCCTTCGCTCCATAGATGCTGCCGCACCTGCTGAGTTTCTCCAGCATTTTTGTCGACCCATTCACACAAGTTCTGCTATCCCACTTTCCTCACCCACTCCCTGCACATTAAGGGCAATTTTACAGAGACAAGTTAACCTACAAATCCAATGCGTCTTTGGGATGTGGGAGGAAACCCACATGCTTGCAGGGAGAATGTGCAAATTCAACACAGACAGTGCCCGAGAACAGGATCGAACCCAGATCTCTGGCGTGTGAGGCAGCAAGTCCACCAGCTGTGCCACTATATTTTATTTTCCAACACACAAAAAATTTATACGTTGATGACTTTGGTTACTAAAAAAAAAGAATCTATCCATGTTCAGTCTTAAATCTCTAAGTGACGCTATGTCCCCCTTTACAGCTACTCTATGTTTTAATAGTAAGATTAAACGAGAACTTACCAAGTTCGAAGGTTGATCTTTATTTTATGAGTCGTCGCGTGAAGACCCCGCCAGCACGCATGCGCGACATTCTTCAAAGCAGCGGAATCACAGAACGCACCATGACTGGAAATAGTAAGATTAAGAACGTAGAACATATCAGTTGACCTTATGATAGAGGGTGGGAGCGGAGGGCACGAAATCCCTCACCGCGAAATAAAGATCAACCTTCGAACTTGGTAAGTTCTCGTTTAATCTTACTATTTTACTTCAGAGTCATGTGAGTGACTTTGTGAAGATTTCAAAGCTCTGTGATTTCACGCCCTGGACATCGTCCATGCTATCACACTGCCGCAATACTGATGGAGGAAGGTAGTTAATGCATTCCAGACTGAACAGGCTGAAAAATAATGCACAGTCATTAACACAAATAAGAACAAAGCAAAGACCCCTAACTCGGGGACAAATCATTGACGGAGCGGCTCCCAGCATGGCTTCCGCGATCGTCGTGGGGCCAACCAGCGGCTTATTGTAGAACCGCTGGAAGGTTGCTTCACTGGCCCAGCCCGCGGTGGTGAGGGTGTGGTCCATGGGCACCTCCATGGCCCTCGCCGCTGATGTGGATGCAGCCCTGGTAGAGTGAGATTTAAAATGTTAGTACCTATTCCTGCTGCACCCAACACCGCCCTGAGTCACCTTGCGACAGTCTGCACAGTCACCCGGTGATGTGGAGAGTTGTGGCTGACGAGGAGCTCCTGCTCCATCTTCCGGATGGTTCCTGTAGTGCGGATGTAGAGGCGGAGATGGGTGACTATGCAGAGGGTGGCATCAGTGGGGTACGCCCGAAACTCCAACTGCAGCCCACGATCCCCAGGTCTGTGCTGCTTCAATAGGTCCTGGACAAAGAAATTCACCTTTGCAGGGGTGGAGACCATGCTATCCAGCCGCAGCTTTTGTAATGCCTGGACTCGTTGAGCTGTAGGCAGTGCCATCAGCATCACCACTTTGAGGGTGAGCTTATTGAGTGGGACTCTGTCATAGGAGACCTGCTCCACAGTAGGGTCAGAACGATCCCTACGTCCCAGGTGATGTGGTATCTGGGCCGTGGAGGGTTGGTGTTAAACACTCCCCTCATGAATTTAGACACCAGGTGGATGGAGCCTATACTGATGTCTAGGTATGAGGTCAATGCACTCCTGGCGCTGTTGATGGCACTAGAGCTGAGGCCCGCATCGTAATGAAGGCCCGCTAGGATTCCAGGACATCAGGGATCGTAGCCGAGTTGTAGGTCGTGTTGGTACGGGAGCGGAATGCCTCCCACTTCCTGACCTGGGTGAGGTACTGCCTCCTGGTTGATGCTCGGCAGGACGCTGAGATGAGGTCCATGGCTCTTGGTGATATGCCGGCCTTTACGAGCGGCCTCTTTAGAACCTGCAGGCCAACGTGTTTAGGTGACCAAGGCACGGGTGACTGTCCCCCACAATGGGGTTAGTAATCAATGTGGGATTTTTACCAAACTGAATCCACGGACGTTGCAAGATTTGGAGGGCCATCGGGTACCATGGCTGAGTAGGCCAGTCGGGTATGATCAATGCCAGTTGCAGAATCCAGTTGAATTTTCTGCAATACCCGACTGATGAGGCAGAATGGGGGAAATACGTAGTAAAACCATTTCCCCCCAATGGAGAGAAAAACTCCCATAGCTACTGCCCCGGGGTCTGGGTCCCAAGACACATACGGTGGTATCTGATGGTTCAACCTGGACGCAAAGAGGTCAATATCTGGCGTGCCAAAGTGAGCTATAATTTCAGCAAATTTGGGGAATTCAACATCTACTCGATGTTATCATTGAACACTCATGACCTGGTGTCCGTCACCGTAGTGAACTTCCCGGGTAAATAGGTCGCTGTGATCCAAAAATTTCTCTCGATGTACCAGTGCCAGATTGTATTTTCCAATTCGTCCTAAGATAACGACCTGATACCACCCATATGAATGATATAAGCCACCACCGTTGTGTTATCTGTTTGGAGGCGGACATATAAGTGCCGGGAATTAGGACAGTAAGCCCGCAGTCCCTGGAAAACCCCTAACATCTCCAGATAATTTAACCCTGGTGTCTGGAGGAGGAGGGGAGACTTGTGAGGGTCCCATCTGCCACCACAACTGGACATGGTGTCAGTTGTACCCCAACCTTGTGCGCTTGCGTCAGTCTGTAGCACGACGGATGGGTTGCTAACAATGATGGGTCTGTGACACTCACTAATAATATCAATCCACCATTGTAGCTCAGCTCTAGCCGGATTTGGCAACCGTCTTGGTCTATCAAATTCCCCAGCATTTGCTTGTAATGCTGCTATCTTTACTCTTTGTAAATTTTTGTAATGTAACGGTCCGAATTGCGCAGCTGAGAACGTAGCTACCAGGTTCCCAATTTCTTTTGCCGTTTGTCAGATAGTCGGTACCCTGGCGCAAGCAAGGCTGTAGCACGCTTCTTGTATGTCTAAAGCTGTGTTGGTCAGGATAGTGATCATCAGTAAGTTTGTGTCAATGGTGAACCCAGGCAATCCATAACTTGAGAGGGGTTCAGGGTGGATTTGTCTGGATGGGTTACAAACCCTAATGTCTCGAATAAAAATTTGGTCGCTGGAACGGCCAGCGTAGCCAATTGGAGGGTCTGTCCCACGCTAAGGATATCGTCTAAATATGCCATGACGATAGAATTGTTATTGGATGAGTGCCAATATGATTTTTACTAATTTGGTAAATAGTCTGGGGCTGTGGGGAACCCATTGGGTAAGGCTTTGTATTGCCACAACTGTCCCTTCCAGACAAAGTTCAGGAATTTCCTGTGAGATTTTGTGATGGGGACTGTATAGTATGCATCATTTCAATTGATGCAAACCATAAAGCACCCCGGATAGGCAGCTGCTTAGCTGTTTCGAAGGTAACCATGTGAAGATGGGTATATGGTACAAAAGTGTTCAACAGGGTTAGGTCTATGATAATCCGACTCCCCCCATCTTTTTTGGTTTTCGTAAAGATGTTAGACACAAACTCAAGGGGTTCGTGTGTCGTTTTGCCAATCACCCCTTTTGCTGCTAGCCGTAAGATTTCAGCATGTCCCTCCTTTATCTCAGTCTGAGCGAGCGTAAAAATGTGCCGAGGTTCATGCTGTGTTGGGGGGAAGTTTACCATCAATAATGCTATGACATAACCGTGAACACTTTGTGGAATAAACGTGGCTGTGGTGACTGCACCCCAAGCACCACGAAATGCTCGCAACCGACCCCCGACATGTGCGGGTAGAAGTGCTACTGCCTTAGAGGAACCAGACCCCCTTACCTCCATGGTTAACAGTGGGTCTTGGCGTATGGCGTTTTGGGGGAACGTTGCGGTGGTGTCGTGGCGGTGGCCCCATCCTCTGATATGGGTGAACTTTAGCCGGTGGAGGTTTCATAAGGCCCACGGTCTTGGCCTCCTCGTCGAGTTTTGTGACTTGCTTGGAGAGATCTTCCCCAAACAGCTGATGAGGTGGTGGAGTGGTGGAGGGACGGCACAACCCTGCAAATTACGGGTTGAGTGTCGGCCGGATGGAGCTCTTACGAAGGCAGTTAATTTTGAACTGCGCATTGCAGAGAAGTGCCAGGGCATCCTGCGGCCCGCTGGGCACATCATCCCCATCGAGGGTGCAGGCAAATGCTGTAATGCCCGTCGATAGAAGTTGGAGGATGCGTTGTAGGCGGACGTCCTGCATCTTGGTGGTAGTACTCAATTCCCCCAAATGTGAGCATTCCCCGTGGGCACACTTAAAGTGATGCAGGTGTCGGGCGGTTTGAATGCGTCCATGGTGTCAGTGACTACCGGGTCCAGGGACTGGTGAGTGGGCAGATAGTCAATGGTTCCTGCCAGTTTGGGGTGCAGCGGCTCCCCATTGTGGGTAGCTGTGGCAAATTTTCCCCCCACGACATCCAGCAGGTCCGCACCGAGGACTGGCTCTCCGGCCTCCGGCAACCCTGGTTCGTCATCATAGTCAGCATCAGGCAACTTCTGGTATGTCTGGCTGGAGAAGGCGATATGCTGGGCGGTCTCCTGACGTGGCTTGTGGAGGCCCGAGACTCCCGTTCATCCCGGTCCATATCCCGTTGGACTAGTTGCTCCACCAGGAGCTCCAACCTGGCAATGTGACCGTCCCCGCTACTCGCGGTGGACAAGCCGACTTCCCCAGGCTCTGCAATTTCTCTGGGGCTTCTGCCAGCGGACCACACCTCCATAAGATGCAGACTAGGGTCCGAAGGCAGGTTGTCATGGGCTACCGCTCCTGCAGGCCCATACGACTCCCGCACGGACGTTCCGCTAGTCGGCCTTCGAGCGGACTGTGGCGGCCACCTGCCTGGTAGGAAGGCAGTGGAGATGAGTCGGCACCGGTCCCCGGTACCTGGCTCCCCGGAGTCCGTGCAGGCTTACCTCCACGATCGCCCAATCTTCTGCGTGGAGGCGCATGGTCGGCAGCTGCCAGAGCTAAGCTTAACCGACCATCTACTGCTGCCACCAACGCCCTTGACCGCAGCCTGACGAGGTGTTATGCCGGCAGCACCTGCTCCTGCAGGGCTGCTCGACGCAGCAGTAGCCCTGCCAGACTGCCCTACGGCAGATATCCCTGGCAGTTGTACGTGGCGGAGTGCGGCTGCTGGGCTCCCCTGTAGCGCAGCCGTTCCCCGGCCCGGTTCCCGTGGGTCTACTGCAGCACGGGGTGAGGTCGCTGGTGACGAGCGAAGCTCCTGTCCACGTACCTGTCTGTTCCCCCGCTTCCTGGGGGATGGGGGCACGAAGTCTGGGTCGGTAGGATCCAGCTCCGGTGCGGGAAGCCATTCAGGTGATAAATCGGGCGCTGGTGTAACGGGAGCGCCCGACTTCCGCATTCTTACCCCCGACTGTCCCGATGCTGCCGGCGGGTCTCGCAGCTCCGGGGAAAGTGGCTGCTGGCCTGTCTGTGACCTGCGGCTCTTGGGAAGTCTGCCTTCCCTCCCGTTCCTCCTGCAACCAACAAAAGGTTAGTATACTTACCTTTGCCGGTCTTGTTGAAGGAGCTGGTGGAGAGAGCGCACTTCCCCCCCCCCCAGCTTGATGCAAATGCGCGTGACGATATGTCGCGCATGCGTGCTGGCGGGGTCTTCACGAAGTCACTCACGTGACTCCGAAGTAAAATTCAGTTCAAGGCTATTGGGGCAGTACATTGGCCATAAAGTTGCTGCCTAAAATTGCCAGAGACCCGGAATTAATCCTGAATATGGATGCTGTCTGTATGGAGTTTTGTTTTCTCATTTATAACATTGTTTACAGAGTACAATGTTTACATATTCTGTTGTGCTGCTGCAAGTAAGGATTTAATTGTTCTAACTGGGACGTGAGAGAATAAAACACTCTTGACTCACGTCGCTGATGTGTGGGATAGAACTAGAATACGGGAGATCGGTGGTCGGCGTGGACTCAGTGGGCCGAAGGGCCTGTTTCCGCGTTGTATCTTTAAATTAAACTAAAAACACTAAAACCAGAGGAAATGTAAAGAAGGGTCTCTACCCGAAACGTCACCCAATTTCTTCTATCCGGAGATGCTGGCTGCTCCATGGAGTGCCCCCGCACAATTACAGCATGGAATAGTCTTCACCCTACCATAGGTACCAACCAGACGCAATTAAATTTAAGGTGGCTTTTTTTTTCCCAAGAACCCTTTTTTGCTTAAGTCCAAGTCAAGAGTCAAGAGAGTTTTATTGTCACGTGTCCCAGATAGGGCAATGACATTCGTGCTTGCTGCAGCACAACAGGATATGTAAACATAATCCAGAACAGGAGATAAATGTTCAGTGTGTCTATATACTAGAGACCATATACATACACAATAAATAAACAGATAAAATACAATAGGCTGTTATTTTTCAGAGTTTGGAGTTTGGTGGTGGTGGGTCCACCAGTTTAAATTCTATTTTGAATATTTTTGGAAGACCAGGAAACCAAGAAGCAAGAGTTACTCCAGGGAGTTTCTCCAGCTCCAGGGAGTGATTCTGCGTTGTTTTTCAGCGGTCGCGGTGAGGCAGCGACCGGACAGCAACGGCGGCCAGAACTCCCACCATACAAAGGGAGGGAGAAAGTGGGCGACGCCGACCAGTTGCCGTGACAGTGCGCATGTATAAGGCGGCCGGCCGTGCCGAGCGGAGATCCAAGACACGAGAGCTGAAAGCCTAGCGCCGAGCGGAGAGCCGAGAGCCTAGCGCCGAGAGCCGAGACCCGGACACGGATGGCGGGCAGAGACGGAGATTGACAGAGAGAGAAAGATAGAGAGGGGGCCTGCTCAGAGTTAAACGCTAGGTGTCCCGGTTGCTTGCCAAGCCGGGCAAAATGGCATGGCTTTTAGGTTGCCCGGCAGGACTGTAAGTTGCCATTGGCACCCGGGCAACCGCTAATTTCAAGCCCTGCACCCTCCCCCCCCCTCCTCTGCCCACCTGCCTGTCCTTTCTGTAGGATGTATAACCCTGAATATTAAGTTCACAGGCCCTGTCATGAAAGGACTGACATGAGGAGAAACTTCATCACACAGAGATTTGTGAATCTGTGGAATTCTCTGCCACAGAAGGCAGGGAGGCTAATTCACTGGATGTGTTCAAGAGATTAGATTTAGCTCTTAGAAACATAGAAACATAGAAACATTAAAAAGTAGATGCAGGAGTAGGCCATTCTGTCCTTCGAGCCAGCACCGCCATTCAAGATTATCATTGCTGATCAACTAAAATCAGTACCTCGTTCCTGCTTTTTCTCACATTGCCCTTGATTCCTTTAGCCCGAAGAGCTAAATCGAACTCTCTCTTGAAAACTGAAGGGCTAAAGGAATCAAGGGATATGGGGAACAAACAGGAACGGAGTACTGATGTTTTGCTGACAGGTTCACACGTAACAAAAGATTTTCACTATTCATCGATACATGTTGCAATAAACTAAACAAAACAAAACACACACACGCGCGCACGCACACACACATCACACACACACACACACATTCACACACCACACCACACACTCACCATAGACACACCACACACACATCCCCACACTCACACACCAATGCACACACACTCACACACCACACACACACACTAACGCACACACACCACACACACACCAACGCACACAGACACGCACACACATGCCACACACACACACAACACACACACACACACACACACACGCACACATGCCACACACACACACACCAATGCACACACACACACATTCACAAACTAATGCACACACTCACACACCACACACACACTCACACACCAACGCACACTCACACATCACAGACATACACCACACATACCACACACACACATACCACACACACGCACCACACACACACACACACACACTCACTCACACACACACACACACACACACACACACACACTCACACACACACACTCACACACACACACACACACACACACACACACACACACCACATTACTCCAGTCCGCTGAAGTACCTGTGAAGGGGGTAGTTTGGGTGGGAAGCGACGAGTTGACCAGGGAGTTGCGGTGGGAATGGTCTCTGCGGAAAGCAGAAGGCGTGGGGAAGGGAAGATGTGGCTAGTATTGGATTCCATTGGAGATGGAGAGAATGTTGTCGGATTATATGCTGTATGCATGGCTGATGGGGTTAAAGGTGAGGACGGGGGAATCTGTCCCTGTTGCAACTGGGGGGAGGGGGAGCAAGGGCAGAGCTGCAGGTACCGAGGAGACCCTAGTGAGGGCCTCATCTACGATGAGAGAGGGGAAACCCCGTTCCCTAAAGCGTGAGGACATCTGCGATGACCTGCTATGGAGCACTTCATCTTGGGCGCAGACGCAGTGTAGACGGGGGAATTGGGAGTAGGGGATGGAATCCTTACAGGAAGCAGGGTGGGGAGAAGTGTAGTCTAGATAGTTGTTGGGATCAGTGGGTTTATAATGGAGTTAAAGAAGGAACTACAGATGCTGGAAAATCGAGGGTACACCAAATGCTGGAGAAACACAGCGGATGTAGCAGCATCTATGGAGCGAAGGGGATAGGCAACGTTTCGGGCCGAAACCCTTCTTCAAACTGATGGGGGGTGGGGGGAGGCGGGGGGAAGAAAGGAAAAAGGAGGAGCAGGAGCCCGAGGGCTGAGGGAGAGGTAGGAAGGGGAGGAGACAGCAAGGGTTAACAGAATTGAGAGAATTCAATGTTCATGCCAAGAGGATGCAGACTCCCCAAGCGGAATATGAAGTGCTGTTCCTCCAATTTGCCGTGTTGCTCACTTTGGCCATGGAGGATGCCCAGGACAGAGAGGTCGGATAAGGAATGGGAGGGGGAGTTGAAGTGTTGAGCCACCGGGAGGTCGGGTTGGTTATTCCGGACCGAGCGGAGGTGTTCGGCGAAACGATCGCCAAGCCTCCGCTTGGTCTCACCGATATAGATCAGTTGACATCTAGAGCAGCGGATGCAATAGATGAGGTTGGAGGAGGTGCAGGTGAACCTCTGTCGGACCTGGAAGGACTGCTCGGGTCCTTGAAAGGAGTGGGGGGGGGGGGTTAAAGCGACAAGTGTAGCATGTCTTGCGGTTGCAAGGGAAAGTGCCCGGGGAAGGGGTGGAGCGGGAGGGAAGGGAAGAATTGACAAGGGAGTTGCGGAGGGAATGGTCTTTGCGGAAGGCAGACAGAGGGGAAGATGGGAAGATGTGGCGAGTAGAGGGGTCACGTTGGAGGTGGCGAAACTGGCGGAGGACTATGTGTTGTATTTGCCGGCTGGTGGGGTGAAAGGTGAGGACCAGGGGGACTCTGCCCTTGTTGCAAGTGGGGGGATGGGGAGAGAGGGCAGTGTTACGGGGTACGGAGGAGACCCTGGTGCGAGCCTCAACTATAGTGGGGGAATCCCCGTTCTCTGAAGAATGAGGACATTTGTGATGCCCTGGTGTGGAACACCTCATCCTGGGAGCAGATGCGGCGTAGACGGAGGAATTGGGAATAGGGGACGGAGTCCTTACAGGAAGCAGGGTGGGAGGAAGAGTAGGCCAGGTAGCTGTGGGAGTCAGTGGGTTTATAGTGGATGTCGGTCAGGAGTGCATCCCCTGCGATGGAGATAGTGAGGTCAAGGAATGGTAGGGAAGTGTCAGAAATGGTCCAGGTGTATTTGAGTGCCGGATGGAAGTTGGTGGTGAAATGGATGAAGTCAGTCAGTTGTGTGTGGGTGCAGGAGGTGACACCAAAGCAGTCGTCGATGTAACGGAGGTGGAGGTGGGGGATGGGGCCCTGGTATGCCATGAACAACGTACCCGACAAAGAGGCAGGAGTAGCTGGGGCCCATGCGTGTGCCCATAGCTACGCCTTGTATTTGGAGGAAATGGGAGGAGTCAAAAGAGAAGTTAATGAGGGTAAGGACCAGCTCCGCTAGGCGGAGGAGGGTGTCAGTGGACGGGTATGTGTTGCTCCTCTGGTTGAGGAAGAACCGGAGGGCTTTGAGACCATCCTGCTGGGGGATGGAGGTGTAGAGTGATTGGATGTTCATGGTGAAGATGAGAGGATGGGGGCCTGGAGAATGGAATGCGCAGAGACGACGGGAGTGTCTGAGGTGTCGAACATAGGTGGGGAGGGATTTAACCAAGAGGGATAGGATGGAGTCAAGGTATGTGGAAATGTGTTCGGTGGGGCACGAACAGGCAGAGACAATGGGGCTCCCGGGCCAGTCACGTTTGTGGATTTTGGGGAGAAGGTAAAATCGGGGCTGGGGAATGATGAGGTTGGAGGCTCGGGGGGGTAGGGAGCCGGAGTTGATGAAGTCGGTTATGGTGCTCGAGATGGTGGCCTGGTGCTCGTCAGTGCGGTCATGGTCCAGGGGTAAGTAGGAGGAGGTGTCCGAGAGTTGGCACGTGGCCTCAGCTTTGTAGAGATTGACGCGCCAGACTACCATGGCACCTCCCTTGTCGGCGGGTTTGATAAGACAGGGGAGTAGAGAAGTTGAGGCGGTTGATGTCACGACGGCAGTTTTGGATAAAGTGTTCTAAGGCAGGAGGGCCACGAGTGGGGGGGTCCACGAGGAGGGGGTTCGTTGGAGACGGGAAAAGGGATCATCAATGGGGGGGAGGACCCCTTCCCGTGGAAGAACGCTGTGAGGCGGAGTTTATAATAGATGTCAGTCGATGGTCTATCTCCTGAGATGGAGATGGTGAGATCAAGAAACGGTATGTGTGTGTGTGTGTCTGTGTGTTTATGTGAAGTGTGTATGTGGTAAGTGTGTGCGTGAAGTGTGTGTGGGTGTGAAGTGTGTGTGTGTGTATGTGTGTGTGTGTGTGTGTGTGTGTGAAGTGTGTGTGTGATTATGTGAAGTGTGTGTGTATGTGATTATGTGAAGGGTGTGTGTGTGTGTGAAGTGTGTGTGTGTGTGATTATGTGAAGTGTGTGTGTGTTAAGTGTGTGTGTGTGTGTGTGAAGTGTGTGTGTGTGAAGTGTGTGTGTGTGTGTTTGTGGCCACGAGCAATGGACTGAATACATGACGAGGGGGGAGGTGGGGGCAACGTGGACAAGTTGGCGATTTGTTTCACATAAACTTCGACCCCGGAGCGGAAACGATAATGCAGCTGAGAAAACAAATATTTCCGAGAAAGGGAGGGTGTTCCCTGTATAGACAAACAAGCTTTAGCAAGATAACAACAAACACACACACACACACACACACACTCACAGATTCACACACACTCACACACTAACAGATACGCACACGCACTTACACTCACACTCACACACACAGATACACTCACACACACTCACTCACTCACACACACACACTCAGACAACTGCTGTCCTGGTCGATCAAACCCAGTGAACACTTTTGCCAACTCTCATCCCGTTAATGAAAACCAACTGCACTGGAGATCTGAAATAAAAATAACATCAAACGCTGGAAACGTTCAGCAGCCCAGGCAGCTAATGGAGCCTCGAGCTGAAACACGTCACTCAGATTTGATTAACTTAGAGATAGGCACAAAATGCTGGAGTAACTCAGCGGGACAGGCAGCATCTCTGGAGAGAGATAACTCAGAAACTAATAACACATTCTCTCCGCGGCTGCTGCCTGTCTCACTGGTGTTTTGAACGGTCTCCAGTGCCGCTGCTCCGATTCTGCTCCTTACCTACTTCGGTTCAGGAGGAGACTCGGTCAGTGAACGTCCGCTGTGATCGCTGCTCCAGTCCGCTGTGTGTCTGGACTTCCCCTCTCCCCGTGTCAAGCCACTGGATGGATTGCTGCACGTTATCCAATAAGGCTCAAGATGTGTGTGAGCTCACTTGTTGCCGAGTGACTTTACTCTTTACCCGCCGGAGTGACTCAGCCACTCAGACCCGGGAGCTGTGAGGCCAAGACAGAGACCGCTAGGGGACAATGCCTACAATGAGAAAACCCACGCAGGTCACAGGGAGAACAACACCCGCTGCAAGCGCTGTAAGATCCATAGAAAAGGAAGTGTTAGGTGTGAAAACGGGACAAAGGGGATAGAGATCAAGGAACAATAGATCATTGTTAGCTGGGCGAAAGGAACAACAAAGCAGAGATAAAATGTTGTCGGAGATAGAGACTGGTTGGAGAACTGGGAAGAGGAAAGGATGGAGAGAGAGGGAAAGCAAGGGAAACTCAATATACATACCGCTGGGGTGTAAGCTGACCAAGCGAAATATGAGGGGCTGTTCCTCCAATTTGTGCTGGGCCTCACTATGACAACGGAGGAGACCCAGGGCAGAAAGGTCAGTGTGGAAATGCTAGGGGGAGTTAAAGTGTTTGGCAACCGGGAGATCAGGTCGGTTTAGATGGACTGAGCGGAGGTGTTCAACGAAACGATCGCCGAGCATGCGCTTTAATACGCTCACCGATATACAGGAGTCCACACCTGGAACAGCGGCTACAGCAGATGAGTTTGGAGGAGGTGCAAGTGAACCTCTGTCTCACATTAAAAGACTGTCAGGGTCCTTGGACGAGGTCGAGGGGGAAGGTATGGGGACAGATGTTGCATCTTCTGCGGTTTCAGGGGAAGGTACCTGGGGAGGGGGTGGTTTGGGTGGGAAAGGATGAGTTGACCAGGGAGTTGCGGAGGGGACAGTCTCTGCGGAAAGCAGAAAGGGGTGGAGATGGGAAGATGTGGCAAGTAGTGGGATCCCGTTGGAGGTGGTGAAAATTTTGGAGGATTATATGCTGTCTACGACGGCTGATGGGGTGAAAGGTGAGGACTTGGGGGACTCTGACCCGATCGGGATTGGGAAGGGGGAGCAAGGGCAGAGCTTCAGGGTACTGAGGAGACTCTAGTGAGGGCCTCATCTGTAATGGGAGAGGGAAACCCCCGTTCCCTGAAGAATGAGGACATCCCCGATAACAAATCTGTCTTCACCAAGGAAGACACAAACAATCTCCCAGATGTACTGGAGGACAGAGGATCTAAGGGGGTAGAGGAACTGAAAGAAATTTTCATTAGGCAAGAAATAGTATTTGGTAGGCTAATGGGACTGAAGGAAGATAAATCCCCTGGGCCTGATGGTCTGTATCCCAGGGTCCTCAGGGAGGTGGCTCTAGAAATAGTGGACGCATTGGTGATCTTTTTCCAATGTTCAATAGATTCAGGATCAATTCCTGTGGATTGGAGGATTATCCCACTTTCAAGAAAGGAGCGAGAAAGAAAACAGGGAATTACAGACCAGTTAGCCTGACTTTGGTGGTGGGAAAGATGCTGGAGTCAATTATTAAAGAGGTAATAATGGAGCATTTGGATAGCAGTAAAAGGATTAGTCCAAGTCTGTAATGAGTAATGAGGAAGGGGTAGTTAGCCGTCTTGTTGTACGTGCCCCCTTGGGTAAGAGTGACCATAATATGGTTGAGTTCTTCATTAGGATGGAGAGTGACATTGTTAATTCAGAAACAATGGTTCTGAACTTAAAGAAAGATAACTTTGAGGGTATGAGACGTGAATTGGCCAAGATTTGACTGGCAATTAATTCTAAAAGGGTTGACGGTGGATATACAATGGAAGACATTTAAAGACTACATGGATGAACTACAAAAATTGTTCATCCCAGTTTGGCAAAAGAACAAATTGGGGAAGGTAGTGCATCCGTGGATAACAAGGGAAATCAGGGATAGTATCAAAGCAAAGGATGATGCGTACAAAGTAGCCAGAAAAAACAGCATACCAGAGGACTGGGAGAAATTCAGAGACCAGCAGAGGAGGACAAAGGGCTTAATTAGGAAAGGAAAAATAGATTATGAAAGAAAACTGGCAGGGAATATAAAAACTGACTGCAATTTTTTTTTTTTGTAGATATGTAAAGAGAAAGAGATTAGTTAAAACAAATGTAGGTCCCTTGCAGTCAGAAATAGGTGAGTTGATCATGAGGAGCAAGGATATGGTGGGCCAATTGAATAACTACTTTGGTTCCGTCTTCACTAAGGAAGACATAAATAATCTGCCGAAAATAGCAGGGGACCGCGGGTCAAAGGAGGAATTAAGTGAAATCCAGGTTAGTCGGGAAGTGGTGTTGGGTAAATTGAATAGATTAAAGGCCGATAAATCCCCAGGGCCAGATAGGCTGCATCCCAGAGTACTTAAGGAAGTAGCTCAGGAAATAGTGGATGCATTAGTGATAATCTTTCAAAACTCTTTAGATTCTGGAGTAGTTCCTGAGAATTGGCAGGTAGCAAACGTAATCCCTCTTTTTAAGAAGGGAGGGAGAGAGAAAACGGGGAATTACAGACCAGTTAGTCTAACATCGGTATTGGGGAAACTGCTAGAGTCAGTTATTAAAGATGGGATAGCAGCACATTTGGAAAGTGGTGAAATCATTGGACAAAGTCAGCATGGATTTATGAAAGGTAAATCATGTCTGACGAATCTTGTGGAATTTTTCGAGAATGTAACTAGTAGCGTGGATAAGGGAGAACCAGTGGATGTGGTATATCTGGACTTCCAGAAGGCTTTCGACAAGGTCCCACATAAGAGATTAGTATACAAACTTAAAGCATACAGCATTAGGGGTTCAGTATTGATGTGGATAGAGAACTGGCTGGCAAACAGGAAGCAAAGAGTAGGAGTAAACGGGTCCTTTTCACAATGGCAGGCAGTGACTAGTGGGGTACCGCAGGGCTCAGCGCTGGGACCCCAGCTATTTACAATATATATTAATGATCTGGATGAGGGAATTGAAGGCAATATCTCTAAGTTTGCGGATGACACTAAGCTGGGGGGCAGTGTTAGCTGTGATGAGGATGCTAGGAGACTGCAAGGTGACTTGGGTGGGCTGGGTGAGTGGGCAAATGTTTGGCAGATGCAGTATAATGTGGATAAATGCGCGGTTATCCACTTTGGTGGCAAAAACAGGAAAGCAGACTGTTATCTAAATGGTGGCCGATTAGGAAAAGGGGAGATGCAGCGAGACCTGGGTGTCATGGTACACCAGTCATTGAAAGTAGGCATGCAGGTGCAGCAGGCAGTGAAAAAAGCGAATGGTATGTTAGCTTTCATAGCAAAAGGATTTGAGTATAGGAGCAGGGAGGTTCTACTTCAGTTGTACAGGGTCTTGGTGAGACCACACCTGGAGTATTGCGTACAGTTTTGGTCTCCAAATTTGAGGAAGGACATTATTGCCATAGAGGGAGTGCAGAGAAGGTTCACCAGACTGATTCCTGGGATGTCAGGACTGTCTTATGAAGAAAGACTGGATAGACTCGGTTTATACTCTCTAGAATTTAGGAGATTGAGAGGGATCTTATAGAAACTTACAAAATTCTTAAGGGGTTGGACAGGCTAGATGCAGGAAGATTGTTCCCGATGTTGGGGAAGTCCAGGACAAGGGGTCACAGCTTAAGGATAAGGGGGAAATCCTTTAAGACCGAGATGAGAAAGAGTTTTTTCACACAGAGAGTGGTGAGTCTCTGGAACTCTCTGCCACAGAGGGTAGTTGAGGCCAGTTCATTGGCTATATTTAAGAGGGAGTTAGATGTGGCCCTTGTGGCTAAGGCGATCAGAGGGTATGGAGAGAAGGCAGGTACGGGATACTGAGTTGGATGATCAGCCATGATCATATTGAATGGCGGTGCAGGCTCGAAGGGCCGAATGGTCTACTCCTGCACCTAATTTCTATGTTTCTATGACTCACTCCGTAACAACCCAGACTGGGTTATCAAACCCGCCGACATGGGAGGTGCCATCGTAGTCTGGCGCGGATCTCTACAAAGCGGAAGCCACGCGCCAACTCTCGGACACCTCCTCCTACTTACCCCTGGACCATGACCCCACTGACGAACACCAGGCCACCATCTCGAGCACCATAACCGACTTCATCAACTCCGGCTCCCTACCCTCCCGAGCCTCCAACCTCATCGTTTCCCAGCCCTGCACGGCCCGATTTTACCTTCTCCCCAAAATCCACAAACCCACCTGCCCCGGCAGACCCATTGTCTCTGCCTGTTCATGCCCCACCAAACACATTTCCACATACCTTGACTCCATCCTATCCCCCCTGGTTAAATCCCTCCCCACCTATGTTCAAGACACCTCAGACACTCTCTGTCGGCTCCGCACATTCCATTCTCCAGGCCCCCATCCTCTCATCTTTACCATGGACGTCCAGTCACTCTACACCTCCATCCCCCACCAAGATGGTCTCAAAGCCCTCCGGTTCTTCCTCGACCAGAGGAGCAACCCATACCGGTCCACTGACACCCTCCTCCGCCTAGCGGAGTTGGTCCTTACCCTCAATAACTTCTCTTTCGATTCCTCCCATTTCCTCCAAACACAAGGTGTAGCTATGGGCACACGCATGGGCCCCAGCTACGCTTGCCTCTTTGTCGGGTACGTCGAACAATCTTTGTTCTCGGCGTACCAGGGCCCCATCCCCGACCTCTACCTCCGTTACATCGACGACTGCTTTGGTGTCACCTCCTGCACCCACACACAACTGACTGACTTCATCCATTTCACCACCAACTTCCATCCGGCACTCAAATACATTTGGACCATTTCCGACATTTCTCTACCATTCCTTGACCTCACCATCTCTATTGCAGGTGATACACTCCTGACCGACATCCACTACAAACCAACTGACTCCCACAGCTACCTGGACTACTCTTCCTCCCACCCTGCTTCTTGTAAGGACTCCATCCCCTATTCCCAATTCCTCCGTCTACGCCGCATCTGCTCCCAGGATGAGGTATTCCACCAGGTCATCACAAATGTCCTAATTCTTCAGAGAACGGGGATTCCCCTCCCCCACTATAGTTGAGGCTCGCACCAGGGTCTCCTCCATACCCCGCAAAACTGCCCTCTCTCCCCACTCCCCACTCCCCCACTCGAACAAGGGCAGAGTCCCCCTGGTCCTCACCTTTCACTCCACCAGCCGGCAAATACAACACATAGTCCTCCGCCAGTTTCGCCACCTCCAACGTTACCCCTTCACTCGCCACATCTTCCCATCTCCCCCCCTGTCTGCCTTCAGCAAAGACCGCTCCCTCCGCAACTCCCTTGTCAATTCTTCCCTCCCCTCCTGCTCTACCCCTTCCCCAGGCGCTTTCCCTTGCAACCGCAAGAGATGCTACAGTTGTCCCTTCACCTCCCCCCTCCACTCCTTTCAGGGACCCAAGCAGTCCTTCCAGGTCTGACAGAGGTTCACCTGCACCTCCTCCAACCTCATCTACTGCATCCGCTGCTCCAGATGCCAGATGATCTATATTGATGAGACCAAGCGGAGGCTTGGCGATTGTTTCGCCGAGCACCTCCGCTCGGTCCGCAACAACCAACCCGACCTCCCGGTGGCTCAGCACTTCCACTCCCCCTCCCATTCCGTATCCGACCTCTCAGTCCTGGGCCTCCTCCACGGCCAGAGTGAGCAACACCGCAAGTTGGAGGAACAGCACCTCATATTCCACTTGGGGAGTCTGCATCCTCTGGGCTTGAATATTGAATTTTCTCAATTCTGTTAACCCTTGCTGTCTCCTCCCCACCTCTCCCTCAGCCCTCGGGCCCTGGCATTCCCTCTCTCTCTATCTCTCCCCCAGCCTAGTCGCACTAGCTTCTCATTTTCACACACCAAACAGCTTACAATGGCTTGTTTCCTTTATCATCGATACTTTTTTGTATATCTTTCATTCATTGTTCTTTATCTCTCCACATCACTGTCTGTATCTCTCGTTTGACTGATCCCTGACCAGTCTGGGGCAGGGTCTTGACCCGAAACGTCGCCTATCTCCTTCGCTCCTTAGATGCTGCTGCACCCGCTGAGTTTCTCCAGCCTTTTGTGTACCCGTGTGTCTGGACTTTCCCTCTCCCCGTGTCAAGTACTTGGATGGATTGCTGCACGTTATCCAATAAGGCTCAAGATGGGTGTGAGCTCACTTGTTGCCGAGTGACTTTACTTTTTTCCTGCCGGCGTAACTCAGCCACTCAGACTGGGGAGCTGTGAGGCTAAGACAGTGTGGAAACAGAGACCGCTAGGGGATATAACTACAATGTGAAAACCCACGCAGGTCTCTGGGAGAACTCCATGCAAGCAGCACCCGTAATCGGGATTGAACCCGTGTCTCTGGCGCTGCAAGCGCTGTAAGGCAGCAACTCTACCGCTGCGCCACCGTGCCGGCCTGTCTGCGGTCACCGGCAATGGACTGAATACATCACGGGGGAAAACAAGAGAGACACCAAATGCTGGAGTAACTCAGCGGGACAGGCAGCATCTCTGGAGAGAAGGAATGGGTGACGTTTCGGGTCAAGACCCTTCTTCAGACTGAGGTCAGGAGAGAGGGAAATACATAGATAAGGAAGTATTAGGTGTGAAAACGGGACAAAGGGGATGGAGATCAAGGACAATGTAGAATAGAACATTGTTAGCTGGGAGAAGGGAACATCAAAGCACACAGAGATAAAATGTAGTCAGAGATCGAGACTTGTTGGAGAACTGGGAAGGGGAAAGGGTAGAAAGAGAGAGGGAAAACAAGGGTTACTTGATGTTAGAGGTCATCGTTCAATCCGCTGGGCTGTAAGTTGCCCAAGTGAAATATGAGGTGTTGTTCCTCCAATTTGCACTGAACCTCACTCTGACAATGGAGGAGGCCCAGGACAGAATGGGCAGTGTGGGAATGGGAGGGGGAGTGCTTAGTAACCAGAAGGTCAGGTAGGTTTAGGCAGACTGAGCGGAGGTGTTCAACGAAACGATCGCCGAGCCTGCGCTTGGTCTCACTGATATACAGGAGTCCACACCTGGAACAGCAGATACAGTAGATGAGGTTGGAGGAGGTGAGAGTGAACCTCTGCCTCACCTGAAAAGACTGTCATGGTCCTTGGACGGAGTCGAGGGGGGAGGTATAGGGACATGTGTTGCATCTCCTGCTGTTGCAGGGGAAAGTACCTGGGGAGGGGGTGGTTTGGGTGGGAAAGGATGAGTTGACCAAGGTGTTCCAGAGGGAATGGTATCTGCGAAAAGCGGAATGGGGTGGAGATGGGAAGATGTGACTACTAGTGGGATCCTGTTGGTGATAGTGAAAATGTTGGATGATTATGTGCTGTGTGCGACGGCTGATGGGGTTAAAGGTGAGGACTTTGGGGAATCTGTGCCTGTTGCGACTGGAAGGAGGAGGAGCATGGGCAGAGCTGCAGGGTACCGAGGAGACCCTAGTGAGGGCCTCATCTGTGATGGGAGAAGGGAACCCCCATTCCCTAAACAATGAGGACATCTCCGATGACCTGGTGTGGAGCACCTCATCTTAGGCGCAGATGTGGCATAGACGGAGGAATTGGGAATAGGGGATAGAATCCTTACAGGAAGCAGGGTGGGGAAAAGTGTAGTATAGATAGTTGTGGGGGTCAGTGGGTTTACAATGGATGTCAGTCGATAGTCTATCTCCTGAGATGGAGACGGTGTGATCAAGAAACGGTATGTGTGTGTGTGAAGTGTTTGTGTGAAGTTTGTGAAGTGTGCGAGTGTAATCTGTGTGTGTGAAGTGTATGTGAGTGTGAAGTGTGTGTGTGTTTGTTTGTGTGAAATGTGTGTGTGTTTGTTTGTGTGAAGTGTGCGTGTGTGATGTGTGTGTGCGCGTGTGTTTTTGTAAAGTGTGTATGTGTTTGTTTGATGTGTGTGGGTGTAGTGTGTGTGTGTGAGTGTAATGTGTGGGTGTGTGTGTGTGTGTTTGTCTGGTGTGTGTTGTGTTTGTGGTTGTGTGTGCGTGTGTAATATGTTTTTCAATTCAATTCAATCTTTAATTGTCATTGTGCAGTGTACTATACAGAGACAACGAAATGCAGTTGGTATCTCCGAAGGGCGAATTTATGAATAAACAAGTAATTGGGCAGTAGTATGAGTATATACATCTATACATATACAGTGGTATCCGTACAATTTGCTGGTGATTGGATAGTCCAGGGGGGGTGGGGTGGTGGAGACAGGCAGACATTGAGGTGCAGCGTTGAGAAGTGTGACAGCCGCAGGGAAGAAGTTGTTCTTGAGCCTGCTGGTCCGGCAGCGGGGGGACCTGTAGCGTCTCCTGGATGGGAGGAGGGTAAACAGTCTATGGTTGGGGTGTGAGCTGTCCCTGGCGATGCTGTGCGCCCTGCGCAGGCATTGTTTACTATGGACAGACTCAATGGAGGGGAGTGAGGAGCCTGTGATGCATTGTGAAGCGTGTGTTTGTTTGTTTGAAGTGTGTGTGTGAAGTGGGTGTGCGAGTGTGATGTGTGAATGTCCGTTTGTCTGGTGTTTGTTGTGTTTGTGGTTGTGTGTGCGTGTGCGTGCGTGTGCGTGCGTGTGTGCATGTGTGATGTGTTTGTGTGTGAATGTGTGTGTGTTCGGGGTCACCGGCAACGGACTGAATGCATCACGGGGAGGGGGGGGGGGGGGTGGGGGGGGGGGGGGGGGGGGGGGGGGGGGGGGGGGGGTAGGGACGACAATTTGGACACGTTTCTATGCGATACTCCCATCTTTGGTTTCACATAAACTGTGACCTCGGAGTGAAAACAAAACTGCAACCTAGAAAACAAATATTTCCGAGAAAGGGTGTTTCCTGCACAGACAAACAAGGTTTGCAAGATAACAACAACACACACACACACGCATGGTCACGGACACAGACACACACACACACACACACACACACACACACACACACACACACACACACACACACACACACACACACACACACACACACACACACACACACACACACACACACAAACCACTGTTCAAATGTATTTTAGATGCTGTTATAGTTGTGGGAGTGGGCAGATGCATGGCAGATGAAGTTTAATGCGTTTAAATGTGAGGTTATCCACTTTGGAAGCAAAAACAGGAAGGCAGATGACTATCTAAATGGCTTCAAGTTGGGAAAAGGGGAGGTACAACGAGATCTGGGGGTCTTTGTACATCAGTCTATGAAAGTAAGGTACAGCAGGCAGTGAAGAAGCGAATGGCATGTTGGCCTTTATAACAAGAGGAATCGAATATAGGAGCAAAGAGGACCTTCTGCAGTTGTACAGAGCCCTAGTGAGACCACACCTGGAGTTTTGTGTGCAGTTTCGGTCCTAAATTTGAGGAAGGACATTCTTGCTATTGAGGGAGTGCAGTATAGGTTTACAAGGTTTATTCCCAGGATGGTGGGACTGTCACATGCTGAGAGAATGGAGCAGCTGGGCTTGTACACTCTGGAGTTTAGAAGGATGAGCGGGCATCTCATTAAAACATATAAGATTGTTAAGGACTTGGACATGCTAGAGGCTGGAAACATGTTCCCGATGTCGGGGGAGTCCAGAACCAGGTGCCACAGTTTAAGAATAAAGAGTAAGCCATTTAGAACGGAGACGAGGAAACACCTTTTCTCACAGAGAGTGGTGAGTCTGTGGAATTCTCTGCCTCAGAGGGCGGTGGAGGCAGGTTCTCTGGATGCTTTCAAGAGAGAGCTAGATAGGGCTCTTGAAGAAAGCGGAGTCAGGGGATATGAGGAGAAGGCAGGAACGGGGTACTGATTGGAATGATCAGACAAGATCACATTGAATGGCGGTGCTGGCTCGAAGGGCCAAATAACCATATAACCATATAACCATATAACAATTACAGCACGGAAACAGGCCTTCACGGCCCTTCCAGTCCGTGCCGACCATTTGTTTTCCCCTAGTCCCATCTACCTGCACTCAGACCATACTCCTCCATTCCCTTCACATCCATATACCTATCCACTTTACTCTTAAATGTTAAAATCGATCCTGCCTCCACCACTTCTGCTGGAAGCCGATTCCACACAGCCACCACTCTCTGAGTAAAGAAGTTCCCCCTCACATTACCATACCCAAAAAAAAAAAAAACCTCTGTCCCTTAATTCTCATGTCATGCCCTCTTAGTTTGAAACTTCCCTACCCTCAATGGGAAAAACGTATCCACGTCAACTCTGTCTATCCCTTTCATCATTTTTAAAGACCTCAATCAAGTCCCCCCTTAACCTTCTGCGCTCCAAAGAATAAAGACCTAACTTGTTTCAACCTTTATCTCTGTAACATAGTTGCTGGAACCCTGGCACCATTCTAGTAAATCTCCTCTGTACTCTCTCTATTTTGTTGACATCCTTCCTATAACTAGGCGACCAAAATTGTAACACCATACTCCCAGAAATTGGTTTACCAATGCCTTGTACAAATTTTAACATTACTTCCCTACTCCTATATTCAATGCTCTGATTTAATAAAGGCCAGCACACCAAGGCTTTTCTTTACCACCCTATCTACATGCGATTCCACCTTCAGGGAACTATCACAGTTATTCCTAGATTCCCTCTGTTCCAACAGCATTCCTCAATTCCCTACCATTTACCATTGTACGTCCTATTTTGATTTGTCCTGCCCAAGATGTAGCACTTCACACTTATCAGCATTAAACTCCATCTGCCATCTTTCAAGCCACTTTCCAAATGGCCCAAATCTCTCTGTAGACTTTGAAAATCTACTTCATTATCCAACAACACCACCTATCTTAGTTAGTATCATCTGCATACTTACTTATCCAATTGTCCACCCCATCATCCAAATCATTGATGTACATGACAAATCAACAGTGGACCCAACACAGATCCCTGAGGCACCCCACTGGTCACCACGGCTTTCCAACCTGACAAACAGCCATCCACCATTACTCTCTGACAATCTCCCCATTCAGCCACTGTTGAATCCATCTTGCAACTCTCTGCCATTAACACCCAAAGATTGAACCTTCTTAACCAACCTTCCATGGGGAACCTGTCAAAGGCCTTACTGAAATCCATATAGACAACATCCACTAGGCTTTACCCTCATCAATTTCCCTAGTTATGCTTCAAAAAATTCAAGAAGGTTTGTTAAACATGACCTTCCAGGCACAAATCCACGTTGACTGTTCCTGATTAGACCCTGTTTATCCAGATGCTTATATATATTATCTCTAAGTATCCTTTCCTTTAATTTGCCCACCATTGACGTCAAACTAATAGGTCTACAATTGCTAGGTTTATTCTTTGAACCCTTTTTAAACAATGGAACAACATGCGCAGTATGCCAATCCTCCGGCACTATTCCCGTTTCTAATGACATTTGAAATATTTCTGTCAGAGCGCCTGCTATTTCTACACTAACTTCCCTCAATGTCCTAGGGAATATCCTGTCAGGACCTGGAGACTTATCCACTTTTATATTTTTCAAAAGTGTCAGTACTTCCTCCTCTTTGAATCTCTTTGAATATGGCCTACTCCTGCACCAATTATCTATTGTCTGTTGTCTATTGTATATAGTATCAGCTTCCATTACTTCCTCTGACACAGACCTGCCACCCCCTGAGTAAAACGTTGCCCCTCATGTTCCAATGGCATCTTTCCTCCCTCACTTTAACCCTAAGCCTCTACCACGGGTAGATTTCCCTCATGATGTTATATGCGTCTTTCAGATCACCCCTCATCCTCCTGCGCTCCAAGGAATAAAGTCTTAGTCTGCCCAACCTCTCCCTGGAGCTCGTCTTCGAGTCCTGGAAACATTCCCGTAAATCTTCACTGCGCTCTTTCCAGCCTAATTCAGTTCAGTTCAATTTAATTTATTATCACGTTTACCGAGGTGCAGAGTATGCTTTTGTTGTGTGCTATCCAGTCAGCTGAAAGACCATGCGTGAATGCAATTGAGCCATTTACAATGTACAGATTCATCAGAGAACGGGGATTCCCCTCCCCCACTATTGATGAGGCTCGCACCAGGGTCTCCTCCATACCCCGCAACACTGCCCTCTCTCCCCATTCCCCCACATGCACCAAGGGCAGAGTCCCCCTGCTCCTCACCTTTCACCCCACCAGCCGGCAAATACAACACATAGTCCTCCGCCAGTTTCGCCACCTCCAACGTGACCCCTCCACTCGCCACATCTTCCCATCTCCCCCCCTGTCTGCCTTCCGCAAAGACCGCTCCCTCCGCAACTTCCTTGTCAATTCATCCCTTCCCTCCTACTCTACCCCTTCCCCGGGCACTTTCCCTTGCAACCGCAAGAAATGCTACACTTGTCCCTTCACCTCCCCCCTCCGCTCCTTTCAGGGACCCAAGCAGTCCTTTCAGGTCTGACAGAGGTTCACCTGCACCTCCTCCAACCTCATCTACTGCATACCGCTGCTCCAGATGCCAGATGATCTATATCGGTGAGACCAAGCGGAGGCTTGGCGATCGTTTCGCCGAACACCTCCAATCGGTCCGCAATAACCAACCCGACCTCCCGGTGGCTCAGCACTTCAACTGCCCCTCCCATTCCGTATCTGACCTCTCGGTCCTGCGCCTCCTCCACGGCCAGAGTGAGCAACACCGCAAGTTGGAGGAACAGCACCTCATATTCCGCTTGGGGAGCCTGCATCCTCTGGGCTTGAACATTGAATTTTCTCAATTCTGTTAATCCTTGCTGTCTCCTCCCCTTCCCACCTCTCCCTCAGCCCTCGGGCCCTGGCATTCCCTCTCTCTCTATCCTCTCTCCTCTCCCCCCCCCACCCTAGTTGCACTAGCTTCTCATTTTCACACTACAAACAGCTTACAACAGCTTGTTCCCTTTATCATCGATACTTTTTTTGTATATCTTTCATTCATTGTTCTTTATCTCTCCATATTACCGTCTATATCTCTTGTTTCCCTGATCCCTGACCAGTCTGAAGAAGGGTCTCAACCCGAAACGTCGCCTATCTCCTTAGCTCCTTAGATGCTACTGCACCCGCTGAGTTTCTCCAGCCTTTTGTGTACCCTCGATTCTCCAGCATCTGCAGTTCCTTCTTTAACACGATGAGGGAATAATGTCTAGTGCAATGTAAAGCCAGTAAAGTCTGATCAAAGATAGTCAGAGGCCCCGGGAGAGGTAGATAGTAGTTCAGGACTGCTCTCCAGTTGTGTTGGGATAAAACCCTGTGACAGTAACTTGCTTTGAATCTCCCAGTGATTCTCAGGAATGTTGCATCTGCAGAATAAAGGAATTAGACTTTAAAATTAACCTATGAATATTCATCTAAATCATTATATATATTGTAAATAGCTCTGGTCCCAGCACCGAGCCTTGCGGAATCCCACTAGTCACTGCCTGCTATTCTGAAAGGGATGCTTTAAACCCTACTCTTTGTTTCCTGTCTGCCAACCTATTTTCTATCCATGTCAGCACTCTACCCCCAATACCATGTGCCCTAATTTTGCCCACTATTCTCCTAATAAAGGAATTAAACATTAAAATAAACCTACGAACATTCCTCTCACCTTCGCTCCCCCATCCTCCACCCTGGTTGTTTCATCAGCTCCATAGTTCCCATTGTTTCCCTTCAGATCACACCTTTCCCGGCACACAATGGGCACCGCCCTGCCTCAGCTCATTTGTTACCAGCCTGATATGTCGTGGTCTTTTCTCACCTCCAACTCTTCCCCCCCCACTCCCTCCACCCCCCTCCAGTTCCCTCCCCCACCTCTACTCTCAGTCTGAAGAAAGGTCCTGAATTCTGAACCATTCCTTTTCTCCACACATGCTGCCTGACCCGCTGGGTAACCCCATCACTTTGTGTCTATTTTTGGTTTAAACCTGACCTTTAGCATTTTGTTTCTGCCTCCCTAAATGCTGCTTGTGTAAACAAGTCCGCTGTGGGAAGTCAATGTTCATACCACTGAGGAGTAAGCTGCCCAAGCGAAATATGAGGTGTTGTTCCTCCAATTTGCACTGGGTCTCCCTCTGACAATGGAGGAGGCCCAGGACAGAAAGGTCAATGTGGGAATGGGAGGGGGCGTTAAAGCGTTTCGCAACCGGGAGATCAGGTAGGTTTAGGCAGACTGAGCGAAGGTGTTCAACAAAATGATCGCCCAGCCTGCGCTTGGTCTCACCGATATACAGGAGTCCACACCTGGAACAGCAGACACAGTAGATGAGGTTGGAGGAGGTGAGAGTGAACCTCTGCCTCACCTGAAAAGACTGTCAGGGTCCTTGGATGGAGTCGACGGGGGAGGTATAGGGACAGGTGTTGCATCTCCTGTGGTTGCAAGGAGAAGTACCTGGGCAGGGGGTGGTTTGGGTGGGAAAGAATGAGTTGACCAAGGTGTTGCGGAGGGAACGGTCTCTGCGTAAAGCAGAAATGGCAGGAGAATGGGAAGATGTTGGCCAACAGTGGGATCCTGTTGGAGGTGGTGAAAATGTTGGAGGATCATGTGCAGTGTGCGACGGCTCATGGGTTGAGAGGTGAGGACTTGGGGGACTTTGTCCCTGTTGCAACTGGAGGGAGGGGGAGCAAGGGCAGAGCTGCAGGGTACCGAGGAAAATCTAGTGAGGGCCTCATCTGTGATGGGAGAGGGGAACCCCCGTTCCCTAAAGAATGAGGACATCTCCGATGACCTGGTTTGGAGCACATCATCTTAGGCGCAGATGTGGTGTAGACAGAGGAATTGGGAATAGGTGATAGAAACCTTACAGGAAGCAGGTTGGGGAGAAGTGTAGTATAGATAGTTGTGGGGGTCGGTGGGTTTATAATAGATGTCAGTCGATAGTCTATCTCCTGAGATGGAGAAGGTGTGATCAAGTAACGGTAAGTGTTGTGTGTGAATTGTTTGGTGAAGTTTGTGAAGTGTGCAAGTGTAATCTGTGTGTGTGAAGTGTGTGTGTGTGTGTGTGTGAGTGTGAAGTGTGTGTGTGTTTGTTTTTGTGAAGTGCGTGTGTGCTTGTTTGTGTGAAGTGTGCATGTGTGATGTGTGTGTGTGCACGTGTGTTTTTGTGAAGTGTGTGTTTGTTTGAAGTGTGTATGTGTGAAGTGTGTGTGCGTGTGTGAGTGTGTGTGTGTTTGTCTGGTGGGTGTTGCGTTTGTGGTTGTGTGTGCGTGTGTAATATGTTTTTGTGAAGTGTGTGTGTTTGTTTGAAGTGTGTGTGTGTGAAGTGTGTGTGCAAGTGTGATGTGTGTGTGTGTTTGGGGTCACCGGCAACTGACTGAATACATCACGGGGGAGGTGGGGGGACGACAATTTGGACACGTTTCTATGCGATACTTTCCATCTTTGGTTCACATAAACTGTGACCTCGGAGTGAAAACGAAACTGCAACCGAGAAAACAAATATTTCAGAGAAAGGGCGTTTCCTGTACAGACAAACAAGGTTTGCAAGATAACAACAACACACACACGCATGGTCACGGACACAGACACAGACACACACACACACACACACACACACACACACACACACACACACACACACACACACACACACACACACACAGTCCAAATGTATTTTAGATGCTGATTAAGTTGGGGGGAGTGGGCAGATGCATGGCAAATGAAGTTTAATGCGGATAAATGTGAGGTTATTCACTTTGGAAGCAAAAACAGGAAGGCAGATTGCTATCTAAGTGGCGTTAAGTTGGGAAAAGGGGAGGTACAACGGGATCTGGGGTCCTTGTTATCAGCCTATGGAAAGTAAGCATGCAGGTACAGCAGGAGTGAAGAAAGCGAATGGCATGTTGGCCTTTATAACAAGAGGAACGAATATAGGAGCAAAGAGGACCTTCTGCAGTTGTACAGAGCCCAAGTAAGACCACACCTGGAGTATTGTGTGCAGTTTTGGTCCCCTAATTTGAAGAAGAACATTCTTGCTCATTGAAGGAGTGTAGCGTAGGTTTTACAAGGTTAATTCCCCGGGATGGTGGGACTGTCATATGCTGAGAGAATGAGCAGCTGGGCTGTACGCTGGACTTAGAAGGATGAGAGGAGGATCTCATTGAAACATATAAGATTGTTAAGGGCTTGGACACGCTAGAGGCAGGAAACAATGTTCCCGATGGTACACAAAAAGCTGGAGAAACTCAGCGGTGCAGCAGCATCTAAGGAGCGAAGGAGATAGGCGACGTTTCGGGTCGAGACCCTTCTTCAGACTTGTCAGGATCAGGGAAACGAGAGATATAGACGGTGATGTGGAGAGATAAGGAACAATGAATGAAAGATATGCAAAAAGTATCGATGATAAAGGAACAAGCCATTGTAAGCTGTTTGTGGTGTGAAAATGAGAAGCTGGTGCGACTGGGTGGGGGAGGGAGATAGATCACCCTCCCCACCCCAGTCGCACCAGCTTCTCATTTTCACACCACAAACAGCTTTCAATGGCTTGTTCCCTTTATCATCGATACTTTTTTGCATATCTTTCATTCATTGTTCCTTATCTCTCCACATCACCGTCTATATCTCTCGTTTCCCTGATCCCTGACCAGTCTGAAGAAGGGTCGCGACCCGAAACGTCGCCTATCTCCTTCGCTCCTTAGATGCTGCTGCACCCGCTGAGTTTCTCCAGCTTTTTGTGTACCCTCGATTCTCCAGCATCTGCAGTTCCTTCTTTAACAACATGTTCCCGATGTTGGGGGAGTCCAGAACCAAGGGCCACAGATTAAGAATAAGGAGTAAGCCATAAGGAGTAAGCTAGACTGATTCCCGGGATGTCAGGACTTTCATATGAGGAAAGACTGAATAGACTTGGCTTGTACTCGCTAGAATTTAGAAGACTGAGGGGGGATCTTATAGAAACTTACAAAATTCTTAAGGGGTTGGATAGGCTAGATGCAGGAAGATTGTTCCTGATGTTGGGGAGGTCCAGAACAAGGGGTCTAAGGATAAGGGGGAATTCCTTTAGGACCGAGATGAGGAAAACATTTTTCACACAGAGAGTGGTGCGTCTCTGGAATTATGTGCCACAGAAGATAGTTGAGGCTATATTTAAGAGGAAGTTAGATGTGGCCCTTGTGACTGAAGGGATCAGGGGGTATGGAGAGAAGACAGGTACAGGATACTGAGTTGGTTGATCAGCCATGATCATATTGAATGGTGGTGCAGGCTCGAAGGACC
Source organism: Okamejei kenojei (assembly GCA_035221665.1). Lineage (NCBI taxonomy): Eukaryota > Metazoa > Chordata > Chondrichthyes > Rajiformes > Rajidae > Okamejei > Okamejei kenojei. The sequence continues at coordinate 68,712,997 of CM069143.1, forward strand.
AAATGGCCTACTCCTGCACCTATTTTCTATGTTTCTATGTTTCTATTTAGAACGGAGACAAGGAAACACCTTTTCTCACAGAGTGGTGAGCCTGTGGAATTCTCTGCCTCAGAAGGCGGTGGAGGCAGTTTCTCTGGATGCTTTCAAGAGAGAGTTAGATAGGGCTCTTAAAAATAGCAGAGGATATGGGGAGAAGGTAGGAACGGGGTACTGATTGGGGATGATCAGCCATGATCATATTGAATGGCAGTGCTGGCTCGAGGGGTCAAATGGCCTACTCCTGCACCTATTGTCTATTGTCTGTTGTCTATTATCTATAGTATCAGCTTCCATTACTTCCTCTGGCACAGACCCGCCACCCTCTGAGTAAAACGTTGCCCCTCATGTTCTAATGGAATCTTTCCTCCCTCACTTTAACCCTAAGCCTCTACCACGGGTAAGAGACTGTGGATTCACCCTCAATTTCCCTCATGATGTTATACACGTCTTTCAGATCACCCCTCATCCTCCTACGCTCCAAGGAATAAAGTCTTGGTCTGCCCAACCTCTCCCTGGAGCTCGTGAGCTTCGAGTCCTGGAAACATTCCCGTAAATCTTCACTGCGCTCTTTCCAGCTTAATTCAGTTCAGTTCAATTTAATTTATTATCACGTGTACCGAGGTGCAGAGAAAGCTTTTGTTGTGTGCTATCCAGTCAGCTGAAAGACCATGCGTGAATGCAATTGAGCCATTTACAATGTACAGATATACGATAAGGGAATAACGTCTAGTGCAAGGTAAAGCCAGTAAAGTCTGATCACAGATAGTCAGAGGGCCCCGGGAGAGGTAGATAGTAGTTCAGGACTGCTCTCCTCGTTGTGTTGGGTAAAAACCCTGTGACAGGAACTTGCTTTGAATCTCCAATGATTCTCAGGAACAAGTTGCATCTGCAGAATAAAGGAATTAGACTTTAAAATTTACCTACAAACATTCATCAAATCATTATATATATTTTAAATAGCTGCGGTCCCAGCAACCGAGCCTTGCGGTACCCCACTAGTCACAGCCTGCCATTCTGAAAGGGACGCGTTAAACCCTACTCTTTGTTTCCTGTCTGCCAACCTATTTTCTATCCATGTCAGCACTCTTCCCCAAATACCATGTGCCCTAATTTTGCCCACTAATCTCCTAATAAAGGAATTAAACATTAAAATTAACCTACAAACATTCCTCCCACCTTCGCTCCCCCATCCTCCACCCTGGTTGTTTCATCAGTTCCATAGTTCACATTGTTTCCCTTCAGACCACACCTTTCCCGGCACACAATGGGCACCGCCCTGCCTCAGCTCATTTGTTACCAGCCTGATATGTCCTGGTCTTTTTTCTCACCTCCAATCTTCAGCCCCCACTCCCTCCACCCCCCTCCAGTTCCCTCCCCCACCTCTACTCTCAGTCTGAAGAAAGGTCCTGACTTCTGAACCATCACCCATTCCTTTTCTCCACACATGCTGCCTGACCCGCTGGTTAAATAACCCATCACATTTGTGTCTATTTTTTGGTTTAAACCTGACCTTCAGCATTTTGTTTCTGCCTCCCTAAATGCTGCTTGTGTAAACAAGTCCGCTGTGTGTCCGGACTTTCCCCCTCCCCGTGTCAAGTAATTGGATGGATTGCAGCAAGTTATCCAATAAGGCTCAGATGTGTGTGAGCTCACTTGTTGCCACGCAGCCACGGGAGCTGTGAGGCAGTAAGACAATGTGGAAACATTGGCCCTGCTAAGGGGCAATAATACCTACAATGAGAAAACCCCCACGCAGGTCACAGGGAGAACTCCGTACAGACAGCACCCGTAGTCGGCACAGCACCCGTACTCTGGCGCTGCAAGCGCTGTAAGGCAGCAACTCTACCGCTGCGCCACCGTGCCGGCCTGTCTGCGGTCACCGGCAATGGACTGAATACATCACGGGGGAAAACAAGAGAGACACCAAATGCTGGAGTAACTCAGCGGGACAGGCAGCATCTCTGGAGAGAAGGAATGGGTGACGTTTCGGGTCAAGACCCTTCTTCAGACTGAGGTCAGGGGAGAGGGAGATACATAGATAGGGAAGTGTGGGTGTGAAAATGGGACAAAAGGGATGAAGATCAAGGAAAATGTAGAATAGATCATTATTAGCTGGGAGAAGTGAACAACAAATCAGAGATACATGTAGTCGGAGATAGAGACTGGTGGAGAACTGGGAAGGGGGAAGGATGGAGAGGGAGAGGAAAAGCAAGGGTTACTTGATGTTAGAGAAGTCAATGTTCATACCATTGAGGTGGAAGTTGCCCAAGCAAAATATGAGGTGTTGTTCATCCAATTTGCACTGGGTCTCCCTCTGACAATGGGGCTTGGTCTCACCGATATACAGGAGTCCACACCTGGAACAGCAGACACAGTAGATGAGGTTGGAGGAGGTGAGATTGAACCTCTGCCTCACCTGAAAAGACTGTCAGGTCCTTGGATGGAGTCGAGGGAGGTGGCTATAGGGACACGTGTTGCATCTCCTGGGGTTTCAGGGAAAGTACCTGGGGAGGGGGTGGTTTGGGTGGGAAAGAATGAGTTGACCAAGGTGTTGCGGAGGGAATGGTCTCTGTGTAAAGCAGAAAGGGGTGGAGATGGTAAGATGTGGCCAGCAGTGGGATCCTGTTGGAGGCGGTGAAAATGTTGGAGGTTTATGTGCTGTATGCGATGGCTCATGGGTTGAAAGGTGAGGACTTGGGGACTTTGTCCCTGTTGCAACTGGAGGAGGGGGAGCAAGGGCAGAGCTGCAGGGTACCGAGGAAAATCTAGTGAGGGCCTCATCTGTGATGGGAGAGGGGAACCCCCGTTCCCTAAAGAATGAGGACATCTCCGATGACCTGGTTTGGAGCACATCATCTTATGCGCAGATGTGTAGACAGAGGAATTGGGGAATAGGAGATAGAAACCTTACAGGAAGCAGGTTGGGGAGAAGTGTAGTATAGATAGTTGTGGGGGTCGGTGGGTTTATAATAGATGTCAGTCGATAGTCTATCTCCTGAGATGGAGAAGGTGTGATCAAGTAACGGTATGTGTGTGTGTGAAGTGTTTGTGTGAAGTTTGTGAAGTGTGCAAGTGTAATCTGTGTGTGTGAAGTGTGTGTGAGTGTGAAGTGTGAAGTGTGTGTGTGTTTGTTTTTGTGAAGTGCGTGTGTGCTTGTTTGTGTGAAGTGTGCATGTGTGATGTGTGTGTGTGCACGTGTGTTTTTGTGAAGTGTGTGTTTGTTTGAAGTGTGTATGATATTTGTGAAGTGTGTGTGCGTGTGTGAGTGTGTGTGTGTTTGTCTGGTGGGTGTTGCGTTTTGTGGTTGTGTGTGCGTGTGTAATATGTTTTTGTGAAGTGTGTGTGTTTTGTTTTGAAGTGTGTGTGTGTGAAGTGTGTGTGCAAGTGTGATGTGTGTGTGTGTTTGGGGTCACCGGCAACTGACTGAATACATCACGGGGGAGGTGGGGGGACGACAATTTGGACACGTTTCTATGCGATACTTCCATCTTTGGTTTCACATAAACTGTGACCTCGGAGTGAAAACGAAACTGCAACCGAGAAAACAAATATTTCAGAGAAAGGGTCTTTCCTGTACAGACAAACAAGGTTTGCAAGATAACAACAACACACACACGCATGGTCACGGACACAGACCACACACACACACACACACACACACACACACACACACACACACACACACACACACACACACACACACACACACACACACACACACACACACACACAGTCCAAATGTATTTTAGATGCTGTTATAGTTGGGGGAGTGGGCAGATGCATGGCAAATGAAGTTTAATGCGGATAAATGTGAGGTTATTCACTTTGGAAGCAAAAACAGGAAGGCAGATTGCTATCTAAGTGGCGTTAAGTTGGGAAAAGGGGAGGTACTAACGGGATCTGGGGTCCTTGTTCATCAGCCTAATGAAAGTAAGCCATGCAGGTACAGCAGGGAGTGAAGAAAGCGAATGGCATGTTGGCCTTTATAACAAGAGGAAATCGAATATAGGAGCAAAGAGGAACCTTCTGCAGTTGTACAGAGCCCAAGTAAGACCACACCTGGAGTATTGTGTGCAGTTTTGGTCCCCTAATTTGAAGAAGAACATTCTTGCTATTGAAGGAGTGTAGCGTAGGTTTACAAGGTTAATTCCCGGGATGGTGGGACTGTCATATGCTGAGAGAATGGAGCAGCTGGGCCTGTACACGCTGGACTTTAGAAGGATGAGAGGGGATCTCATTGAAACATATAAGATTGTTAAGGGCTTGGACACGCTAGAGGCAGGAAACATGCTCCCGATGGTACACAAAAAGCTGGAGAAACTCAGCGGGTGCAGCAGCATCTAAGGAGCGAAGGAGATAGGCGACGTTTCGGGTCGCGACCCTTCTTCAGACTGGTCAGGGATCAGGGAAACGAGAGATATAGACGGTGATGTGGAGAGATAAGGATCAATGAATGAAAGATATGCAAAAAAGTATCGATGATAAAGGGAACAAGCCATTGTAAGCTGTTTGTGGTGTGAAAATGAGAAGCTGGTGCGACTGGGGTGGGGGAGGGAGATAGATCACCCTCCCCCACCCCAGTCCGCACCAGCTTCTCAATTTTCACACCACAAACAGCTTACAAATGCTTGTTCCCTTTATCATCGATACTTTTTTGCATATCTTTCATTCATTGTTCCTTATCTCTCCACATCACCGTCTGTAATCTCTCGTTTCCCTGATCCCTGACCAGTCTGAAGAAGGGTCCTCGACCCAAAACGTCGCCTATCTCCTTCGCTCCTTAGATGCTGCTGCACCCGCTGAGTTTCTCCAGCTTTTTGTGTACCCTCGATTCTCCAGCAATCTGCAGTTCCTTCTTTAACAACATGTTCCCGATGTTTGGGGGAGTCCAGAACCAAGGGCCACAGATTAAGAATAAGGAGTAAGCCATAAGGAGTAAGCTAGACTGATTCCCGGGATGTCAGGACTTTCATATGAGGAAAGACTGAATAGACTTGGCTTGTACTCGCTAGAATTTAGAAGACTGAGGGGGGATCTTATAGAAACTTACAAAATTCTTAAGGGGTTGGATAGGCTAGATGCAGGAAGATTGTTCCTGAGTTGGGGAGGTCCAGAAACAAGGGTCTAAGGATAAGGGGAATTCCTTTAGGAGCGAGATGAGGAAAACATTTTTCACACAGAGAGTGGTGCGTCTCTGGAATTATGTGCCACAGAAAGATAGTTGAGGCTATATTTAAGAGGAAGTTAGATTGTGGCCCTTGTGGCTGAAGGGATCAGGGGTGTATGGAGAGAAGACAGGTACATTGATACTGAGTATGGTTGATCAGCCATGATCATATTGAATGGTGGGTGCAGGCCTCGAAGGACCAAATGGCCTACTCCTGCACCTATTAATTCTATGTTATCTATGTTTCTATTAGAAACGGAGACAAGGAAACACCTTTTCTCACAGAGAGTGGTGAGATCCTGTGGAATTCTCTGCCTCAGAAGGCGTGAGGCAGGTTCTCTGGATGCTTTCAAGAGAGAGTTAGATAGTGGCATCTTAAAAAAAGCAGAGGACATGGGGAGAAAGTAGGAACGGGTAACTGATTGGGGATGATCAGCCATGATCATATTGAATGGCGGTGCTGGCTCGAGGGGTCAAATGGACTACTCCTGTACCTATTAGTCTATTGTCTGTTGTCTATTGTCTATAGTATCAGCTTCCATTACTTCCTCTGGCACAGCACCCGCCTCCACCCTCTGAGTAAACACGTTGCCCCTCATGTTCTAATGGAATCTTTCCTCCCTCACTTAAAAAACACCCTAAGCTCTACCGACTGGAAAGAGACTTTGGATTACACCCTCAATTTCACCACATGATGTATACACGTCATACATCACTACCCCTCATCCACCTACGCTCCAAGGAATAAAGTCTAGGTCTGCCCACCCTCTCCCTGGATCTCGTCTTTGAGTCCCCCTGAAACATCCCAAATCTTCACTGCGCTCTTTCCAGCTTAATTCAGTTCAGTTCAATTAAATTTTATTATCACATGTACCGAGGTGCAGAGAAAGCTTTTGTTGATAGTGTGCTATCCAGTCAGCTGAAAGACCATGAAGCGTGAATGCAATTGAGCCATTTACAATGTACAGATATACGATAAGGGAATAACGTCTAGTGCAAGGTAAAGCCAGTAAAGTCTGATCAAAGAAGTCAGAGGGCCCCGAGAGAGGTAGAAATAGATAGTTCAGTACTTGCTCTCCTCTTCGTTGTGTTGGTAAAACCCGTGACAGGTAATTTGCTTTGAATCTCCCAGTTGATTCTCAGGAACAAGTTGTCATCTGCAGAAAAAAGGAATTAGACTTTAAAATTTACCTACAAACATACAATCATCTAAAATCATTATATATATTGTAAATAGCTGCGGTCCCACACCGAGCCTTTGCGGTACCCCACTAGTCTCACAGCCTGCCATTCTGAAAGGACGCGTTAAACCCTAACTCTTTTTGTTTCCTGTCCTGCCAACTATTTTCTATCCCATGTCAGCACCTCTTCTCCCCAAAATACCCTGTGACCTAATTTTGGGCCCACTATCATCCTAATAAAGGAATTAACATTAAAATTAAACCTACAAACATTCCTCCCCACCTTCCTACCCCCATACCTCCACCCTGGTTGTTTCATCATTCCATAGTCACGATTGTTTTTCCACTTCAGACACACCTTTCCCGGCACACAATGGGCACCGCCCTGCGAGCTCATTTGTTACCAACTGATATGTCCTGGTCCTTATTCTCCCTTCCAACTCTTCAGCCCCCACTCACCCTCCACCCCCCCTTCCAGTTCCCGCCCCCACCTCTAATCTCATTCCTGAAGAAGGGCCTGACTTCTGAACCATCACCCATTCCTTTTCTCCACAGATGCTGCCTGACTCCGCTGGTAACCCCAATCACTTCAGGCTTGTACCTTCTATTTTTTCGGTTTAAAACCTGACCTTTAAGCATTTTGTTTCCTCTGCCGTCCCTAAATGCTGCTTGTGTAAACAAGTCCGCTGTGTGTCCGGACTTTTCCCTCTCCCCTCCCCCGTGTCAAGTAAATTGGATGGATTGCTGCAAGTTATCCAATAAGGCTCAAGATGTGTGTGAGCTCACTTGTTGCCACGCAGCCACGGGAGCTGTGAGGCAGTAAGACAATGTGGAAACATTGGCCCTGCTAAGGGGCAATAATACCTACAATGAGAAAAAACCCACGCAGGTCACAGGGAGAACTCCGTACAGACAGCACCCGTAGTCGCACAGCACCCGTACTCTGGCGCTACAAGCTCTGTAAGGCAGCAACTCTACCGCTGCGCCACCGTGCCGGCCTGTCTGCGGTCACCGGCAATGGACTGAATACATCACGGGGGAAAACAAGAGACACACCAAATGCTTGGAGTAAACTCAGTGTGACAGGCAGCATCTCTGAAGAGAAGGAATGGGTGACCGAAGTTCGGGTCAAGACCCTTCTTCAGACTGAGGTCAGGGGAGAGGGAGATACATAGAGTCGTATTAAGGAAGTGTAAGGTGTGAAAATGGGACAAAAAGGATGAAGATCAAGAAAATGTATAATAGATCATTATTTAGCTGGGAGAAGTGAACAACAAATCAAGATACATGTAGTCGGAGATAGAGGACTGGTTGGAGAACTGGGAAGGTGGGAAGGATGGAGAGAGAGAGGAAAAGCAAGGGTTACGTGATGTTAGAGAAGTCAATGTTTCATACCACTGAGGTGGAAGTTGCCCAAGCAAAATATGAGTGTGTTGTTCTGGACCCAATTTGCACTGGGTCTCCCTCTGACAATGGGGGCTTGGTCTCACCGATATACAGGAGTAAAGCGTTGCACACCTGGAGACAGCAGACACAGTAATGAGTTGGAGCAGGACTGAAGTGTTAGAGTGAACCTCTGCCTCACCTGAAAAAGACTGTCCAGGTCCTAGATGGATGGAGTCGATGGAGAGTGGTATAGGACACCGTGTTGCCTCACTGGGGTTTCAGGGAAAAGAGTACCTGGGGAGGGGGTGGTTTTTTGGGTGGGAAAGAATGAGTTGACCAAGAGTGTTGCGGAGGAATGGTCTCTGTGGTTGTCAAGCAGAAAGGGGTGGAGGAAGGGAAGATGTGGCCAGGTGTTGGGCTCCTTTGGAGGCGGTGAAATGTGGAGATTATGTGCTGGTATGCGATGGCTCATGGGTTGAGAGGTGGTGGACCTTGGGGACGTTTGTCCCTGTTGCAACTGAGAGGGAGGGGGAGTTCCAGGAGGACATGCAGAGCTGCAGGGTACCGAGAAAATCTAGTGAGTGGCCTCATCTGTGATGGGAGAGGGGAAACCCCCTTTCCCCTAAAGAATGAGGACATCTCCGATGACCTGGTTTGTAAGCACATCACCTTAGCGCAGATGTGGTGTAGACAGAGGAATTGGGAATAGGTGATAGAAATCTTAACAGGAAGCAGGTTGGGGAGAAGTGTAAGTCTATAGTAGTTTGTGGGGGGTCCGGTGGGTTTTATAATAGATGTCAGTCGATAGTCTATCCTAACTCCTGAAGAGAGATGGTTGATCAAGTAACCGGTATGGTGTGTGTGTGAAGTGTTTGTGTGAAGTTTGTGAAGTGTGCAAGTGTAATCTGTATGTGTAGTGAAGTGTGTGTGTGAGTGTGAAGTGTGAAGTGTGTGTGTTTTTTGTTTTTGTAAGATGCGTGTGTGACTTGTTTGTGTGAAGTGTGCATGTGTGATGTGTGTGTGTGCACGTGTGTTTTTGTGAAGTGTGTGTTTGTTTGAAGTGTGGTATGTGTGAAGGGTGTGTGCGTGTGCCGTGAGTGTGTGTGTTTTTGTCTGGTGGGTGTTGCGTTTGTGGTTGTTGTGTGCGTGTGTAATATGTTTTTGTGAAGTGGTGTGTGTTTTGTTTGAAGTGTGTGTGTGTGAAGTGTGTGTGCAAGTGTGATGTGTGTGTGTGTGTTGGGGTCACCGGCAACTGACTGAATACATCACGGGGGTGGTGGGGGACGACAATTTGGACACGTTTTCTATGCGATACTTCCATCTTTGGTTTCACAAAATAACGTGACCTCGGGAGTGAAAACGAAACTGCAACCGATGAAAACAAATATTTTCAGAGCAAGGGGTGTTTCCTGTACAGACAAACAAGTTTGCAAGATAACAACAACACACACACACGCATGGTCATCGGACACCCCACACACACACACACACACACACACACACACAACACACACACACACACACACACACACACACACACACACACACACACACACACACACACACACACAGTCCCCCAAATGTATTTTAGATGCTGTTATAGTTGGGAGTGGGCAGATATCATGGCAAATGAAGTTTTAATGCGGATAAATGTGAGGTTTTATTCACTTTGGAAGCAAAAACAGGAAGGCAGATTGCTATCTAAGTGGCGTTAAGTTGGGAAAAGGGAGGTAAACAACGGGATCTGGGGTCCTTGTTCATCAGTCTATGAAAGTAAGCATGCAGCTACAGCAGGGGAGTGAAGAAAGCGAATGGCATGTTGGCCTTTATAACAAGAGGAATCGAATATAGGAGCAAAGAGGACCCTTCTGCAGTTGTACAGTCCCAAGTAAAGACCACACCTGAGTATTGTGTGCAGTTTTTGGTCCCCTAATTTGAAGAAGAACATTCTTGCTATTGAAGGAGTGTAGCGTAGGTTTACAAGGTTAATTCCCGGGGGGGGGGGGGGGTTATATATATATGGTGGGGATGGTGGGACTGTCATAAGCTGAGAGAATGGAGCAGCTGGGCCTGTACAAACGCTGACTTTAGAAGGATGAGAGGGGATCTCATTGAAACATATAAGATTGTTAAGGCTTGGACACGCTAGTGGCAGGAAACATTGCCGCCGAAGGTACACAAAAAAGCTGGAGATAACTCACGGTGCAGCAGCAATCATCTAAGGAGCGAAGAGAAAGGCGACGTTTCGGGTCGCGACCCTTCTTCAACTGTTCAGGGATCAGGGAAACGAGAGAATAATAGACGGTGATGTGGAGAGATAAGGAACAATGAACTGAAAGATATCAAAAAAGTATCGATGATAAAGGGAACAAGCCATTGTAAGTGCTGTTGTGGGTGTGAAAATGAGAAGCTGTGCTACTGGGGTGGGGGAGGGAGATAGATTCACCCTCCCCCACCCCAGTCCACCAGCTTCTCATTTTCACACCACAAACAGCTCCAATGGCTTGGTTCCCTTTATCATCGATACTTTTTTGCATATCTTTCATTCATTGTTCTTATCACTCCACCATCACCGTCTATATCTCTCGTATCCCTGTAGCCCTGACCAAGTCTGAAGAAGGGTCTCGACCCGAAACGCGCCTATCTCCTTCGCTCCTTAGTTGCTGCTCACCCGCTGAGTTTTCATCCAGCTCTTTTGTGTACCCTCGAGTTCTCCAGCAACTGCCAGTTCCTTCTTTAACAACATGTTCCCTGATGTGGGGGAGTCCATAACCAAGGGCACAGATTACACGAATAAGGAGTAAGCCCATAAGGAGTAAGCAAAGACAGATTCCCCGGGATGTCAGGACTTTCATATGAGGAAAGACTGAATAGATAGATGGCTTGTACTCGCTAGAATTTAGAAGACTGAGGGGGGATCTTATAGAAACTTACAAAATTCTTAAGGGGTTGGATAGGCCTAATGCAGGAAGATTGTTCCTGAATGTTGGGAGGTCCAGAACAAGGGGATCTAAGATACGGGGAATAACCTTTAGTGGACCGAGATGAGGAAAAACATTTTTCACAACAGAGAGTGGTGCGTCTCTTGAATATATCTGCCACAGAAGAAGTTGAGCAAACAGTTTACGCTAATTTAAGAGGAAAGTGGATGTGGCCCTTGTAGGCTAAAGGATCACGCCGGGGTATGGAGAGAATGACAGGAACAGGATGCTGAGATTGGTTGATCACCATGAATCTATATTGAAGTGGTGGTGCAGGCTCGAAGGACCAAATGGCCTACTCCTGCACCTATTTTCATTATGTTTTACTATGTATCTATTTAGAACGGAGACAAGGCCAACACCTTTTCTTCACAGAGAGTGCGTCATTGAACAGCCTGATAGTGGAATTCTCTGCCTCAGAAGGCGGTGGAAGGCAGGTTCTCTGGATGCCTTTCAAGAGAGAGTTAGATAGGGCTCTTAAAAATAGCAGGAGGATATGGCGGAAAAAGGAAACGGGGTAAACTGATTGGTGAACCACAATCCATGATCATATTGAATGGCAACGGTGCTGGCCATCGAAGGGTCAAATGGGCCTACTCCTGCACCTATTGTCTATTGTCAGTTGGTCTATTGTCTATAGTATCAGCTTACCATACCATACTTCCTCTGGCACAGACCCGCCACCCCTGAAGTAAAACGTTGCCCCTCATGTTCTCATGGAATCTTTTCCTCCCTCCACTTTAACCCTAACACTCTACCACGGGGTAACCCGAGACTGTGGATTCACCCTCAATTTCCCTCATGAATGTCTTATACACGACGTCAGATCACCCCTCATCCTCCCTACGCTCCAAGGAATAAAGTCTTGGTCCTGCCAACCTCTCCCGTGGAGCTCGTCTTTGAGTCCTGGAAACATCCCGTAAATCTTCACTGCCGCTCTTTCCAGCTTAATTTCAGTTCAGTTCAATTTTATTTATTATCACGTGTACCGAGGTGCAGAGAAAGCTTTTGTTGTGTGCTATCCATCAGCTGAAAAGACCATCGCGTGCCCAGCAAATGCGGGGTTACATTGAGCCATTTTACCAATTACAGATACCTCTACGATAAGGAATAACGTCCTAGTGCAAGGTAAGCCAGTAAAAGTCTGAATCAAAGATAGTCCCAGAGGGCCCCGGGAGAGTAGATAGTAGTTCAGGAATGGCTCTCCGTTGTGTTGGGGGGGGTAAAACCCTGAGACAGGAACTTGCTTTGAATCTCTCCCAATGATTCTCAGGAACCAGTTTGCATCTGCAGAATAAAGGAATTAGACTTTAAAAATTTTACCTACAAACATTCATCTAAATCATTATAAACTGTAAATAGCAGCGGTCCCGGCACTCTGAGCCTTGCGGTACCCCCCCCTCTAGTCGCAGCCTGCATTCTTGAAAGAAGGGACGCGTTAAAACCCCTACTCTTTGTTTCCTGGTCCCTGCCACCTATTGTTCTATCCCATGTCACACTCTTCCCCAAATAACCATGTGCCCTAATTTAGCCCACTAATAATCTCCTAATAAAGCAATTAAACATAAAATTTAACCTACACACATTCACCTCCACCTTCCTTCGCTCCCCCATTCCTCCACGCTGGTTGTTTTTCATCATTTTCCATAGTTCACATTGTTTTCCCTTCATGACCACACTCACCTTTTCCCAGCACACAATGGGGGTGACACCGCCACTCCTCAGCTCATTTGTTAGCCGAGCCTGATATGTCTCTGGTCTTTTCTCAACTCCAACTCTTCAGGGCCCCCACTCACCCTCCACCCCCCCTCCAGTTTCCCTTCCCCCACCTCTACTCACAGTCTGAGAAGGGGCCACTACTTCTGAACCATCACCCATTCCTTTTCTCACAGATGCTGCCTGAACCTTCTGGGTGACCCCATCACTTTGTATCTATTTTTATAATTAAACTGATCTGCAGCATTTTTGTTTCTGCCTTCTCCCTAAATCCCCGCTTGTGTAAACACAGACTCCTGGGAAATACATATCTCTTTTTCGGACAGCATTTTACTTTCTCTGTCAAGTTCCCACTCAACGTCGCAGTTTCATGTGGAACAAAAAGACCAGAATATTACAATTAAAACGTGGCCCAAAATTGTGTCCACCCCCCCACCCCCCCCACCACCCCCCTGCTTTATTCAGTCCATTGCTGGTGATCAAAACACACACAAGATGTTGAACTACTAATCTTCCAACGTTGATGACCATCGGCTATTCCTTGATCAGATTTTTCTGGCTTTAGCTTGCGCTAAACGTTATTTCGCTTATCATTATCTATGCACGTAAATTGGGACAAATGAAATCATGTTTCCTATTTCTTCTGGCTGGACTGGATAGGATGCACCACAAGCTTTACACGTTTCCTAAAATAACACAACACATATACACACACACCATACACACACACACACACACACACACACTTTTCCCCTTCACAATGAACCTAAATCGCACTATTCCGCACTCTGGGTAAAAGACTCTGTGCATCTATCTGATGTAATCACTCAATGATTTTTGTATACTTCTATAGACTCCCCTCATTCTCCTACGCTCCCATGAGGCTCAGCTACACAACCTCTCCCAATACTCACATCCTCCACTCCCTGGCAACATCCTCGTAAACCCAGATCTGAACACAATATTCCCTAATCGGGCGGTCTCACCAACGTCTTTTAACAACTCAACATGACCCTCCTAACCTCTAATAACCAAATACTCTGAACTGATGAAGGCCAAAGTGCTAAAATCCTATTGACCACCTCATCTACCAGCGACACGACCTCATGGAACCATGCAACGTGTACTACCAGATCCCTCTGCACTCCAACACTACCCACCTACCATTCAACTGTGTAGCAAGCAAGCAGTTTATTTATATACACATTTCGCACAAGCAATCCAAAGTGCATTAACCACAAGCATTATAAACAGTTCATTATAAAGAAATAGAACATAAACAAACAATTTAATTAAAGCAACGTCAAAAAGTCTTCAGCCTCATTTAAAACAACTGAGAGTTGGAACGGAAACGGACCTGCATTATTTTCTGGAATTTTGATCCATATAGTAGTACATAAAACTATAAACGCGCTGCTCCATGTTAGTTTCTGACTAGGGAAAGAAAGCAGACATGTCCCTCAGATACTCGAGGTCTGGATGGTTCATAATGTAGCAGTAGATTCACAAATGTATTTTCAGTGCTTATAACCAACAGTAATATTATGAAATCAAATCTTTGACAGACTGGAGGGCAGTTGTAAATACATCAAAACTGGAGTGATGTGATCTTGGTATTAGGAGACTCAAGCAGCAATGTTCTGTGTCAGCTGCAGCTGTCTAATCAAATTTAGGAGACCACTGAAGACAGCAAGACAGTCCGTCTAGTATACTGAAGTTAAATGCGTGGACAACAAGTTATTTTCCATGCTGCTGAATGTCAGTCCTTAACGCTTGAATTATTCTTAAGGGATAGCAGGCTGACATTGTAATGTCTTAATTGGCTGTTGAAAATTCAGATCTGAGTCCATGATTACACCAAGAGCTTACTGAGCACACTTTTAATATGACAAAGGTCGAAGAAAGTGTCGGCACGAAACTTTACCTATTTCTTTGCTCCATAGATGCTGCTGTGCCCCCTGAATTTCTCCACACTTTTGTCTACCTTTAATTTCCATTATCTCAGTTCCTTCCTTAAACACTTTTAAAATTCGTTTCTCATTAGCTTAAAAAACTACGACCTCAGTCCTAGTCGACTCCCAAAATGCAACTTAAATTCCTCAACTATGTATCCTCCGCCCCCCTGGCCAATCGATCCAGACTGCTGCAATCATTCACAACCATCTCACTAACCAAAAACCACTCACTATGTCACAGCAAACTTGCTAAGCTAGCCTGTACGTTCTCCTCCTATTCATTGATGTAGATGACAAACAGATAAACGGGCCCAGCAAGCAAACCTGTGGCACACCACTAGTCACAGGCCTCCTTCTGCGAATCAGCCTTTCCACCATCACCCTCTGGCTTCCTTCCCTGGAGCCAATTTTCTATCCATTCAGCTAATCTCTTCTTGGATCCCAAGAGATCTAACCTTCCAAGCACCTACAATGTGCACCTTGTCCAAAAGCCATCCAAAAGTCCATGTTCACAACAATCTACAGCTCCGCCTTCATAACATTTTTGCTCACATCTTCAAAAAAATCAATCAGATTGTGAGACACTACTTTCCACTGACCAACACCATCCTGACTGTCCCTTATCAGCCCTTTGCCCATCCAAATGCTTGTATATCCTATCCTCTCCAATACTCTCCACAACTTACGAACTAAAATGTTAACTCACTGGCCCTATAGTTCCCAGCATTGTCCCCGCAGCCCTTCTTGAAAAGAGCACAGCACAACATTTGTTACCCTCCAATACCTCTGCAACCTCACCTGTATTGAACGACATCTACTGTATCCACACCTGGACCACAGTACAGAAAATTAGTTGGAGGAAGGGAAAAACTTTTCTGGGGTCCTCACCTGAAAAGACTGTCACGGTTCCTTGGACGGAATTAGGGGGGAGTAAAGGGGGACATGTTTTCATCTCCGCGGTTTGCAGGGGAACGGGGGTGGTTTTGGGTGCGAAAGGACGATTAACCGGAGAGTTAGCGAGGAACGTCGTCTGATGCAAGCAGATAGGGGTGAGATGGTGAAGTGCTAAAGTTCCGTGGAGAACATTGGAGAAGCTATTGTAAGTGTATTTGGAGAATCTCAGATGCTGGCTGGTAGGTATTCCAATCCCTTGCGTCTAAGAAAAGCGAGGTAGAAAGTGCCATTAAAGGCCGCGAGCGTTATAAAATAATTTTCGAGGACGGTAGCTTCTGTTGGTAACCATCTGCTGGGTTTCACTTTCAGTCAGCCGTTCCACTCCACGTTCCCGCGGTGAGCGAGGCGGTCGCTGAAACAGCCTGATCCTGGATCGGGACGGTAGCGCAGTCAGTGAGTTGCAGTGAGCTGCCCCGTCATAAGTGATGTTTGGGCTCCGCTCCCCCCTCCTGGTCACTGCTTTAGCCCGTTTTGCTAGCACATGGGAGGGGGGTTGGGGGGGGGGGGGGGGGGGGGGGGGGGGGGGGGGGGA
>CM069143.1:68729407-68798406 GCA_035221665.1 Okamejei kenojei
TTGCAGTGGAACTATAGGCCAGGTGAGCATAACATCTATAGTTCGTAAGTTGCTGGAGAGTAGTCGGAGGGAAAGGATATACAAGCTTTGGATGCAAGGGCTGAAAGGGACAGTCAGGATGGTGTTTCAGTGGAAGGTCGTGTCTCACCAAGCTGATTGATTTTTTTTTGAAGATGTTAGCAAAAATCTTTAATGAAGGCCGAGCTGTAGAAGTTTGTGATACATTGACCTTTAGGAGGCGTTGACAATGTGCCACATTGAAGGGCGCTCTGGAAGGTTTAAACTCATGGGACCCAAAGAAGTAGCTGAATGATACAAATTGGCTTCCATGGAAGGAGCAGAGGGTGATGGTGGAAGGCTGCTTCGCAGAATGGGAGCCTGGTGACTTGTGGTGTGCCACAGGGTTTGCTGCTGGGCCCGTTACGTTTGTCATCAATATCAATGAAATTGGATGAGACCGTACAGGGCTAGATTAGCAAGTTTTGCTGAAGACACTAGTGAGTGGTTTGCAGATAGTGAAGAAGGTGTGTGAATGATATGCAGCAGGATCATGGATCCGATGTCCAGGTGTGGCGGAGGCAAAGGTTAAGGCATATAACGTTGCATTGTAGACGTCTAAATAGGAACAGAGGACGTAGTTATTTAAGCTAATGAGAACCGATTAAAATTGTTTAAAAAAGACAGCAGAACAGAAAAATTAAAAGAAGACAAAAGTGCAGGAGAACTTCAGAACGGGCACAAGCTGCAATCTATGGAGCACAGGAAATATGTAAAGTTTCGTGCCGAAAGCTCTTCTTTCCGACCCTTTGTCAAATTAAAAGTGTCTCAGCTAAGCTCTTGGTGTAATCATGGACTCAGACCTGAATTTCAACAACCAATTTAAGACAATAAACAATGTCAGCCTGCATCACCATTAAAATAAATCAAGGGTTCAAGACTTACCATATCAGCAGCATTCAGGAAAACTTGTCCACACGTCGATTAATCAACCATAGAACATGACGACTGTCCATTGCAGTCTTCAGAGGTCCTCCCTAAAAATATGAATTAGACAGCTGCAGCTGACCACAGAAACTGATTGCTGCTTGAGTCCACCCTTAATACCATATCACATCACCTCCAGTTTGAGGTTATTTACACTGCCCCCAGTCCTGTTCAAAGAATTGATTTTCAAAATATAAAACTGTTGGTTTATAAAGCACTGAATAAATACATTTGTGATCTACTGCTACATTAAAGAACATCCAGACCATCCGAGTCATCTGGAGCATGTCTGCATTCTTTCCCTAGACAAAACTAAACAAGGAGAAGCAGCGTTAGTTTTATTATAACTACATATATGAGGGAATCAAACTTCCAGAAAGAAGCAGGTCCGTTCCGTTCCAACTCACAGTTGTTTTAATTGAGGCTGAAGCACTTTTCTGAACGTTGCTTTCAAATTAAATTGTTTTATGTTCTACATTCTTATAATGAAAACGGTTATAATGCTTTGTGTAAAGCACTTTGGATTGCCGGTTGCAGAAATGTGCTATATAAATATAACTTGCTATGCATGCTACACCGTGAATGGTAGGCCTGGGTAGTGTTGGAGAGCAGCAGGGATCTGTAGTACCAGTGCAATGATCCATTGAAGGTTCGAGTCGCTGGTAGGATGAGGTGGTCCAATAAGCTTTTAGCACTTTGCCTCAACAGTCAGATATTTTATTTGGTATAGAGGTTAGGAGTCATGTTTGCAGTTGTAAAGACGTTGGTGAGAACCGCATTAGAATATTGTGTTCAGATCTGGTTTTTACGAGGATGTTGGCCAGGAGTGGAGGATGTGAGCTATTGTGTCGAGGGTTGAAATTAGGGCTGAGCCTCATGTTAGCGTAGGAAGAATGAGGGGAGTCTTTAAAGAAGTATAACAAAATCATGAGAGCAATACATCGAGATAGATGCACGGAGTCTTTTAACCCAGAGTAGCGGAATAGACGATTTAGGTTTCAATGTGAAGGGGAAAATTGTGTGTGTGTGTGTGTGTGTGTGTATAGGTGTGTGTGTTATATGTGTGTGTTTAATTTAGGAAACCGTGAAAGCTTTTGTTTGCATCCTATCAATTCACCAGAAAAGGCAATAACAAGATTACATTTGACCCATTTACAGGTGCATAGATACATGATAAGCGAATAACGTTTTAGCGCCGCAAGCTAAAGCCAAAAAATCTGATCAAGGATACCCGATGGTCATCAACGAGGTAGAATAGTAGTTGAACATCTAGTGTGTGTTTCCCTGATCACCAGCAATGGGACTGAATACAGCAGGTGGGGTGGGGGGGTGGGGGGTGAACACAATTGGGCACGTTTTCAATGTAATATTCCCTGTCTTTTGTTCCACATGAACTGCGACGTTTGAGTGGAAATTGACAGAGAAAGTAAATGCTGAGTCCGAAAAAGGATATGTATTTTCCCAGAGTCTTGTTTTTACACAAGCGGGATTTAGGGAGGCAGAAACAAAATGCTGCAGATCAGGTTTAACTTTAAAAAATAGATACAAAGTGATGGGGGTCACCCAGAGGTCAGGCAGCATCTGTGGAGAAAAGGAATGGGTATGGATGGTTCAGAAGTCAGGACCCTTTCTTCAGAACTGAGAGTAGAGGTGGGGGGAGGAAACCTGGAGGGGGTGGAGGGAGTGGGGCTGAAGAGTTTGAGGTGAAAAAGACCAGGACATATCATGCCTGTAACAAATGAGCTGAGGCAGGCGGTGGCCCATTGTGTGCCGGGAAAGGTGTGTTCTGAAGAGAAACAATGTGAACAATGGAACTAGAAAAACAACCAGGGTGAGATGGGGGGAGCAAAGGTGAGAGGAATGTTCATATGTTATCTTTTAATGTTGTAATTCCTTTTATGGGTGAATTAGTGGGCAAAATTAGGGCACATGGTATTTGGGAAGAGTGCAGACATGGAAAGAAAATAGGTTGGCAGACAGGAACAAAAGTAAGGGATTAACGCATCCCTTTCAAGAATGGCAGGCTGTGACTATGGGGTACCCAGCAAGGCTCGGGTGCTGGACCGCACCTATTTACAATATATATAATGATTATAGATGAATGTTTGTAGGTAAACTTTAAAGTCAATATCCTTTATTCTGCAGAGCAACTTGTTCCTGAGAATCCACTGGGAGTAGTCCAAAGCAAGTTCCTGTCACAGGGTTTACCCAACACAACGAGGAGAGCAGTACTGAACTAACTATCTACCTCTCCCGGGGTCCTCTGACTATCTTGATCAGACTTTACTGCTTTATACCTTGCACTCAGACGTTATTCCTTATCGTAATACTGTACATTGTAAATGCTTCAGTAGCATTCACGCATGGTCTTTCATCTGACGCTGGATAGCACACAACAAAAGCTAACTTCTCTGCACCACGGTACACGGATAATAAATTAAAATTGAACTGAACTGAATTAAAGCGTCTGGAAGAGCGCATTGAAGAATTTACGGAATTGATTCCCTCCAGACTCGAAGGACGAGGCTGCCAGGGAGAGGTTTCGCAGGCAAAGACTTTATTCCTTGGAGGCGTAGGAAGATAGAGGTTGATCTGAAAGACCCCCCCCCCGTTGGGGTATAAGACGTGAGGGAAATTGAAGGTGAATCCACAGTCTCATTACCCGTGGTAGAGGCCTTAAGGGGTAAATAGTGAGGGAGGAGAGATCCCATTGAACATGAGGGTGCAACGTTTTTAACCTCAGACGGTGGCGGGTCTTGTGCCAAGTGGAAGTAATGGTAGCTGATACTATAGACAAATAGACAACAGACAATAGACAATAGGTTTATTTTTTTTTTTTTTTTTGCAGGAGTAGGGCCATTTGACCCTTTGAGCCGAGCACCTGCCATTCAATATGATCAAGGCTGATCATCCCCCAATCAGTACCGAACCGTTCTGACCTTCTCCGCATATCCCCTGCTATTTTTAAGAGCCCTATCTAGCTCTCTCATGTAAGCCATCCAGAGAACCTGCCGCCACCGCCTTCTGAGGCAGAAATTCCACAGAATTCCACAGACTCACCTCTTCCTGTGAGAAAAGTGTTCCCCTCCTTGTCTCCGTCTAAATAGAACATAGAGAAACATAGAAAATAGGTTTGCAGGGCTGAGGTAGAGGCCATATCGCGGTCTTCGCGAGCCTGCACCAACATTCAATATGATCATGGCTGGATCAACCAACTCAGCATCCTGTACCTGTCTTCTCTCCATACCCCCTGATCCCTTTAGTCCACAAGGGCCACATCCAACTTCCTCTTAAAATATAGCCAATGAACTGGCCTCAACTATTTTTCTGTGGCAGATAATTCCTAAAAGACGCACCACTCTAATGTGTGAAAAATGTTTTCCTCATCTCGGTCCTAAAGGAATTCCCCCTTATCCTTAGATCCCTTGTTCTGGACCTCCCCAACATCAGAACAATCTTCCTGCTTTCCTAAAGCCTATCCAACCCCTTATATAAGAAATTTTGGTAAGTTTCTATAAGATCCCCCCTCAGTGCTCTTCTAAATTCTAGCGAGTACAAGCCAAGTCTATTCAGGGTCTGAAGAAGGGTCTCGACCCGAAACGTCGCCCATCTCCTTCGCTCCTTAGATGCTGCTGCACCCGCTGAGTTTTCTCCAGCTTTTTTGTGTACCCTCTATTCAGTTTTACCCTCATATGAAAGTCCTGAACATCCCAGGAATCAGTCTACTTACTCCTTATGGATTACTCCCTTATTCTTAATCTGTGGCCCGTGGTTCTGGACTACTCCCCCAACATCGGGAACATGTTTCCTGCCTCTAGCGTGTCCAAGCCCTTAACAATCTTATATGTTTCAATGAGATCCCCTCTCATCCTTCTAAAGTGCCAGAGTGTACAGGCCCCACTTTTGCTCCATTCTCGTCAGCAATATGACAGTCCCGCCATCCGGGAAATAACCTTGTAAACCATACGTTGCACTCCTTCCAATAGCAAGAATGTCCTTCTTCAAATTAGGGGACCAAAACTGCACACAATACTCCAGGTGTGGTCTTACTAGGGCACTGTACAACTGCAGAATGGTCCTCTTTGCTCCTATATCGATTCCTCTTGTTTAAAGTCCAACATGCCATTCGCTTTCTTCACTCCCTGCTGTACCTGCATGCTTACTTTTCATAGACTGATGTACAAGGACCCCCAGATCCCATTGTACCTCCCCTTTTCCCAACTTGATGCCACTTAGATAGCAATCTGCCTTCCTGTTTTTGCTTCCAAAGTGGATAACCTCACATTTATCCGCATTAAACTTCATCTTCTATGTATCTGCCCACTCCCCCAACTATAACAGCATCTAAAATACATTTGACTGTGTGTGTGTGTGTGTGTGCTGTGTGTGTGTGTGTGTGGTGTGTGTGTGGTGTGTGTGTGTGTGTGTGTGTGTGTGTGTGTGTGTGTGTGTGTGCGTGTGTGTGTGTGTGTGTGTGTCTCTGTGTCCGTGACCATGCGTGTGTGTGTGGTTGTTATCTTGCAAACCTTGTTTGTCTATACAGGAAAACACCCTTTCTCTGAAATATTTGTTTTCCTCACGGTTGCAGTTTTCGTTTTCACTCCGAGGTCACAGTTTATTTGAAACCAAAGATGGAGTATCGCATAGAAAAACGTGTCTCAAATTGTCGTCCCCCCCACCTCCCCCGTGATGTATTCAGTCAGTTGCCGGGTGAACCCCAAACACACACAAACACATCACACTTGCACACACACTTCACACAAACCCACTTCAAACAACACACTCACACACTCACAAAAACATATTATACACCGCCACACACAACCACAAACGCAACACCCACCAGACAAACACACACACACACTCACGCACTGCACACACACTTCACACATACACACTTCAAAGAAACACACACTTCACAAAAACACACGTGCACACACACACAACACACACTTCACACTTCACACTCACACACACAGATTACACTCGCACACTTCACAAACTTCACACAAACACTTCACACACACACATACCGTTTCTTGATCACACCTTCTCCATCTCAGGAGATAGACTATCGACTGACATCTATTATAAACCCACCGACCCCCACAACTATCTAGACTACACTTCTCCCCAACCTGCTTCCTGTAAGGTTTCTATCACCTATTCCCAATTCCTCTGTCTACACCACATCTGCGCCTAAGGTGACGTGCTCCAAACCAGGTCATCGAGATTCCTCATTCTTTAGGGAACGGGGGTTCCCCTCTCCCATCACAGATGAGGGCCCTCACTAGATTTTCTTCGGTACCACCTGCAGCTCTGCCCTTGCTCCCCCTCCCTCCAATTGGAACAGGGACAAAGTCCCCCAAGTCCTCACCTCTCAACCCATGAGCCGTCGCACACAGCACATGATCCTCCAACATTTTCACCACCTCCAACAGGATCCCATTGCTGGCCACATCTTCCCATCTCCTGCCCTTTCTGCTTTACGCAGAGACCATTCCCTCCGCAACACCTTGGTCAACTCATTCTTTCCCACCCAAACCACCCCCTGCCCAGGTACTTCTCCTTGCAACCACAGGAGATGCAACACCTGTCCCTATACCTCCCCCCTAGACTCCATCCAAGGTCCCTGACAGTCTTTTCAGGTGAGGCAGAGGTTCACTCTCACCTCCTCCAACCTCATCTACTGTGTCTGCTGTTCCAGGTGTGGACTCCTGTATATCGGTGAGACCAAGCGCAGGCTGGGCGATCATTTTGTTGAACACCTTCGCTCAGTCTGCCTAAACCTACCTGATCTCCCGGTTGCAAAACGCTTTAACTCCCCCTCCCATTCCCACATTGACCTTTCTGTCCTGGGCCTCCTCCATTGTCAGAGGGAGACCCAGTGCAAATTGGAGGAACAACACCTCATATTTCGCTTGGGCAGCTTACTCCTCAGTGGTATGAACATTGACTTCTCAAACATCAAGTAACCCTTGCTTTTCCTCTCTCCCTTCCCAGTTCTCCACCAGTGTCTACCTCCGACTACATGTATCTCTGCTTTGTTGTTCACTTCTCCCAGTTAACAATGATAAATTATACAATTTCCTACATCCCTATCCCGTTTGTCTCATTTTCACACCTTACACTTCCTTATCTATGTATATCTCCCTCTCCCCTGACCTCAGTCTGAAGAAGGGTCTTGACCCGAAACGTCACCCATTCCTTCTCTCCAGAGACGCTGCCTGTTCCGCTGAGTTACTCCAGCATTTGGTGTCTCTCTTGTTTTCCCCCGTGATGTATTCAGTCCATTGCCGGTGACCGCAGACAGGCCGGCACGGTGGCGCAGCGGTAGAGTTGCTGCCTTACAGCGCTTGCAGCGCCAGAGTACGGGTGCTGTGCCGACTACGGGTGCTGTCTGTACGGAGTTCTCCCTGTGACCTGCGTCGGTTTTCTCATTGTAGGTATTATTGCCCCTTAGCAGGGCCAATGTTTCCACATTGTCTTACTGCCTCACGGCTCCCGTGGCTGCGTGGCAACAAGTGAGCTCACACACATCTTGAGCCTTATTGGATAACTTGCAGCAATCCATCCAATTACTTGACACGGGAGGGGAAAGTCCGGACACACAGCGGACTTGTTTACACAAGCAGCATTTAGGGAGGCAGAAACAAAATGCTGAAGGTCAGGTTTAAACCCAAAATAGAAGGTACAGGAGCCTGAAGACTGCAATGACCAGGTTCAGGAATAGCTACTTCCCCACAGCCATCAGGCTATTAAACCTGGCTCCGACAAAACTATGATCATTAATAACCAATTTTACTTCGGAGTCACGTGAGTGTGACACGTGAAGACACCCACCCAACCCCGCCAGCACGCATGCGCGGACATATCGTCGAACGCATTGCGGAAGCGACAGTCGGGAGGAGCGCCGCTCCTCCAGCGCAAGTTTTCAAAATTACTGAAGGTAAGTCTTACCATTTCTGGTGAGCGTGGCGACTCGTGTGTGATTTCGTTTTCAGGAGGAAGCACCATGGAGTCGCGTAAAGGGAGAGCAGCAGCTGATACCGCTGCTGTGGAAGCAGCCAGCAGCGTGCCGTCTCTCCAGAGCTGCAGGTGCTGCCAGCAGCTCCCGGCTTCTCGCCGCTACAGACCGCAGGTGCGCCGCGGTCGGCGGCAAAACCACCCGGAAGTCGGACAGGTCCGTTGACTCGGCTGGGTCCGGACCTGAGACAACCCCATTCCCGGATAGGGACGGGCGGGCGTCCCCCTTTCCGCGGAGAGCGGATGGGGAGCAGTGCTCCAGCGTGACCCTGCTTATGCAGGGGCAGAGTCACAGTGGGTCTCCTCGCAGACCACGCAGGATCCTTTCAAGGACTGCTAAATGTTTCACCCTCTTCGCAGGGGAGCATTAGGGGTCTGAGCTGGGCTGACCCTGAAGAAGGGGCAATGGCTGAACAGTCAACTGTGAGGGGTGCCAGAAGAGAGAGCAGCAGAAGAAATTGTGGGAACACATGCTGTACCAAACTCAGGAGGACTGCCTATACAAAGCTGCAAGCCAGTACAAAAATACATGGCTACAAACCAGCTACAGGAGCAAGCCATTAACTTTATGGCTGGGAAGTACATTGCTCCAGAGAACTCCATTTTCTTAAAGTACCAGCAGTCTATGACCCCATCTGGGCAACAGGAGCCCATCTATAAGGAGCCAGGAGGGGAAGCTCCAGAGGAAACTGCTGGCTGCTAAAATCACAGCAGTACCAGGACAACTGATGGGGTTGATTTGCCTGAAGAGTTACTAGATGCTCTAGCAGACTGTGTAATACTCAGTGGAGATTAACAGTTACAGGAAGAGCATCATCAAGAAGTGCGGAATTATGCAAGACAAGTAGCACACAGGCGCCAAAATTGCTGTTGGGGGACCTCCCGAAGCAGGTGAAAGACTGCATGAGGAAGCCAAGGCTATAGGCCTGATCAAGGTGCCAAGCACCTCTAAAACCCACTATCAACAGCGGGCAGCACCCCTACACACCCACCAGACATCGGTATTATGGAAGACCATCTGGTGGTGAAAGCTCGAAGGCCGGCCCACCTGCACAGCGGTCTTTCAGACCATGGCCCAGCCCGGCCTTCATGGAAAATGCGCCAACCCCCACAACGCAGCAACACAATACCAGAAGAAACAAGTGCGGAGACAACCCACACAACCACCGGTAACCATGGAGGTAGGTGGGTCTGGTTGTCTTAAAAAACATTGCATGTCCGATTCATCAAAAGTTGGGGACGGTTGCACTTGTTTCATCATGTGTGCTGCACTTTTACCTCTGAACTTTTACATACTCGGAAGTATTGAGAATTACAAAATTGAATTTGTATACAAACTACCGTCCCAGTTCAGCATACGCCTAGCAGGAAGTTCATACTTCACAAAAAAGAGAGAACAGCAGGCCACGCTGAACTGTTAAGACCAAACATAAAAGGGAATTGAGAAAACAATCAGAGAATTTCAAGAGTTCGTATCAAATATATTTATAAAAAACTAAAAATATGGTGGTTGCCTTATCATTACAGATTTGACCGAATTAAATACTTCCGTTCAGTATGCCCATTTCAAAATAGACACGTTTGTCACACACAGGATCATCGTAAATACCTGAAATTTATCTGGATGGGACAGCTATGGCAGTATAAGGCCTTACCAATGGGTTGTCATCAGCACCCAGGCTATTACAAATTTTATTAAAACAGCTTTAGCATACTTAAAGAAACATAACCATTATCGTCATGGCTTACCTGGATGATATTCTCATTGTAGGTGAAAATTGGGAGCTGGCTACATTGGTGGTATCAGCACACAACACAGGGATTTAACGTACATCCAGATAAATCAAAATTGGAACCCTCCACTACCATGGATTATTTGGGGTTCACTATTGACTCTGTTCATATGTCTATCACCTTGCCACCAAACAAAGTGACAGCCTTGATGGGAGTATGCAAAAGCCTCACTGGCATCAGGGAACCATCCATTCGGCAAGGAGCAAGAGTGATTGGGAAATTGGTGGCTGCGTTCCCAGCAGCACAATTGGACCACTCCATTATTAAAACCTGGAAGAGGGAAATTTTAGCTCTCAAAAATCATGCAGGCCATTTCAATAGGCCTATGCAACTACCAGGGAAAGCAAATCCGAATTAAACTGGTGGATAGAAATGCTCAGCATTATTCTGACCGCATCACCCCATTCTATATCCCTAGGGTACATTTACAGACTGATGCCAGTTGCTAAAGGTTGGGGAGCAACTAATACCACCGCAAGTTGTGGTGGCAGATGAGTGCACAAACATTATTCTGTTTAAAGCACTACGAATTAATTATCTAGAAATGCTGGTAGCGTTTCATGGACTCGGGGCCTACTGCTCAGATGAGCACCAGTTGCATGTACGGCACAAATTGATACCACAGTGGGGCCTATGTATAATCATATGGGTGAAATAAAGTCGATATCATGTGATGAATTGGCTAATAATATCTGGCACTGGTGTCTGGGAGAGAGATTTGGATCTCAACCACTTACCTTCCAGGTAAGCTAAATACAGTGGCAGACACCAGGTCACGTAAATTCAACGACAACATTAAATGGATGTTGGATCGGAAAGTGTTTACAGAATATTATAGACCGGTATGGGACACCAGATAATCGACCTTTTTTCCATCCAGACTAATTCACCAACTACCAACATATGTTGCTTGGGAACCAGACCCAGGGGCAGCAGCGATGGACGATTTCTCACTGCATTGGGGGGGATGGGGTGGGTTTTGTTTTGCTATGCATTTTCCCCTCCTGCCTCATCAGGCGAGTCTTACAATAATTAAACAAGACGCCGCAACGGGTACCATGGTTCCCAACAGTACAAAGATGGTCTCAGAACCCTGCATCTGGATCAACAACGGCCAAGGAGGTTGGCACACCCCGTGCGGGAAAGTATCCGTGCCATGACTGTATGAACTTGTTGATTTGCAGTTTCTGAACAGGCTATTTCTGGGATACGGACTCTCCGACAGGACGATCAATGCCATCTCAGCGTCGTGCAGGGAGTCCACGAGAAGACAGTACCTGACATATGTCAGGAAATGGGAAGTGGTTCTGCACCAGGACGAACATACATATGACTCAGCCACCAACACTGACGTGTGGAGTTCTGGCCACCTTCATTTCGATGAAGGATTGAGTTACAGTGCCATTATTGGGCAAGGATGTGCCTATCTAATATCTGGGCAGAGGGAGTGATCACTGGCTATAGGATACACCACTAGTAGTACCTAACGAATGAGGGGTATTTGTACTCTATCCCCCCAGGCCCAGATACACCCATATATGGGACATAGGGTGTACACCAAGTTAGAGGATGGACACTCCAATATCGGGGCTCACTCTGGACAAACTAATATCCTAGATGGGAATGATTATGGCACTTGGATCAGCACAACGGGTCCAGTCCTTATACAAGCTAGTATAGGACGTCATGGTCTGTCACAAATGGCAGATAACCTGCTACATACAGGGTACTTAAACAAGACTGACCGGTTCCTCTGGCCAATATTAGAGTTCTGGCCTATCCTGAGATAGTCGGCCATGCATAGTGACACATATTTTCCTATATAGTCACCAAGACACTTATGGGCCCGGAGAGAGCTTTCTCATTAGCCATAAATGCCCTCACCTAAGGTCACAGTGCAAACCATATCCAGATGGTTAGGGTGGTATATTACGTGCAGTGGTTGAATACTAATGTTTCAAATCTCACTCCCAACAGGGCTGCATTACATCGGACGCTTTAGGATGATGGGGGAGTTCCTGATGGACCACTCCTTGCCACAGCGGGGGTGGAGCAATGAAACGCATTCAATGCTTTATAATAAACCCGTGGCCGATCCTGAGACGTTTGCAGGGAAAAAATTAAGTTCTGTAAAATAAATTACCCAATGTGGGGCATATTATTTTAGGTATGAATAATACCTTTATTGTTTTCAGCACCAGTGTCGTGTGTGCAATACGTTCATCCTCCTTCCCAGAGAATGGCAGTGTGTGAGCATGGTCTCGTTCCAGGGCATGAAATCACAGAGCTTTGAAATCTTCACGTAGTCACTCACGTGACTCCGAAGTAATATAGTAAGATTAAATGAGAACTTACCAGTTTGAAGTTTGATCTTTATTTTATGAGGAGTTACGATGAGGGATTACGTGCCCTCCGCTCCCAAAACCCCCTATTATAAAGTTCAACTGGTATGGAAGTTCTCTCTTATCTTACTATATTAGTCTACTCTGGTATCTGTGATTTCACACCACTGCTTTGAAGAATGTCACGCATGCGTGCTGGCAGGGTCTTCACGTAATCCCTCATCGTAACTCCTCATAAAATAAAGATCAAACTTCAAACTGGTAAGTTCTCATTTAATCTTACTATTCTAACAGATAGAGGCCAGGGAGAGGATTCTGACACATCTGTGGACGAAGTTACCAGAACTGTCCTTGAGTAAGGATTGATAGCATTGTATAGCGCTAGAAGGGAGTGATGTAGACGACCTTATCGGTAGAAGGGAGCGACCCTTGTCAGTATAGCCTAGCTTTAGTTCTGATTTAAGAGAATTGAGAGAGGTCAGTTGGAGGTGAGCAAAACTGGGGCAAGTCATGTACAACTGAGCATGCTTAACAAAATAAGTGAATATTACAACACACCCCTGGTCAAGAAACTGCTCATTACCATGCACATGTATGGACATGCAATGTATGATGTGGGATGTACTGGGGGGACATACCTACAGACTGTGCACCTCAGTGCCCTGATTGGAGAGTGTCAGAAGGGGAGGTTAAACGTAGAATTGTGTGTAGAAAGGGGCTATGCTTTCCTGACTTTGGTGTGTCTCAACTTGGAGAGGCACCCGACTCTGCACACTTGCAAATAAAGAATCTCTTGTTTCCACGATTTAGTCTCTGAGTAGTGATTGTGAGCACACCACATACCTCACAAAGTGGGGGCTCATTCGGGATCGCCACTCCGGCTGCTCGGTGAAAGCACAGAAGGAAGGGAAGGTGCACCCTGCTGATTTCAGCAGTCTCTGATCTCCTTGCTTGCCATCAGCGGTTTGAGTGAGTGATATCCGGACAAGAGACTCAGGAAACAAGAGAAAGTGTCGGCAAAATAAACAAGGGATGGTCGAGCAATTCTTGTGCACAAGACCCGGGTAAGAAAACTGACCATTAAGTATTGCCTGGGCGACCGAGGGTCTGTCGGACGGGAATAATACGATAAGACAATGGGTAACCAGAACGGGAAAAGTGAGGGTCCGGGGAAACAGGACAAGGCTCACACTGGTGAAGAGCCGCACATTCTGCCTGATAATCCATTGGGGCAAATGTGGCAATCTTGGGGAGAAGGAAGCCCCGGGGGGTAAAGATCAGGAGACTATGATTAAGTTCTGTTATTTTGATTAACCAAAGGAACCAATAAGGGGGAGTTCAGTCTGGTGGCACTGGGCTGTACAGAATATTCAGAGTATCACTCAGACATTGCAAAAATCTAAGGAAAAATAGTAAGATTAAACGAGAACTCACCTGTTCGAAGTTTGATCGTTATTTTACGAGGAGTTACGATGAGGGATTACGTGAAGAGCCCGCCTCACGCTGGTAACGGCATACTTCAAAGCAACGGCATGAAAAACACACGAACACCAAAGCCGGAGTAACATAGTAAGGCTCATAAAAAGACTTAGAACCACCATTTGATCATTTATTTTACGAGGTGGGAGTGGAGGGCACGTAATCCTCATCGTAACTCCTCGTAAATAACGATCAAACTTCGAACAGGTGAGTTCTCGTTTAATCTTACTATTTTACTTCGGAGTCACGTGAGTGACTACGTGAAGAGTTTTAAAGCTTTCTGTGTTTTTTTTTATGTCGTAGAATTAATCCGTACGACAGTCCGGCTAAGTAAACACATACATGAGAAAGCAGACAAATGTTAAGATCTTTTCACAATTAACTTTTTTAATGGTTGAAAGACCATTATAATTACCCTCTTATATTTGAGGGAAAATGATTACAAGTGACAAAAGCTATCAGTGACTACACAAACTGATTTATAGCAATTAATAGCAAAACAAAGCAGGTGATTATAGTGCTCCAACACCGCGTGTCCAAAGCTTGTCATAGTGTGAACAGGTTTGTTGTAGAACTTTGAAAAAGTTTCTTCTTTACTCCACCCTGCGATTTTTAAAATATGCTCGAGAGGTACGTCCCGCCCCTTCGCCGCGGACGTAGCTGCCGCCCTGGTGGAGTGAGATTTGAAGACATCAGTGTCTACTCCCGCTAAAACCAACACCTGTTTTAACCATTTTGAGATAGTTTGAACTGAAGCTTTTGTGTGTGGCTTTTTGTGCGTAAGCAGCAATGTCTTTTCGTTTCCTCGAAAAGTGTCCGTAACTTTAATATATTGGTTCAAATGTCTAACCACACACAAAGCAGGCTCAATATGAAAAGCTTGAAAGGTTACCTTTGTTCCAGATCTCCCTGGTCTACTTTGTTTGATCAGATTGTAAACATAGAAGACAACGTTATCTGTAGTCACATGCATACAGTCTAAACGCAACATTTGTAAAGTTTGCACTCTTTGGGCTGAGACCAGTGACATTAACATGACCAATTTCAATGTTAACCTATCCAATGGCAACCCTTCAATTGGCGTCCATTCTCTAAGTAGAGCAAGTACTATGCTCACATCCCAAATCTCTGTATATCTAGGTTTTGGCGGATTCATGTGAAAAATTCCTTTCATGAATCGTGATATTAATGGATGCGACCCAATTGATTTCTCACCAGTCATAAGTCCTAAATAGGACGACAAGGCACTGCGTGCAGTGTTAATGGCACTGTAACTTAAAATGTTGCCCAAAGTGCAAATTGGCAAGGAATTCCAAAACATGAGTAACATTCACAGAATCATCAGAAATATTTGACTGTGTGCAAAATTCTTCCCATTCTTAATATGTGTCATATATTGTTTCTGTGTGCTATCTCGCCATGATGCGCCAATAACTGTCAAAGTTTGGTCCGACAATCCCAGTTCCTGTAGTGGTCTGGTCAAAACCTGCAGAATTAACAAATTCATATATGCATATAATGGGTAACCTTCATTTGTTACTGGATTAGTCAAGATATCACTACAGTTAGGAATCTGCATATACGGTTCTTTAATCATATTCAGCATAACTGGGAACCAAGGTTGAGTTGGCCAATTTGGCACTACCAACAATCCGGAAGCTGAATCTTGCTCTATTTTCTTCAAGCATCTCTGAATCAGAGCAAATGGTGGAAAAGCATAAAAGAACATCTTTCCCCAGTGTAATGAAAACGCATCTACTGCAACTGCGTCCGGATCGTGTTCCCAAGACCCATAATGAGGCAATTGATGATTAAGCCTGGATGCAAACAGATCAATTTCTGGCAACCCAAATCGTCTAACAATATTCTTAAATATTGCTAGCTTAAGCATCCATTCCGTATTATCTTTAAAAATCCTGGACCTTTCATCTGCTACCACATTGTCCTTACCTGGAATATAGCTTGCTGAAATCCATATCTGCCGACCAATACACCATTGCCATATCTCATTGACCAGACAATCACATGATACTGATCTAACTCTCCCCATGTGATTGATGTAAACCACAGCCGTTTTATTGTCTAATTGTATTAACACATGCAGACCTTGTTTAGCACAACAATATGCTTTAAGCCCATAAAAGGCCCCAATAATTCCAAATAGTTAATACCATACTCTTGGAGAAACACTTGTTCTTCAGTTTTCCATCTACCTCCACAACTGGAGGATAAATCTGTGGCCCCCCCATCCGAGAGCACTAGCATCTGTATGTAAAACCATTTCAGGCTGTTTAATCATAATATTTATTAGCAGCTTGTGGGACATTTTCCTTTTTTAACCCAGCATTGTAATTCCAATACAGCTTCTTTTGTTAATTACATAGGCCTGTCAAATGGCCTGCCTTCTCTTTGAGAGCTCGTATCTTGTACCTTCGAAGATATTGATAATGTAATGGACCAAATTCTACTGCAGGAAATGCTGCTAGCAGTTCACCAATGGTTGTCGCCATTTCTCGGATGGAAGGATAAGGTTTTGAATGAGATAATGACAAGTTACCAAAATATCATCGACTTTATCTGTTGGTAAAGATATTAACATAGTCTCTGAGTTAATTACAAACCCCAAAAGTAAATTGTTTGTGCTGGCTGCAGCTGGGGCTTAATTAGATGAATTAAGAACCTTAGCTTACCACAAAGCTTTAGTAACTGAAACTGAGTCCTCAGCTGACTCCTGATAATCACTAATGACCAGAATGTCATTGAGATAAGCCATAATGATGTGCATTTTGTGCTCTAATTGGGCTAAACTGGTTTCAACAGTTTCGTAAAGACTAAAAAGCTGAACTCAGTCCATTTGGCAAAGCTTAACTGCCATAATTGTCACAACCAATTAAATTTTAAGTACCACCGAAACCTGATGCATAGGTACAGAATAATAGGCGTCTTTTCATCAATCTTAGCCATATAACAACCTGCTGAATTAAATATTTTGCAGTATTCAATGTCTCCATTTGAACATGTTTGTATTCTACAAACTTATTTAGACCTGTAAGGTCCAGAATACTTCTGCAACCATCATCTGTAATGCCTTCTAACATTAAAGACAAATTTATGCTCGTGTTCAAAGTCTTTTCCATTACCCCTTTTTCAGATAATTAGGCAATGTGGACATTAATCTCTGCTTTTTCAATTGCAGAAAACACGAAAACATAAGCAGGTTTATTCTGTACAGGAGGATTAACCCCTTCTTTAAAAGTAATAGTATTTAATGAAACTGCTCGTAATATACTGATCAAAAATAATAGTAAGCCAGTCTTAATAAACTTTTTGTAATCTCCCTCTAACTGGAGATTAATCCGCAGTTTCTTTAAGCATAGAAGAAGTCTTTAATTCCTCTCCATATGAGCGTGGTGGTCTCCTTATCCCTGAATTGGGTAAGTATTTGGTTGTGCAGTACAATAAAACTTCCTTGACATATTTCTGCCTCTATTTCCAATATCAAATTCCCCTTCTGGGCGAAAATACCTTTTCGTCCAAAGACGAAGGTTTCATGCAGCTAAAATATTTAGCTTTTCATCCAATTTCAATAAGTTAGGCAGATTACTCCAAACAGATAACCAAGAGCTTAAACACCACTTGCTCGACACAGGTATGCAACCTTGGGGTGAAAAATGGGCCAAATAGCCATTTATTTTATACAAAATTTCATAGAAAGAATTGCACAATAGCGTCTTTATTTTTTGTTTTTCCTTTCATCTGCCCAAAAGCCATAATAGCAGCAGAATTTGTGAGGATTTTTAAACCTCACTATTTGACGCTCTCATATTTTGGAGTCATGGATGCCCATATTAACGGATAAACCGTAGGCTCTTCCAATGAGGCACAATTTCCTGTGCTGTGCAATTTTAATATTTCAATCATCACAGAATCATGAAGTTGGTGAGATACCATATATATATGTTGGCAGCTAGGTTTTCTTTCCATAGCCTCACCACTTCCTTCATATATAGCAAAACCTTTTGCTATCCCAGGCATCTTTGGCCTCTTTTAATATTTTTTTCATTTTATTTTTATTTTTATTTTTATTTTGTGGTGTGCTTTTCAAATGCAAATCACCATCAAACAGGGTCTGCCTTCTGCAGCCCTAAATCAATTGGGATTTCATCCCATGAGACTTCTTCCGGCCCAAATCCTGGGTCCGGAGTTCCAACTTCCAATTAGGCCCATGGCCATATTCAGAATAATTAAACCCCTCAGGGCTATTTTTAGGAACCTTCAGGGTACTTTGACCCTAGTCTCATAATTATTTGGAGAACTTTCTCCATATGCTCCATAATCAGTTCACATAGTTTACTTATCTGGAGGACTTTCAATGTCAGAGTCATCAGAACCACGGGCCTCTCAGATTTTTTATTTTTATTTTATTTTCCATTTTTCATATTCGGGAGCATTTCTCTCCGTGGTTATCATTTTGTAAACTAATTCGCTAACGGGTATATCTGCGGCCACCGGTATCGGAACCGGCTCCGCACTAGCTTTCCCGTATATTTATTTTTCACCCCAGGAAGCATTTAACCCGCGAATATACGTTTACTTCATCATCTGTGCTTATCCAGCACTAATATGACTCTGACCTGATTTAAAATATTTCCTATACTGCTGGACCTACCCAGCGCCCGCCTAAGATATCCCAACTTTACTGTTCTTACCTGCGGGGCCGTTCCGACCGCTGCGAGGAGCTGCTCCTTACTGCAGCTCCTCCTTCCGCCGTCAGCGTTGACGTCATGCCGTTACCAGCGTGAGGCGGGCTCTTCACGTAGTCACTCACGTGACTCCGAAGTAAAATCACAGTTACAATGTTTTGAGTACGAAAAGTTAAAAAAGGAAGGAGCAGCACATGAAAGAAATATTGAGTTGTTTCAAACAATCTATACAAGAAACTCATATACAGATTGGTCAGGTACATGAGGAGTTAGTGCAAAATATGTTAATTTTGAAACTTTAATCTGTGTATGAAATTGCATAATTTCATTGAAGAATGGAACTAATGTGATTTCTGTGTAAAAACCGGTTTTGAATGAATGAGGAAGTTCATATATGTGATAAGTTTGTTTGCTGTAGGCCACATGCTGTAAGGGTAGGTGTGTGTGTGTTCTTTAACGAAATTGTAAGCAATGGGGGGAGGTTACGAACGGTTGTAAGGTAACGAACAACGCTTTGTATCATCGCAACTTAAAAGGGGAAAGTTGGAAAATTTAGGTTGCTTGGCTTCTATAGATTTCTTTTCAGTAAAGTTAATTTGGAAAATTGTTAGTCGTATGTATTTAAACTAGCAATTGGAATTTGGGAATTGTAGGGAGAATGGTTTGAAAAAAATTAGAAAATAAGTTAATTGCTGAACAACAAGCAGCTTTTATGGTTTGTTTAGATAAACATTCTGGTTGGAGAAGGGTAATAAATTAATGGGGCCTAGGGGGAAAAAAAAGGAGTTGGCAGACAATGATGTCAATAATGGTAAGTTTATTTACTTCAGAAGAAAGACAGATGGTCAGACAAGCAGGAATAAAGATCTGGGAAAAGGGGTTGCAGGCTCCGGGGGTAGCAGCAGACGCAGGTCAGCAGTTACTAAAGGTTAATTTCGTAACCAAGTCATGGCCAGATATTAGAAAGAAACTGGAAAAATTGGAGGATTGGAATGCAAACCATTAAATCAATTGTTAACAGAGGCTCAGGAAGTGTATGTACGACGGGATGAGGAAAAACTGAAGGGAAAGGCAAAAATGATGTTGCAGGCAGTACAGCAAGGGGTAAGAAGAAGGGAGACGAAGGTGATAGAAGGCCGGGCGCTCATGGAGACTGGGGAAGGGGAAGCGGCAAAGACAGAGGACGAGGAAGAGGTGAATGGAGGGACCAAAGTTGGGGTCCCCGGGAAAACAAGGAACAAGGATCAGGAGGGTGGTACACGGGGCCATCCCGGTGTTACCATTGTAACGAGGAGGGTCATTTCAAGAGAGAATGTCCCAGGCAACGACGGGAGTGCAGTCGTACGCACTCATGGAGAAGAATAGGAAGTCGGAGGTCCCGCTCCCTGGGGTGTATGGGATACACACGGGAACCTCTGATTAACTTGAAATTAGGACCCCCAGGGAGAGGATATGGTATTTATGGTAGATTCGGGAGCGGAGAGATCAAGCGTAACTAAGGTACCGGAAGAAATGGGATTGGGTGAAAAACAAGTCAGAATCTCAGGGGTAGGAGGGAAAGTGATGAGTGCCCCCAAGGTAGAAGGGGTGGTGGTAAAATATGAGAATCGAGAAGTCAGTGGAAGATTTTAAAAGGAAGGTGAATACATTTGCAAAGGAGGATAAACTATCTGAGAAGTAAGAAATTGAGTTTGGAATGAGAAAGAAGGTAGATCAGAAAGGATTAAAGTGGGAAGCAGAGTTATAAATTGATGAGACTGCTTTAAAAATATAAGAGCAGGCCAGACACAGATTATCCTTTAGGGCACCCATAAACTGAGAGGGCTAAGAAATACCTTACCGATATTCCTGATGGGGCAGGAAATGGATTATGGCTTTGGAGGACGATTATTGGCTATGGGAGATTTGAAGGCACTGTTGGTGAAAGTGATAGGAACCACTAAACTGACAGAACTCCTGAAGATGGCTGGTATAAAAATGCTGTGAACAATGCAATAAACAATGGCATGCTGTTTGACAGTCAGGCAGGGGGTATGGCAGACCCTCAGACAAAATCCAGCAGCCTATCTGGAGAAAAGGTGGAGACTGGAAACTGAACAAAAATAGAAGGCAACCAGTTAATGAACACTATATTCTGAGCCACTGTGGTGGATGTCATTCCTCCTAAAGTCAAGTCTAGATTGGAAGAGGTGGTGGGATTGTCATCTATTTCCCACCCCTGATTCAGTGAATCATTTTGGTCAATGAGGTTGAGAAATATCACAAAGATAGGAAAAAGACTTGCAGATCAGCAGGAAGAGTGCAGAGAAAAATGACGCAAATGTAACTTGAAGAGCTCAAAAAGAAAGAGCGTGAAAAAGGAAAGACAATGTTGTCACTAACAACAGACCGGGTATAGTTGAAAAGTCTCAATAAGTGATGCACTGACACACAGTGAGTCCTATGACAGAGCCAAACAGGGGCCAGAGAATAATAAATGTCAATTTATGCCAATAATAAATGTATTTGGGAGAGTATTTCCTCAAATGCCCTATCAGGGAGTGAAATAAACTGGATATAAGCCCAGACAGGACTGGGGTCCCCAAGCGAGGGAGGGATCTCAAGGAAGAGGTCAAGGAAGGCCTAGTGAGGAGATAGGTAATGGATAAGGTGTGTTGGGGATGTGAACAGGTATGGTAATCAGGAAATAATAATAATAATATTAAGATAATGGTGAACATAGCTATGGTAAGAACATTAAGAAGAGGTATTAAATACACCTAGGCTAGATGCGGCAGGGTTTTAAAATACTAGCCCCAAGTTTTTAATCAGATGTTGTAGGCAGATTTGGAAGGTGTTGATATAGTATGTGGATGATTTGTTGGTTTGTTCCACAAGTGAGAAGCAATGTGAGAGACATTGTAATTACCTTGGAAAAGATGGCATAGGAGGTCATAATGTATCAAGGAAGAAGTTGTTGTTTTGTCAGCAGCAGGTAGAATATTTTGGACGAGCAATATTGAAAGAAGTAAAAGCTATAGCGCAGGATCAAATTGCAGTGATAATTGGAAGATCCAAACCTCAGACAGTAGCACAGATGATGATGAATCTTGGGAATGGCAGGATATAGTTCAGACTAGATTGGGAAGTATGTTGAAATTGTGATGTCATTAACAAAATAATGAAGGAAGAAGACACACAAGTCTGAGAAATGTTTTACAGTCAGAGCCTTTGAATGAAGGGGACAAAAAGGTTTTGCTTGTGATGTTTCTTGTTAAAGGGATCATAATAGCAAGTTTGCAGGGTTTGAAGTGATGCATCAGGATGAGTTAGACTTTAAGGTAATCAAATTGGAAGCTTGCCTGCAATCTTGCTTTAGCTCAGTTGGCAGAAATTAAGGCTTTAAGAGCAGCATATGTACTTTGAGTCTGGCACATGTTTGGGAGCAGTAGGGAAAACGAAAGGCTTTGAGAAAAGCAATGGAGACCCCATGCAAAGTTAGCAGTGTCCCCTCTATGAAATGTTGTTTGGGTTTACCTTATTTGGGAAAGATAGAAGGAATACCCACCATAGAGGGCAGTGATGTATTCTTAAGGAACTATTTACTGGCAGTATCTCATTCTCTTACAGAATTAAAAACTAAAGGATTATTGGCTCAAAGCCCACCACTCGACTTTCCAATACATGCTGTAAAGGGCCGGCAACTGGGTACTGGTCAAGATTGGAAGGAGAGAGAAACTCCCAGCCCCGGTGGACCGGCCATACCTAGTAATTACTGACAAGCGAGACAGCAGTACGAACAAAAGAAAAAAAAGGTGGACCCACAACAATCCGGGTTAAAGGACCGTTGATCCACCCGCTCCTGATAAAGAGGAACAGTGGATGATGAAGCCAGGGAGTAAGCCCCTCACATTAACTTTTAGAAAAAAATAAATGTATAAACTAACAGCATGAAAGGAGCAGTCATGGCATTGCTTGCTCGGCATGTAATTATGGTAAAATGTATTAATAACTGGTCATGAATGTTATCATCCTATCAGATTATGGAGGGCGGACAACCAGATCAATTACCTATCATTTCCCATGTGAACAATGCTTGCTATAACCTGAGGACTAGAACTATTTGTGAGGACTGGGGGAAAGAAAGTATTATAGGGTAGAGAATAGAGGATATGTAGGGAGGTTTTGGGTACGTTTACCTGCCCAAAGGGAAGAGATGGGTTTGTATGAACTAGGACAGGACAGTTAGGTCTCCCTTTCCATGCCTTAAGATGGACATTAGACAAAATAAAGGAGGAAGTAATAACAAGGTTAACGAAAGTAGTAGTCACCAAGCCTCCCCCCTCCCCCCACCTACTCAGCCTCAATTGCACCAGACCAATGTATGAAGAAAATAAAGAAGCAGATTGAGATCCCTGAAGGAGGGAAAAACCTGTTTGTGGACTTGGCCCTCTGGATAAGCTGGAACCCTGAATGTGACTAACTGTTGGGTCTGTGGCAGACCACTGATGAGCTCACGTTGGCCGTGGAGAGGGATGGAGTGGAACCTGAACAGTTGGACAAGACGAGATCCCCAGGCATGGATCCTCATAGGACGCTCCAGTTGGGACTGAGTGTATCGCTAGGCCCTGGGCAAAGGATGCCGTCCTAGTAGGCAGCAGCCCCTGCCAGCGCATCGACACCCAGGGGCCAAATCAGTCCCGAGTGTGGTGGCCAGAGGAGCCTAAATGGTATCCAACTAAGAAAGACAGGAGAAACTGCACTATCTGGATGAAGACCGATGGAATGGAATCGACTCGACTATGGAACTGCACCGGGAACAACCCTTATCAAGGAATCCCGGTGTTGCGAGACACATGGAACAATGTTACCTCTAGTGGACCAGCTCCTGAAGGACTGTTATGTATATGCGGACACAAGGCATACTCGGTGTTGCCAATAAATTGGCAGCGGGACTTGCTTTAATTGGACTGTACAAACCGGGATTTTTCCTGTTAAACACCGAAGAAGGGTGGTCGCTAGGAACACCTGTATTTGACGACCGATATCGGAAGAAGAGGAAAAGAGACATTGGAGAATGGGAAGATGATGAATGGCCCACCCGCGAATCAATCTCATACTATGGGACCAGCCACTTGGGCACAGGATGGATCCTGGGGCTACCGAACCCCGGTATACATGTTAAACCAGATCATAAGACTTCAGGCAGTACTGGAAGTAATTACCAACCAAACTGTTGTGGAGGCACAGGAGATGCTGGCAAAGGAGCAGACACAGATGAGAGCAGCAATACACCAGAACCGGTTGGCCCTAGTATTACCTTCTGGCAGAAGAAGGAGGGGTATGTGGGAAATTGCTGTCTAAACATCAATGACAATGGACAGGCAGTGATGGACATATCAGAAGGAATCCGTAAGCTGGCACATGTTCCAATACAAAAGTGGAATTTGATTATGGGTACCCGATGGTGGGATTCCATCCTCAGAGGAACATGGTGGAAAAACGTGGGACTCGTGTTTCTATTGTGCATGGGCTGGGCTGATCTTTTATCCCCTGTTGCATCCCTTGTTTTAGGGAACTTATTATTACAAGGAGTATAAGTCAGATGCAGGCTGTGGTCGTGCCTATGGGAGAGAAAGGGGTAATACAGAAAATAATGATAATGCGACCAGGGAAGAAACCAGGATCCACAGGAAGAGGCGATTAGGACAATGTTACTTCAATTCGAACTGAAGGAGTTTGAAATTGAGGTTTAATCAATAGATGCGTAGCAAAAGAAAAAGGGAGGATTGTGAGGGATAAAATGATTAAACCCCACTATTGTAAGGGGCTTTAAAGAGGATTCTAACAGATAGAGGCCAGGGAGAGGATTCTGACACATCTGTGGACGAAGTTATCAGAAACTGTCCTTGAGTAAGGATTGATATCATTGTATAGCGCTAGATTAAGGGAGTTGATGTAGATTACCTTATTGGTAGAAGGGGGAGCGACCCTTGTCAGTATAGCCTAGCTTTAGTTCTGATATAAGAGAATTGAGAGAGATCAGTTGGAGGTGAGCAAAACTGGGGCAGGTCATGTAAACTGAGCATGCTTAATAAAATAAATGAATATTACAACACACCCCTGGTCAAGGAAACTGCTCATTACCATGCACATGTATGGACATGCGATGTATGATGTGGGATGTACTGGGGGGGACGTACCTACAGACTGTGCACCTCAGTGCCCTGATTGGAGAGGGTCAGAAGGGGAGGTTAAATGTAGAATTGTGTGTATAAAGGGGCTATGCTTTTCTGACTTTGGTGTGTCTCAACTTGGAGAGGCACCCGACTCTGCAGACTTGCAAATAAAGAATCTCTTGTTTCCACGATTTAGTCTCTGAGTAGTGATTGTGAGCACACCACATACCTCACAATCTGCCTTCCTGTTTTTGCTACCAAAGTGGATAACCTCACATTTATCCGCATTAAACTTCATCTGCCATGCATCTGCCCACTCCCCGAACTATAACAGCATCTAAAAGACATTTGGACGGTGGCGTGTGTGTGTGTGTCTGTGTCCGTGACCATGCGTGTGTGTGTTGTTGTTATCTTGCAAACCTTGTTTGTCTGTACAGGAAACACCCTTTCTCTGAAATATTTGTTTTCTCGGTTGCAGTTTTGTTTTCACTCCGAGGTCACAGTTTATGTGAAACCAAAGATGGGAGTATCGCATAGAAACGTGTCCAAATTGTCGTCCCCCCACCTCCCCCGTGATGTATTCAGTCAGTTGCCGGTGACCCCAAACACACACACACTCACACACAAACACATCACACATGCACAAATGCACCCACACTAACACATCACACACAAAACAAACACATCACACACGCATACACACACACACACACGCACAACACACCACAAAGCACAAGACACACCAGACAAACACACACACACACTCTCACACACATCCCACCCTCGAAAACACACACTTCACACAAAAGGACACACTTTAAACAAACACACACTAATTCCCTTCACAAAAACACACAAACTCGCGCACACACACACACATCGCACACACACGCATGCACACCCACACACCCTCACACAGTCGCACACACTTCACACAAACAAGCATACACACGCGCACTTTCACACAAACACAGAAACAATAAACAAACACAACCTTCGACAAAAAAACAAACACACACACACCTCACACGCATCTCACGCCACACACACACAGATTCTCACACAAACAAACTCGCACACACACTTCAACACACACGCACACCTACACACAACTTCACACACACACCATACCGTTTGGTTGGTCACACTGTCTCCATCACAGGAGATAGACTATCGACTGACATCTATTATAAACCCACTGACCCCCCACACTCTAGACTATATCTTTCCCCACCTTGCTTCCTGTAAGGTTTCTATCACCTATTCCCAATTCCTCTGTCTACACCACATCTGCGCCAAAGGTGACGTGCTCCAAACCAGGTCATCGGAGATATCCTCATTCTTTAGGGAACGGGGGTTCCCCTCTCCCATCACAGATGAGCCCTCACTCAGATTTTCCCTCGGTACCCCTGCCCGCTTGCCCTTGCTCCCCTCCCTCCCGTTGCAAAGGGGAACAAACCAACCAAAGTCCCCCAAGTCCTCACCTTTCAACCCATGAGCCATCGCATACAGCACATAATCCTCCAACATTTTCACCGCCTCCAACAGGATCCCTCTGCTGGGCCACATCTTCCCATCTCCACCCCTTTCTCTGCTTTAACACAGAGACCATTCCCTCCGCAACACCTTGGTCAACTCATTCTTTTCCCACCAAACCCACCCCCTCCCCAGGTACTTTCCCCTGAAACCCCAGGAGATGCAACACGTGTCCCTATACCACCCTCCCTCGACTCCCATCCAAGGACCCTGACAGTCTTTTCATTGAGGCAGAGGTTCAATCTCACCTCCTCCAACCTCATCTACTGTGTCTGCTGTTCCAGGTGTGGACTCCTGTATATCGGTGAGACCAAGCCCCATTGTCAGAGGGAGACCCAGTGCAAATTGGATGAACAACACCTCATATTTTGCTTGGGCAACTTCCTACCTCAGTGGTATGAACATTGTGACTTCCTCAAAATCAAAGGTAACCCTTGCTTTCCTCTCTCTCTCCATCCTTCCCCCTTCCCAGATCTCTCTCCCAGTCCTCTATCTCGCCCCACCACATGTATCTCTGATTTTGGTTGTTGTCATTCTCCCAGCTAATAATGATCTATTTCTATCACATTTTCCTTGATCTTCATCCCTTTTGTCCATTTTCAACTTACAACTTCCCTATATGTACCTTCCATCTCCCTGACCCTCAGTCTGAACGAAGGGTCTTGACCCGAAACGTCACCCATGTCCTTCTCTCCAGAGATGCTGCCTGTACCCCGCTGAGTTACTCCAGCATTTGGTGTCTCTCTGTTTTCCCCCGTGATGTATTCAGTCCATTGCCGGTGACCAGCAGACAGGCCGGCACGGTGGCGCAGCGGTAGAGTTGCTGCCTTACAGCGCTTGCAGCGCCAGAGTACGGGTGCTGTGCCGACTACGGGTGCACTGTCTGTACGGAGTTTCTCCCTGTGACCTGCGTGGGTTTTTCATTGTTAGGTATTATTGCCCTTAGCAGGGCCAATGTTTCCGCATTGTCTTACTGCCTCACAGCTCCCGTGGCTGGCGTGGCAACAAGTGAGGCTCACACACATACTTGAGCCTTATTGGATAACTTGCAGCAATCCATCCAATTACTTGACACGGGGAGAGGGAATGTCCGGACACACAGCGGACTTGTTTACACAAGCAGCATTTAGGGAGGCAGAAACAAAATGCTGAAGGTCAGGTTTAATACAAAAATAACAAATGAACAAAGTGATGGGTTACCAGCGGGGTCAGGCAGCATCTGTGGAGAAAACCGGAATGGGTGATAGGTTCAGAAGTCAGGCCCCTTCTTCAGACTGAGAGTAGAGGTGGGGGAGGGAACTGGAGGGGGGTGGAGGGAGTGGGGAGGGGGCTGAAGAGTTGGAGGTGATAAAAGACCAGGACATATCAGGTGGTAACAAATGAGCTGAGGCCGGGCGATGCCCATTGTGTGCGGAGAAAGGTTGTGGTTGAAGGGATAACAAGTGAATATGGAATGCTGATGAAACAAAGGGTGAGGATGGGGGAGGGGCGCGACGGTGAGAGGAACTGTTCTTGTAGGTTAATTTTAATGTTAATTCATTTATTAGGAGATTGTGGGCAAAATTAGGGCACATGGTATTTGGGAAGAGTGTGACATGGATAGAAAATAGGTTGGCAGACAGGACCAAAGAGTAGGTTTAACGCGTCCCTTTTCAGTATGGCCAGGCTGTGACTAGTGGGGTACCGCAAGGTCGGTGCTGGGGACCGCTGCTATTTACAATATATATGTAAGATTTTAGATGAATGTTTGTAGGTAAATTTTAAAGTCTAATTTCCTTTATTCTGCAGATGCAACTTGTTCTGAGAATTGGGGAGATTCAAAGCAAGTTCTGTCACAGGGTTTTACCCAACACAAACGATGAGAGCAGATCCTGAACTACTATCTACCTCTCCCGGGTCCCTCTGATATCTTTGATCAGACATTACTGGCTTTACCTTGCACTAGACGTTATTCCCTTATCGTATATCTGCACATTGTAAATGGCGCAATTGCAATTCACGCATGGTCTTTCAGCTGACTGGATAGCACACAACCCAAAAGCTTTCTCTGCACCTCGTACACGTGATAA
The DNA here is from genome assembly GCA_035221665.1 of Okamejei kenojei. NCBI lineage: Eukaryota > Metazoa > Chordata > Chondrichthyes > Rajiformes > Rajidae > Okamejei > Okamejei kenojei. Next base: position 68,757,499 of record CM069143.1, read on the forward strand.
TAAATTAAATTGAACTGAACTGAATTAAGCTGAAAGAGCGCAGTGAAGAGTTTAACGGGAATGTTTCCAGGGACTCGAAGCTCACGAGACTCCAGGGAGAGGTTGGCAGACCAAGACTTTATTCTTGGAGCGTAGGAGGATGAGGGTGATCTGAAAGACGTGTTATAACATCATGAGGGAAAATTGAGGGTGAATCCACAGTCTCTTACCCGTGGTAAGAGGCTTAGGGTTAAAGTGAGGGAGGAAAGATTCCATTAGAACATGAGGGGCAACGTTTTACTCAGAGGGTGGCGGGGTCTGTGCCAGAGGGAAGTAATGGAAGCTGATACTATAGAACAATAGATAACAGACAATAGACCAATAGGTGCAGGAGTAGTCCATTTGACCCTTCGAGCCAGCACCGCTCCATTCAATATGATCATGGCTGATCATCCCAATCAGTACCTCCGTTCTACTTACCTTCTCCCATATCCCCTGCTATTTTAAGAGCTCTCTCTTGAAAGCATCCAGAGAACCTGCCTCCACCGCCTTTCTGAGGCAGAGAATTCCACAGACTCACACCACTCTCGGTGAGAAAAGGTGTTTCTTGTCTCCGTTCTAAATAAAACATAGCAATATAAGAAAATAGGTACAGGAGTAGGATGCCATTCGGTCCTTCGAGCCTGCACCACCATTCAATATGATCAGGGGCTGATCAACCAACTCAGTATTCCTGTACCTTCTTCTCTCCATACCCCCTGATCCCTTTAGCCACAAGGGCCACATCTAACTCCCTCTTAAATATAGCCAATGAACTGGCCTCAACTATCCTCTGTGGCAGATAATTCCAGAGACTCCACTCTCTGTGTGATAAATGTTTTCCTCATCTCGTCCTAAAGGAATTCCCCCTTATCCTTAGACCCCTTGTTTCTGGACCTCCCCAACATCAGGAACAATCTTCCTTGCATCTAGCCTATCAACCCTTAAGAATTTTTAAGTTTCTATAAGATCCCAGGAATCAGTCTAGCTTACTCCTTATGGCTTACTCCTTATTCTTAATCTGTGGCCCTTGGTTCTGGACTCCCCCAACATTGGGAACATGTTTCCTGCCTCTAGCGTGTCCAAGCCCTTAACAAGTTTATATGTTTCAATGAGATTTCCTCTCATCCTCTTTCTAAAGTCCAGCGTGTACAGCCCAGCTGCTCCATTCTCTCAGCATATGACAGTCCCACCATCCCGGGAATTAACCTTTTTAAACCTACGCTGCACTCCTTCAATAGCAAGAATGTCCTTCTTCAAATTAGGGGACCAAAACTGCACACAATACTCCAGGTGTGGTCTTACTAGGGCTCTGTACAACTGCAGAAGGTCCTCTTTGCTCCTATATTCGATTCCTCTTGTTTTAAGTCCAACATGCCATTCGCTTTCTTCACTCCCTGCTGTACCTGCATGCTTACTTTCATAGCCTGATGAACAAGGACCCCCAGATCCCGTTGTACCTCCCCTTTTCCCAACTTGACGCCACTTAGATAGATAGAAACACATAGGAAATTAGGTGCAGGAGTAAGGCCCATTCAGCCCTTCGAGCTGCACCGCCATTCAATATGATCATGGCTGATCATCCAACTCAGTATCCCGTACCTGCCTTCTCTCCATACCATCTTGATCCCCCTAGCCACAAGGGGCCACATCCAACTCACTCTTAAATATAGCCAATGAACTGGCCTCAACTACCCTCTGTGGCAGAGAGTTCCAGAGACCCACCACTCTCTGTGTGAAGAAAGTCTTTCTCATCTCGGTCTTAAAGGATTTCCCCCCTTATCCTTAAGCTGTGACCCCTTGTCCTGGACTTCCCCAACATCGGGAACAATCTTCCTGCATCTAGCCTGTCCAACCCCTTAAGAATTTTGTAAGTTTCTATAAGATCCCCTCTTAATCTCCTAAATTCCAGAGAGTATAAACCGAGTCTATCCAGTCTTTCTTCATAAGACAGTCCTGACATCCCAGGAATCAGTCTGGTGAACCTTCTCTGCACTCCCTCTAATGGCAATAATGTCCTTCCTCAGATTTGGAGGACCAAAACTGCACGCAATACTCCAGGTGTGGTTCACCAAGACCCTGTACAACTGAAGTAGAACCTCCCTGCTCCTGTACTCAAATCCTTTTGCTATGAAAGCTAACATACCATTCCGCTTTTTTCACTGCTGCTGCACCTGCATGCCTACTTTCAATGACTGGTGTACCATGACACCCAGGTCTCGCTGCATCTCCCCCTTTTTCCTAATCGGCCACCATTTAAATAATAGTCTGCTTTCCTGTTTTTGCCACCAAAGTGGATAACCTCACATTTATCCACATTATACTGCATCTGCAAACATTTGCCCACTCACCCAGCCTATCCAAGTCACCTTGCAGTCTCCTAGCATCCTCCTCACAGCGAACACTGCCCCCCAGCTTAGTGTCATCCGCAAACTTGGAGATATTGCCTTCAATTCCCTCATCCAGATCATTAATATATATTGTAAATAGCTGGCGGGTCCCAGCACTGAGCCCTGCGGTACCCCACTAGTTACTGCCTGCCATTGTGAAAAGGACCCGTTTACTCCTACTCTTTGCTTCCTGTTTGCCAGCCAGTTCTCTATCCACATCAATACTGAACCCCTAATACCGTATGCTTTAAGTTTGTATACTAATCTCTTATGGTGGGACCTTGTCGAAAGCCTTCTGGAAGTCCAGATATACCACATCCATTGGTTCTCCCTTATCCACGCTACTAGTTACATCCTCGAAAAATTCCACAAGATTCGTCAGACATGATTTACCTTTTGTAAATCCATGCTGACTTTGTCCAATGATTTCACCACTTTCCAAATGTGCTGCTATCCCATCTTTAATAACTGACTCTAGCAGTTTCCCTACTACCGATGTTAGACTAACTGGTCTGTAATTCCCCGTTTTCTCTCTCCCTCCCTTCTTAAAAAGAGGGGTTACATTTGCTACCCGCCAATCCTCAGGAACTACTCCAGAATCTAAAGAGTTTTGAAAGATTATCACTAATGCATCCACTATTTCCTGAGCTACTTCCTTAAGTACTCTGGGATGCAGCCTATCTGGCCCTGGGGATTTATCGGCCTTTAATCTATTCAATTTACCCAACACCACTTCCCGACTGACCTGGATTTCACTCAATTCCTCCTTTGACCCACAGTCCCCTGCTATTTCAGGCAGATTATTTATGTCTTCCTTAGTGAAGACGGAACCAAAGTAGTTGATTCAATTGGTCCGCCATATCCTTGTTCCCCATGATCAACTCACCTGTTTCTGACTGCAAGGGACCTACATTTGTTTTAAACTAACCTCTTTCTCTTCACATATCTATAAAAAACTTTTGCAGTCAGTTTTTATGTTCCCTGCCAGTTTTCTTTCATAATCTATTTTTCCTTTCCTAATTAAGCCCTTTGTCCTCCTCTGCTGGTCTCTGAATTTCTCCCAGTCCTCTGGTATGCTGCTTTTTCTGGCTACTTTGTACGCATCATCCTTTGCTTTGATACTATCCCTGATTTCCCTTGTTATCCACGGATGCACTACCTTCCCCGATTTATTCTTTTGCCAAACTGGGATGAACAATTTTTGTAGTTCATCCATGCAGTCTTTAAATGTCTTCCATTGTATATCCACCGTCAACCCTTTTAGAATTAATTGCCAGTCAATCTTGGCCAATTCACGTCTCATACCCTCAAAGTTACCTTTCTTTAAGTTCAGAACCATTGTTTCTGAATTAACAATGTCACTCTCCATCCTAATGAAGAACTCAACCATATTATGGTCACTCTTGCCCAAGGGGGCACGTACAACAAGACGGCTAATTACCCCTTCCTCATTACTCATCAGATAGCAATCTGCCTTCCTGTTTTTGCTTCCAAAGTGGATAACCTCACATTTATCCGCATTAAACTTCATCTGCCATGCATCTGCCCACTCCCCCAACTATAACAGCATCTAAAATACATTTGGACTGTGTGTGTGTGTGTGTGTGTGTGTGTGTGTGTGTGTGTGTGTGTGTGTGTGTGTGTGTGTGTGTGTGTGTGTGTGTGTGTGTGTGTGTGTGTGTGTCCGTGACCATGAGTGTGCGTGTGTGTGTGTGTGGGTCCGTGTCCGTGACCATGCGTGTGTGTGTGTGTTGTTGTTATCTTGCAAACCTTGTTTGCCTGTACAGGAAACACCCTTTCTCTGAAATATTTGTTTTCTCGGTTGCAGTTTCGTTTTCACTCCAAGGTCACAGTTTATGTGAAACCAAAGATGGGAGTATCGCATAGAAACGTGTCCAAATTGTCGTCCCCCCACCTCCCCCGTGATGTATTCAGTCAGTTGCTGGTGACCCCAAACACACACACACACTCACACACAAACACATCACACATGCACACACACTTCAAACAAACACACTCACACTTCACAAAAACATATTACACACGCACACACAACCACAAACGCAACACACACCAGACAAACACACACACACTCACACACGCACACACACTTCACACATACACACTTCAAACAAACACACACTTCACAAAAACACACGTGCACACACACACATCACACATGCACACTTCACACAAACAAGCACACACGCACTTCACAAAAACAAACACACACACACTTCACACTTCACACTCACACACACTTCACACACACAGATTACACTCGCACACTTCACAAACTTCACACAAACACTTCACACACACATATACCATTTCTTGCTCAGGAGATATACTATCGACTGACATCTATTATAAACCCACCGTCCCCCACAACTATCTATACTACACTTCTCCCCAACCTGCTTCCTGTAAGGTTTCTATCACCTATTCCCAATTCCTCTGTCTACACCACATCTGCGCCTATGATGATGTGCTCCAAACCAGGTCATCGGAGATGTCCTCATTCTTTAGGGAACGGGGGTTCCCCTCTCCCATCACAGATGAGGCCCTCACTAGATTTTCCTCGGTACCCTGCAGCTCTGCCCTTGCTCCCCCTCCCTCCAGTTGCAACAGGGACAAAGTCCCCCAAGTCCTCACCTTTCAACCCATGAGCCGTCGCAGGGCTGGTACGACACCCCTGTTGTGGGACGTATCACTGATGGGGATGAGTCAGAATATAGAAGAGAGATCGAGCAACTGTCCATAGGTTGCCAGCACAATAACCTGGCCCTCAACACCAGCAAAACCAAGGAACTGATTGTGGACTTTGGAAGGAGTAGGATGGGGACCCACGGTCCCGTTTATATCAACGGGTCGATGGTTGAACGGGTCAAGAGCTTCAAATTCCTGGCAGTGCACATCTCTGAAGATCTTTCCGGGTCCGAGAACACTAATGCAATTATCAAGAAAGCTCATCAGCGCCTCTACTTCCTGAGAAGAATACGGAGAGTCGGTCTGTCAAGGAGGCCTCTCTCTAACTTCTACAGGTGCACAGTAGAGAGCTTGCTGACTGGCTGCATCGTGGCTTGGTTCAGCAACTTGAGCACCCTGGAGAGGAAAATACTTCAAAAAGTAGTAAACACTGCCCAGTCCATCATCGGCTCTGACCTTCCTTCCATCGAGGGGATCTATCGCAGTTGCTGCCTCAAAAAGGCTGGCAGCATCATCAATGACCCACACCACCCTGGCCACACACTCATCTCCCTGCTACCTTCAGGTAGAAGGTACAGGAGCTTGAAGACTGCAACGACCAGGTTCAGGAATAGCTACTTCCCCACATCCATCAGGCCATTAAACCTGGCTCGGACAAAACTATGATCATTAATAACCCATTATCTGTTATTTGCACTTGATCAGTTTATTTATTAAAGTGTGTATGTATTTATATAATGATATACGGTCACACTGATCTGTTTTGTCGTAAATGCCTACTATGTTCTGTGTGCTGAAGCAAAGCAAGAATTTCATTGTCCTATCAGGGACACTTGACAATAAACTCACTTGAACATGAACTTGAACTTGGTAACAAATGAGCTGAGGCAGGGCGGTGCCCATTGTGTGCCGGGAAAGGTGTGGTCTGAAGGGAAACAATGGGAACTATGGAGCTGATGAAACAACCAGGGTGGAGGATGGGGGAGCAAAGGTGAGAGGAATGTTCATAGGTTAATTTTAATGTTTAATTTCTTTATTAGGAGATTAGTGGGCAAAATTAGGGCACATGGTATAGGGGGTAGAGTGCTGACATGGATAGAAAATAGCTTGGCAGACAGGAAACAAAGAGTAGGTTTTACAGCATCCCTTTCAGATTGGCAGGCAGTGACTAGTGGGGTACAGCAAGGCAAGGTGCTGGGACTGCAGCTATTTACAATATATATATAAATGATTTAGATGAATGTTCGCAGGTTAATTTTAAAGTCTAATTCCTTTATTCTGCAGATGCAACCTGTTCCTGAGAATCACTGGGAGATTCAAAGCAAGTTACTGTCACAGGGTTTTATCCCAACACAACTAGAGAGCAGTCCTGAACTACTATCTACCTCTCCCGGGGCCCTCTGACTATCTTTGATCAGACTTTCCTGGCTTTACCTTGCACTAGACGTTATTCCCTTTTCGTGTATCATTACATTGTAAATGGCGCAATTGCATTCATGGATTGTCTTTCAGCTGACTGGATCATTCAAATTTCTCGGGCATTGGAACCAGTTCTGGAGGAGATGGGACCAGTACAAACAGGACGGTCTGTACCTGGGCTTGAAGGGAACCAATGTCCTTGGGGGAGTGTTTGCTAGTGCTGTCAGGGAGGATTTAAACTAATGTGGCAGGGGGATGGGAGCATGAGCAGAGAGACAGAGGGATGTAAAATGAGGGTAGAAGCAATAGGTAGCAAGGTGAAAAGTAAAAGTGGCAGGTAGATAAAACCAGGGCAAAAATCAAAAAGGGCCACTTTTGAACATAATTGTATAAGGGGTAAGAGTGTTGTAAAAACAAGCCTGAAGGCTTTGTGTCTCAATGCAAGGAGCATTTGTAATAAGGTGGATGAGTTGAATATGCAGATAGTTATAAATGAATATGATATAGTTGGGATCATGGAGACATGGCTCCAGGGTGACCACGGCTGGGAGCTGAACATCCAGGGATATTCAATATTCAGGAGGGATAGACAGAAAGGAAAAGGAGGTGGAGTAGCGTTGCTGGTTAGAGAGGAGATTAACGCAATAGAAAGGAAGGACATTAGCTTGGAGGATGTGGAATCGATATGGGTAGAGCTGCGAAACACTAAAGGGGCAGAAAACGCTAGTGGGAGTAGTGTACAGGCCACCAAACAGTAATAGTGGAGTTGGGGATGGCATCAAACATGAAATTAGAAATGCGTGCAACAAAGGTAAAACAGTTATAATGGGTGACTTCAATCTACATATAGATTGGGTGAATCAAATTGGCAGGGGTGCTGAGGAAGGGGATTTCTTGGAATGTATGCGGGATAGTTTTCTAAACCAACATGTAGAAGAACCAAAGAGAGAGCAGGCTATTCTAGACTGGGTACTGAGTAATGAGAAAGGGTTAGTTAGCAGTCTTGTTGTGCGTGGCCCCTTGGGCAAGAGTGACCATAATATGGTTGAGTTCTTCATTAGGATGGAGAGTGACATTGTTAATTCAGAAACAAGGGTTCTGAATGTAAAGAAAGGTAACTTTGAGGGTATGAGATGTGAATTGGCCAAGATAGACTGGCAAGTGATTCTTAAAGGGTTGACAGTGGATGTGCAATGGAAGGCATTTAAAGACTGCATGGATGAACTACAACAATTGTTCATCCCAGTTAGGCAAAAGAATAAATCAGGGAAAGTAGTGCATCCGTGGATAACAAGGGAAATCAGGGATAGTATCAAAACTAAAGATGAAGCATACAAATTAGCCAGAAAAATAAGCCTACCAGAAGACTGGGAGAAATTCAGAGTCCAGCAGAGGAGGACAAAGTGCTTAATTAGGAAAGGGAAAATAGATTATGATAGAAAACTGGCAGGGAACATAAAAACTGACTGCAAAATATTTTATAGAACTGTGAAGAGAAAAAGGTTAGTTTAAACAAATGTATAGAATCATAGAAAATAGGTGCAGGAGTAGGCCATTCGACCCTTTGAGCCTGCAGTGCCATTCAATATGATCATGGCTGATCATCCAACTCAGTATCCTGTGCCTGCCTTCTCTCCATACCCCATGATCCCTTTAGCCACAAGGGCCACGTCTCGATCCCTCTTAAATATAGCAATGTAGGTCCCTTGCATTCAGAAACTGGTGAATGATCATGGGGAACAAGGACATGGCAGACCAATTGAATAACTACTTTGGTTCTGTCTTCACTAAGGAAGACATAAATAATCTGCCAGAAATAGCAGGGGACCGGGGTTCAAATGAGATGGAGGAACTGAGTGAAATGCAGGTTAGCCGGGAAGTGGTGTTAGGTAAATTGAATGGATCAAAGGCCGATAAATCCCCACAGCCATATAGGCTGCATCCCAGAGTACTTAAGGAAGTAGCCCCAGAAATAGTGGATGCATTAGTGATAATATTTCAAAACTCTTTAGATTCTGGAGTAGTTCCTGAGGATTGGAGGGTAGCTAATGTAACCCCACTTTTTAAAAAGGGAGGGAGAGAGAAAATGGGGAAATACAGACCAGTTAGTCTAACATCGGTAGTGGGGAAAATGCTAGTCAGTTATTAAAGGTGGGATAGCAGCACATTTGGAAAGTGGTGAAATCATTGGACAATGTCAGCATGGATTTATGAAAGGTAAATCATGTCTGACGAATCTTATAGAATTTTTCGAGGATGCAACTAGTAGAGTGGATAAGGGCAGGGTCGGCCTTAGGAGGTGTGCGGCCCAATTGGGAAAATTTTTCATAGAAATATATATAAATAATTATAAATGAGTCACGTGTCGTGAGTAACATGACAATTCGGGGGAGAGTTCCTTTCACAGCGTGTGGAGTCTAGTCAGGGGTAAAGTTGCGAGGAGGGAAGGAGCATTGAGAAGGAGAGGGTCGGGGTTCATGCCAGTAACTCACTCACTCACCGTTGCCGTGGCGCTCTGGGCCGGGGAGGGAAGCAGCTCGCGTGGCTACGAGCGGCCTCCATCGGAACCGACTGCCCTCTCAGTGCCTTCTGCCGGCCCGCTCACCTCTGGCAGTGCTCTCCGTCTGAACAGTGAGGGGACCTGCTCAGGAGCAAATATCATAGAGCGGAGTGGGTCAGCGGGTGATGGATAACATCACAGCGGGCGGTGGAGCTTACTTCTGTGTCAGCGCGAACAAGGGATCAATTGAGGTTACTCGCAGTGACATATGGAGTAAGCTCCACTGCCCGCTGTCCTGTTATCCATCGCCCGCTGACCCACTCTTGAGCTGGATGATCCCCAGCCGACCTCCTCCTACTCAACCCTCCTGCCCTCCCCGCAACTTTACCCATGGACAGACTACCCACACGCTCTGAAAGGAACTCACCCCCCAGCAGCGCTGTCCTTTTACAGCCACTTCCCACTACAGCCGCTTCCCATCAGCTGCTGGCAATGAGGGATAGACTCAGCTATCCCACAGTACAGCAGCATTGTTCTTCATGTTGCTGTACTGACGGATAACGAGGTCTATCTTTCTTGGCTAACAACCTAACCTTCCGCCTCCAAGATGCAGGTACATTTTCTAGCAATGTTACAACATTTTGAGATTAAAAAAATCAAGTCTGCAATTTATCCCATCAGATAAACCATAAAAAGTTTAATTTGACACCTAATGCACTTTCATATCACATTCATTCAATGTTATCATGGCTGATCATCCCCAATCAGTACCCCGTTCCTGCTTTCTCCCCATATCCCCTGACTCAGCTATTTTTAAGAGCCCTATCTAGCTCTCTCTTGAAAGCTTCCAGAGAACCTGCCTCCACCGCCCTCTGAGGCAGAGAATTCCACAGACCTACCACTCTCTGTGAGAAAAAGTGTTTCCTCGTCTCCATTCTAAATGGCTTACTCCTTATTCTTAAACTGTCACCCCTGGTTCTGGACTCACCCAACATCGGGAACACGTTTCCTGCCTCTAGCGTGTCCAAGCCCTTAACAATCTTACATGTTTCAATGAGATCCCCTCTCATCCTTCTAAACTCCAGAGTGTAGAAACCCAGCTGCTCCATTCTCTCAGGATATGACAGTCCCGCCATCCGGAGAATTAACCTTGTAAACCTACACTGCACTCCCTCAATAGCAAGAATGTCCTCCCTCAAATTAGGGGACCAAAACTGCACACAATACTCCAGGTGCGGTCTCACTAGAACTCTGTACAACTGCAGAAGGACCTCTTTGCTCCTATATTCGATTCCTCTTGTAATAAAGGCCAACATGCCATTTCTTAGTGCTAACGGCAATTACTTGGGAAACGTGGCAACTTGTGAAGATTTTTCAACATGTTGGAAAATGTTACTAATTTACGAGCATGTACCATACAGAGTCCATTGATCCATATCCAACAAACTATTGTGATAATTGCATAAAAGGTATTATTGTCTAAGAAATTTGGTGTGGAATGATAATCCATCTCAGTACTCATTTAGGCAAGTCCCAAGCTATAGATACTTTCCCCCCACCCTCAATCCCCCTCGCCCGATCTTCATTGAACCTACCATTTGACCGATCTTTTACTCAGCAGCTGTAATGTTTCCTTCCTATCAAAATCTCCGTGAAACATCTCTGTCCCTATCTTCCAATTCCCACTTTGAAATAAAATACAAATTTCGACTTAAAAAGTTTGCAGCAGGATCGCTATATAAATACAAACATATGGTATTTTATCCTAGCATCCCCCCCCCTTACCACCACACAAGAAGCATAACTTGAAGAGTTTGCATTTGGAGAAGTTCGATGCGGACCAGGAATGAAAATTAATAGCTATGAATCGATTAACAGCGAGCTACGAGGCGAGATTGCAACACCTGTCAGAGGCTAAGGAACAATCCTGAGTTGACGGCGTATTGTTGTAAGTGAGCATTTTGCAGCGACCTCACCATATTCTGGTTAAATATTCTTTCCACGGAAATCTCCTATTTCACTTTGAAATTATACTCATTTATAACCGTTTGTAACATCAGTAACCACCTTAATGTTCGTGCGTTTAGTACCGGGTATGCTTGAAACTATTTATTTTAATGTACTGTATATATTTTTTTAAACTATATCAACCAGGTTTGAAAATTACACTGAATCGAACAATGATTGAAAATGCGTAGGAATCGATTAATTGCGATCCTGCTGTGAAATTTTTAAGTCAAAAAGTGTGTTTTAGTTCAAAGTGGGAATTTGAAGATAGGGACAGAGATGCAACACAGAGATTTTAAACTCTGGAGAGCTCTTGGGTGAACTCGCACAGTGGGACAGGGCTTGAGGCAGCATCTATGGAGCGAAGGAAATAGCCAACGTTTCAGGCCGGGTCTGATGAAGGGTTTCGACCCAAAACGTGGCATATTTCATTCACTCCAAAAGGGGGGGGGGGGGCTGCAGGGAGTCAGATAGACTGCGTTCCCACATCCCTCTTCTCCACCAAACAAGGCACACTCCTCTCTCTCCTCCACCCTCTCCCCCCCTCCTTCCCCCATCCCCCCCTCTAAAGAAGGAGGGAGAGGGAGGGGGACAGAGGTAGTGAGAAGTAGGGAGAAGGAGATCTAAAGGGTTTTGGTTTCCAATCACCTCACACCTCTCTCCCCCCTTCTCTCTCCCTTTCTCTCTCTCCCCTCTATCTCTCTCTCCCCCTCTCTCTCTACCCCCTCTCTTTACCCCCCTCTCTCTCCCCCTCTCTCTCTACCCCCCCTCTCTCTCTCTCCCCCCTTCTCTCTCCCTCTCCCCCTTTCTCTCTCTCTCTCTCTCTCGTCTCTCCAATTTCCTCTCTCTCTCTCTTCTCTCCTCTCTCCAATCTCCCCTCTCTCACTTTCTCTCCCCTCTTCCTCTCTCTTCTCTCTCAAATTATCTCTCTCTCTCCCTCTCCCTCTCTCCCCCACCCCCCCCCCCACTCCTCTACTCCCAGCCACGTTTATATCGACAGTTCACTCCACGAGTGTGTGTGTGTGAGCCGAGCAGTGTTTCTCATTCTGACTCTGCTTCATGAGCTGCTCGTATTGACAGTAATCGTGTCCAACTCTTAACTGAAAACGTGGTTTGCAACTGAAAATCCCCCCTCTGTCTCTACACGCCCCCCCCCACACACACACACACACACACACAGACAGAGACACACACGCAGATAGACACACAAACACAGCTACACAGCTACAGAGACACAGAAACACATAGCCACAGAGACACACACACAGAAACACAGAGACGCCGCCGATTTCATACAAATCTGACCCTTTCCCGCCCCCCCCCCCCTCCCTCTGATGCACACACCGCCTGCCTGCCTGTCCGCTCCCGGCGTTTAGCGTTGAATACTCACGGCTGAGTTCGCTGTGGTGCTGGGGCTTGCTGCCCTGTAGACTTGTAGACTTCCACACACACACACACACACACACACACACACACACACACACACACACACACACACACACACACACACACACACACACACACACACACACACACACACACACACACACACACACACACACACACACACACACACCCCCCCCAGGTCCAGATCAGAATCTCGGCTGCTCTGGTGGCAGCGAGTGACATAATTTAACACATTTACTGAGGAATGTGGATCGATGCACTGATGACCCATTGTTTAACTACTTGTTAACTACTGGCTGTTAACCGCTACAGTAGCGGTTAACACATCGTTTATTTTTCACAGCGTTTGTTATCCATGTTCGTTTTGTAAAACAAATCCGTATGGCGAATGTTTTTTAAAAAAATCTTTATTTAACAAAGCGAATTTGAATTTCCATCTGAAATACGGAAAATTAACGCGGGGCCTACCCTTGCGTGCGAGGCCCAATTTGGAAAAATCGGTCCAATCGGCCTAGGGCCGGCCCTGGATAAGGGAGAACCTGTGGATGTGTTATATCTGGACTTTCAGAAGGCTTTCGACAAGGTCCCACATAAGAGATTAGCATACACACTTAAAGCACACGGTATTGGGGGCTCAGTACTGATGTGGATAGAGAGCTGGCTGGCAGACAGGAAGCAAAGAGTAGGAGTAAACTGGTCATTTTCAGAATGGCAGGCAGTGACTAGTGGGGTACCGCAAGGCGCAGTGCTGTGACCCGAGCTATTTACAATATATATTAATGATCTGGATGAGGGAATTGAATGCAACATCTCCAAGTTTGCGGATGACACGAAGCTGGGGGGCAGTGTAAGCTGTGAGGAGGATGCTAGGAGGCTGCAAGGTCACTTGGATAGGCTGGGTGAGTGCGCAAATGCATAGCAGATGCAGTATAATGTGGATAAATGTGAGGTTATCCACTTTGGCGGCAAAAACAGGAGGGTGGACTATTATCTGAATGGTGGCCGATTAGGAAAAGGGGAGATGCAACAAGACCTGGGTGTCATGGTACACCAGTCATTGAAAGTAGGCATGCAGGTGCAGCAGGCTGTGAAGAAAGCGAATGGTATGTTGGCATTCATAGCAAAAGGATTTGAGTACAAGAGCAGGGAGGTTCTACTGCAGTTGTACAGGGTCTTGGTGAGGCCACACCTGGAGTATTGCATACCATTTTGGTCTCCTAATCTGAGGAAAGACATTCTTGCGATAGAGGGAGTACAGAGAAGGTACACCAGACTGATTCCTGGGATGGCAGGACTTCCATATGAAGAAAGACTGGATAGACTCGGCTTGTACTCGCTGGAATTTAGGAGATTGAAGGGGGATCTTATAGAGTTACAAAATTCTTAAGGGTTTGGACAGGCTAGATGCAGGAAGATTGTTCCCGATGTTGGGGAAGTCCAGGACAGGGGGTCACAGTTTAAGGATAAGGGGGAAGTCTTTTAGGACCGAGTTGAGAAGATCATTTTTCACACAGAGAGTGGTGAGTCTGTGAAATTCTCTGCCACAGAAGGTAGTTGAGGCCAGTTCATTGGCTATATTTAAGTGGGAGTTAGATGTGGCTCTTGTGGCTAAAGGGAACAGGGGGTATGGAGAGAAGGCAGGTAGAGGATACTGAGTTGGATGAGCAGCCATGATCATATTGAATTATGGTGCAGGCTCGAAGGGCCGAATGGCCCATTCCTGCACCTATTTTCTATGATTCTATGATTCTATGACAACACAAGCTTACTCTGCACCTCGGTACACGTGATAATAAATTAAATTGAACTGAACTGTATTAAGCTGGAAAGAGCTCAGTGAAGATTTACCGGAATGTTTCCTGGACTCGAAGACGAGCTCTAGGGAGAGGTTGGGCAGACTAAGACTTTATTCCTTGGAACGTAGGAGGATGAGGGGTGATCTGAAAGACGTGTATAACATCATGAGGGAAATTGAGGGTGAATCCACAGTCTCTTACCCGTGGTAGAGGCTTAGGGTTAAAGTGAGGGAGGAGAGATGCCATTGGAACATGAGGGGCAACGTTTTAATCAGAGGGGGGCAGGTCTGTGCCAGAGGAAATAATGGAAGCTGATACCATAGACAATAGACAACAGGTGCAGGAGTAGGCCATTTGGCCCTTCGAGTCAGCACCTCCATTCAATATGATCATGGCTGATCATCCCCAATCAGTACCCCGTTCCTGCCTTCTCCTCTGACTCCGCTATTTTTAAGAGCCCTATCTAGCTCTCTCTTGAAAGCATCCAGAGAACCGGCCTCCACCGCCCTCTGGGGCAGAAAATTCCACAGACTCACCATTCTCTGTGAGAAAAAGTGTTTCCTCGTCTCCGTTCTAAATGGCTTACTTCTTATTCTTAATCTGTGGCCCCTGGTTCTAGACTCCCCCAACATCGGGAACATGTTTCCTGCCTCTATCGTGTCCAAGACCTTAACAACCTATATGTTTCAATGAGATTCCCTCTCATCCTTCTAAACTCCAGAGTGTACAAGCCCAGCTGCTCCATTCTCTCAGCATATGACAGTCTCGCCATCCTGGGAATTAACCTTGTAAACCTACGATGCTCTCCCTCAATAGCAAGAATGTCCTTCCTCAAATTAGGGGACCAAAACCAAACACAATACTCCAGGTGTGGTCTCACTAGGGCTCCGTACAACTGCAGAAGGACCTCTTTGCTCCTATATTCGATTCCTCTTGTTATGAAGGCCAACATGCCATTCGCTTTCTTCACTGCCTGCTGTACCTGCATGCTTACTTTCATTGACTGATGTACAAGGACCCCCAGATCCCGTTGTACTTCCCCTTTTCCCAACGATGCCATTTAGATAGTCATCTGTGTGAGGGATAAAGTGATTAAATCCCACTATTGTAAGGGGCTTTAAAGAGGATTCTAACAGATAGAGGCCAGGGAGAGGATTCTGACACATCTGTGGACGAAGTTACCAGAACTGTCCTTGAGTAAGGATTGATAGCATTGTATAGCGCTAGAAGGGAGTGATGTAGACGACCTTATCGGTAGAAGGGAGCGACCCTTGTCAGTATAGCCTAGCTTTAGTTCTGATATAAGAGAATTGAGAGAGGTCAGTTGGAGGTGAGCAAAACTGGGGCAGGTCATGTACAACTGAGCATGCTTAATAAAATAAGTGAATATTACAACACACCCCTGGTCAAGAAACTGCTCATTACCATGCACATGTATGGACATGCGATGTATGATGTGGGAGGTACTGGGGGGACGTACCTACAGACTGTGCACCTCAGTGCCCTGATTGGAGAGGGTCAGAAGGGGAGGTTAAATGTAGAATTGTGTGTATAAAGGGGCTATGCTTTCCTGACTTTGGTGTGTCTCAACTTGGAGAGGCACCCGACTCTGCACACTTGCAAATAAAGAATCTCTTGTTTCCACGATTTAGTCTCTGAGTAGTGATTGTGAGCACACCACATACCTCACAAAGTGGGGGCTCGTCCGGGATCGCCACTCCGGCTGCTCGGTGAAAGCACAGAAGGAAGGGAAGGTGCACCCTGCTGATTTCAGCAGTCTCTGATCTCCTTGCTTGCCATCAGCGGTTTGAGTGAGTGGTATCCGGACATGAGACTGAGGAAACAAGAGAAAGTGTCGGCAAAATAAACAAGGGACGGTCGAGCAATTCTTGTGCACAAGACCCGGGTAAGAAAACTGACCATTAAGTATTGCCTGGGCGACCGAGGGTCTGTCGGACGGGAATAATACGATAAGACAATGGGTAACCAGAACGGGAAAAGTGAGGGTCCGGGGAAACAGGACAAGGCTCACACTGGTGAAGAGCCGCACATTCCGCCTGATAGTCCATTGGGGCAAATGTGGCAATCTTGGGGAGAAGGAAGCCCCGGGGGGTAAAGATAAGGAGACTATGATTAAGTTCTGTTATTTTGATTAACCAAAGGAACCAATAAGGGGGAGTTCAGTCTGGTGGCACTGGGCTGTACAGAATATTCAGAGTATCACTCAGACATTGCAAAAATCTAAGGAAAATCACAGTTACAATGTTTTGAGCACGAAAAGTTAAAAAAGGAAGGAGCAGCACATGAAAGAAATATTGAGTTGTTTCACACAATCTATACAAGAAACTCATATACAGATTGGTCAGGTACATGAGGAGCTAGTGCAAAATATGTTAATTTTGAAACTTTAATCTGTGTATGAAATTGCATAATTTCATTGAAGAATGGAACTAATGTGATTTCTGTGTAAAAACCGGTTTTGAATGAATGAGGAAGTTCATATATGTGATAAGTTTGTTTGCTGTAGGCCACATGCTGTAAGGGTAGGTGTGTGTGTTCCTTTAAGAAATTGTAAGCAATGGGGGAGGTTACGAACGGTTGTAAGGTAACGAACAACGCTTTGTATCATCGCAACTTAAAAGGGGAAAGTTGGAAAATTTAGGTTGCTTGGCTTCTATAGATTTCTTTTCAGTAAAGTTAATTTGGAAAATTGTTAGTCGTATGTATTTAAACTAGCAATTGGAATTTGGGAATTGTAGGGAGAATGGTTTGAAAAAAATTAGAAATAAGTTAATTGCTGAACAACAAGCAGCTTTTATGGTTTGTTTAGATAAACATTCTGGTTGGAGAAGGGTAATAAATTAATGGGGCCTAGGGGGAAAAAAAAGGAGTTGGCAGACAATGATGTCAATAATGGTAAGTTTATTTACTTCAGAAGAAAGACAGATGGTCAGACAAGCAGGAATAAAGATCTGGGAAAAGGGGTTGCAGGCTCCGGGGGTAGCAGCAGACACAGGTCAGCAGTTACTAAAGGTTAATTTCGTAACCAAATCATGGCCAGATATTAGAAAGAAACTGGAAAAATTGGAGGATTGGAATGACAAACCATTAAATCAATTGTTAACAGAGGCTCACAAAGTGTATGTACGACGCGATGAGGAAAAACAGAAGGGAAAGGCAAAAATGATGTTGCAGGCAGTACAGCAAGGGGTAAGAAGAAGGGAGACGAAGGTGACAGAAGACCGGGCGCTCATGGAGACTGGGGAAGGGGAAGCGGCAAAGACAGAGGACGAGGAATAGGTGAATGGAGGGACCAAAGTTGGGGTCCCCGGGAAAACAAGGAACAAGGATCAGGAGGGTGGTACACGGGGCCATCCCGGTGTTACCATTGTAACGAGGAGGGTCATTTCAAGAGAGAATGTCCCAGGCTACGACGGGAGGTGCAGTCGTACGCACTCATGGAGGAAGAATAGGGAAGTCGGGGGTCCCGCTCCCTGGGGTGTATGGGATACACAAGGGAACCTCTGATTAACTTGAAATTAGGACCCCAGGGAGAGGATATGGTATTTATGGTAGATTCGGGAGTGGAGAGATCAAGCGTAACTAAGGTACCGGAAGAAATGGGATTGGGTGAAAAACAAGTCAGAATCTCAGGGGTAGGAGGGAAAGTGATGAGTGCCCCCAAGGTACAAGGGGTGGTGGTAAAATATGAGAATCGAGAAGTCAGTGGAAGATTTTAAAAGGAAGGTGAATACATTTGCAAAGGAGGATAAACTATCTGAGAAGTAAGAAATTGAGTTTGGAATGAGAAAGAAGGTAGATCAGAAAGGATTAAAGTGGGAAGCAGAGTTATAAATTGATGAGACTGCTTTAAAAATATAAGAGCAGGCCAGACACAGATTATCCTTTAGGGCACCCATAAACTGAGAGGGCTAAGAAATACCTTACCCGATATTCCTGATGGGGCAGGAAATGGATTATGGCTTTGGAGGACGATTATTGGCTATGGGAGATTTGAAGGCACTGTTGGTGAAAGTGATAGGAACCACTAAACTGACAGAACTCCTGAAGATGGCTGGTATAAAAATGCTGTGAACAATGCAATAAACAATGGCATGCTGTTTGACAGTCAGGCAGGGGGTATGGCAGACCCTCAGACAAAATCCAGCAGCCTATCTGGAGAAAAGGCTGAAAAGGTGGAGACTGGAAACTGAACAAAAATAGAAGGCAACCAGTTAATGAACACTATATTCTGAGCCACTGTGGTGGATGTCATTCCTCCTAAAGTCAAGTCTAGATTGGAAGAGGTGGTGGGATTGTCATCTATTTCCCACCCCTGATTCAGTGATCATTTGGTCAATGAGGTTGAGAAATATCACAAAGATAGGAAAAAGACTTGCAGATCAGCAGGAAGAGTGCAGAGAAAAATGACGCAAATGTAACTTGAAGAGCTCAAAAAGAAAGAGCGTGAAAAAGGAAAGACAATGTTGTCACTAACAACAGACCGGGTTGAAAAGTCTGAAATAAGTGATGCACTGACACACAGTGAGTCCTATGACAGAGCCAAACAGGGGCCAGAGAATAATAAATGTCAATTTATGCCAATAATAAATGTATTTGGGAGAGTATTTCCTCAAATGCCCTATCAGGAGTGAAATAAATCTGGATATAAGCCCAGACAGGACTGGGGTCCCCAAGCGAGGGAGGGATCTCAAGGAAGAGGTCAAGGAAGGCTAGTGAGGAGATAGGTAATGGATAAGGTGTGTTGGGGATGTGAACAGGTATGGTAATCAGGAAATAATAATAATAATATTAAGATCATGGTGAACATAGCTATGGTAAGAACATTAAGAAGAGGTATTAAATACACCTAGGCTAGGATGCGGCAGGGTTTTAAATACTAGCCCCATGTTTTTAATCAGATGTTG
The DNA here is from genome assembly GCA_035221665.1 of Okamejei kenojei. Taxonomy (NCBI): domain Eukaryota; kingdom Metazoa; phylum Chordata; class Chondrichthyes; order Rajiformes; family Rajidae; genus Okamejei; species Okamejei kenojei. The sequence continues at coordinate 68,776,673 of CM069143.1, forward strand.
TAGGCAGATTTGGAAGGTGTTGATATAGTATGTGGATGATTTGTTGGTTTGTTCCACAAGTGAGAAGCAATGTGAGAGACATTGTAATTACCTTGGAAAAGATGGCATAGGAGGTCATAATGTATCAAGGAAGAAGTTGTTGTTTTGTCAGCAGCAGGTAGAATATTTTGGACGAGCAATATTGAAAGAAGTAAAAGCTATAGCGCAGGATCAAATTGCAGTGATAATTGAAGATCCCAAACCTCAGACAGTAGCACAGATGATGATGATCTTGGGAATGGCAGGATATAGTTCAGACTAGATTGGGAAGTATGTTGAAATTGTGATGTCATTAACAAAAATAATGAAGGAAGAAGGACACACAAGTCTGAGAAATGTTTTACAGTCAGAGCCTTTGAATGAAGGGGACAAAAAGGTTTTGCTTGTGGATGTTTCTTGTTAAAGGGATCATAATAGCAAGTTTGCAGGGTTTGAAGTGATGCATCAGGATGAGTTAGACTTTAAGGTAATCAAATTGGAAGCTTGCCTGCAATCTTGCTTAGCTCAGTTGGCAGAAATTAAGGCTTTAAGAGCAGCATATGTACTTTGAGTCTGGCACATGTTTGGAGCAGTAGGGAAACAGAAAGGCTTTGAGAAAAGCAATGGAGACCCCATGCAAAGTTAGCAGTGTCCCTCTATGAAATGTTGTTTGGGTTACCTTATTTGGGAAAGATAGAAGGAATACCCACCATAGAGGGCAGTGATGTATTCTTAAGGAACTATTTACTGGCAGTATCTCATTCTCTTACAGAATTAAAAACTAAAGGATTATTGGCTCAAAGCCCACCACTCGACTTTCCAATACATGCTGTAAAGGCCGGCAACTGGGTACTGGTCAAGAATTGGAAGGAGGAGAAACTCCAGCCCCGGTGGACCGGCCCATACCTAGTATTACTGACAAGCGAGACAGCAGTACGAACAAAAGAAAAAAGGTGGACCCACACAATCCGGGTTAAAGGACCCGTTGATCCACCCGCTCCTGATAAAGAGGAACAGTGGATGATGAAGCCAGGGAGTAAGCCCCTCACATTAACTTTTAGAAAAAAATAAATGTATAACTAACAGCATGAAAGGAGCAGTCATGGCATTGCTTGCTCGGCATGTAATTATGGTAAAATGTATTAATAACTGTCATGAATGTTATCATCCTATCAGATATGGAGGGCGGACAACCAGATCAATTACCTATCATTCCCATGTGAACAATGCTTGCTATAACCTGAGGACTAGAACTATTTGTGAGGACTGGGGAAAGAAGTATTATAGGGTAGAGAATAGAGGATATGTAGGGAGGTTTGGGTACGTTACCTGCCCAAAGGGGAAGAGATGGGTTTGTATGACTAGGACAGGACAGTTAGGTCTCCCTTTCCATGCCTTAAGATGGACATTAGACAAAATAAAGGAGGAAGTAATAACAAGGTTAACGAAAGTAGTAGTCACCAAGCCTCCCCCCTCCCCCACCTACTCAGCCTCAATTGCACCAGACAATGTATGAAGAAATAAAGAAGCAGATTGAGATCCCTGAAGGAGGGAAAAACCTGTTTGTGGACTTGGCCCTCTGGATAGCTGGAACCCTGAATGTGACTAACTGTTGGGTCTGTGGCAGACCACTGATGAGCTCACGTTGGCCGTGGAGAGGATGGAGTGGAACCTGACAGTTGGACAAGACCGAGATCCCCAGGCATGGATCCTCATAGACGCTCCAGTTGGGACTGAGTGTATCGCTAGGCCCTGGGCAAAGGATGCCGTCCTAGTAGGCAGCAGCCCCTGCCAGCGCATCGACACCCAGGGGCCAAATCAGTCCCGAGTGTGGTGGCCAGAGGAGCCTAAATGGTATCCAACTAAGAAAGACAGGAGAAACTGCACTATCTGGATGAAGACCGATGGAATGGAATCGACTCGACTATGGAACTGCACCGGGAACAACCCTTATCAAGGAATCCCGGTGTTGCGAGACACATGGAACAATGTTACCTCTAGTGGACCAGCTCCTGAAGGACTGTTATGGATATGCGGACACAAGGCATACTCGGTGTTGCCAATAAATTGGAGCGGGACTTGCTTTATTGGACTGGTACAACCGGGATTTTTCCTGTTAAACACCGAAGAAGGGTGGTCGCTAGGAACACCTGTATTTGACGACCGATATCGGAAGAAGAGGAAAAGAGACATTGGAGAATGGGAAGATGATGAATGGCCACCCGCAAGAATCATCTCATACTATGGACCAGCCACTTGGGCACAGGATGGATCCTGGGGCTACCGAACCCCGGTATACATGTTAAACCAGATCATAAGACTTCAGGCAGTACTGGAAGTAATTACCAACCAAACTGCGGAGGCACAGGAGATGCTGGCAAAGGAGCAGACACAGATGAGAGCAGCAATACACCAGAACCGGTTGGCCCTAGATTACCTTCTGGCAGAAGAAGGAGGGGTATGTGGGAAATTGCTGTCTAAACATCAATGACAATGGACAGGCAGTGATGGACATATCAGAAGGAATCCGTAAGCTGGCACATGTTCCAATACAAAAGTGGAATTTGATTATGGGTACCCGATGGTGGGATTCCATCCTCAGAGGAACATGGTGGAAAACGGTGGGACTCGTGTTTCTATGTGCATGGGCTGGGCTGATCTTTATCCCCTGTTGCATCCCTTGTTTTAGGGAACTTATTATTACAAGGAGTATAAGTCAGATGCAGGCTGTGGTCGTGCCTATGGGAGAGAAAGGGGTAATACAGAAAATAATGATAATGCGACCAGGGAAGAACCAGGATCCACAGGAAGAGGCGATTAGGACAATGTTACTTCAATTCGAACTGAAGGAGTTTGAAATTGAGGTTTAATCAATAGATGCGTAGCAAAAGAAAAAGGGAGGATTGTGAGGGATAAAATGATTAAACCCCACTATTGTAAGGGGCTTTAAAGAGGATTCTAACAGATAGAGGCCAGGGAGAGGATTCTGACACATCTGTGGACGAAGTTATCAGAACTGTCCTTGAGTAAGGATTGATATCATTGTATAGCGCTAGAAGGGAGTGATGTAGATTACCTTATTGGTAGAAGGGAGCGACCCTTGTCAGTATAGCCTAGCTTTAGTTCTGATATAAGAGAATTGAGAGAGATCAGTTGTAGGTGAGCAAAACTGGGGCAGGTCATGTAAACTGAGCATGCTTAATAAAATAAATGAATATTACAACACACCCCTGGTCAAGAAACTGCTCATTACCATGCACATGTATGGACATGCGATGTATGATGTGGGATGTACTGGGGGGGACATACCTACAGACTGTGCACCTCAGTGCCCTGATTGGAGAGGGTCAGAAGGGGAGGTTAAATGTAGAATTGTGTGTATAAAGGGGCTATGCTTTCCTGACTTTGGTGTGTCTCAACTTGGAGAGGCACCCGACTCTGCACACTTGCAAATAAAGAATCTCTTGTTTCCACGATTTAGTCTCTGAGCAGTGATTGTGAGCACACCACATACCTCACAATCTGCCTTCCTGTTTTTGCTACCAAAGTGGATAACCTCACATTTATCCGCATTAAACTTCATCTGCCATGCATCTGCCCACTCCCCGAACTATAACAGCATCTAAAAGACATTTGGACGGTGGTGTGTGTGTGTGTGTGTGTGTGTGTGTGTGTGTGTGTGTGTGTGTCTGTCCGTGTGTGTGTGTGTGTGTCCGTGTGTGTGTGTGTCTGTGTGTGTCCGTGTGTGTGTGTGTTGTTGATATCTTTCAAACCTTGCTTTTCTGTACAGGGAACACCCTTTCTCAGAAATATTTGTTTTCTTGGTTGCAGTTTTGTTTTCACTCCATGGTCACAGTTTATGTGAAACCAAAGATGGGAGTATCGCATAGAAACGTGTCCAAATTGTCGTCCCCCCACCTCCCCCGTGATGTATTCAGTCAGTTGCCGGTGACCCCAAACACACACACACTCACACACAAACACATCACACATGCACAAATGCACACACTAACACATCACACACACAAACACATCTCACACGCATACACACACACGCACACACAACCACAAACACAAGACACACCAGACAAACACACACACACTCTCACACATCACCCTCGCACACACACTTCACACACACACACTTTAAACAAACACACACTTGACAAAAACACACACGCACACACACACACATCACACGCATGCACACCCACACACCTCACACTCGCACACTTCACACAAACAAGCACACACGTACTTCACACAAACAAACACACACACAGTTCACACTCACACACACACACAGATTACACTCGCACACTTCACACAAACACGCACACACACTTCACACACACACATACCGTTTGTTGGTCACACTGTCTCCATCACAGGAGATAGACTATTGACTGACATCTATTATAAACCCACTGACCCCCCACAACTATCTAGACTATACTTCTCCCCACCCTGCTTCCTGTAAGGTTTCTATCACCTATTCCCAATTCCTCTGTCTACACCACATCTGCGCCAAAGGTGACGTGCTCCAAACCAGGTCATCGGAGATATCCTCATTCTTTAGGGAACGGGGGTTCCCCTCTCCCATCACAGATGAGGCCCTCACTAGATTTTCCTCGGTACCCTGCAGCTCTGCCCTTGCTCCCCCTCCCTCCAGTTGCAACAGGGACAAAGTCCCCCAAGTCCTCACCTTTCAACCCATGAGCCATCGCATACAGCACATAATCCTCCAACATTTTCACCGCCTCCAACAGGATCCCACTGCTGGCCACATCTTCCCATCTCCACCCCTTTCTGCTTTACACAGAGACCATTCCCTCCGCAACACCTTGGTCAACTCATTCTTTCCCACCCAAACCACCCCCTCCCCAGGTACTTTCCCCTGAAACCCCAGGAGATGCAACACGTGTCCCTATAGCACCTCCCTCGACTCCATCCAAGGACCCTGACAGTCTCTTCAGGTGAGGCAGAGGTTCAATCTCACCTCCTCCAACCTCATCTACTGTGTCTGCTGTTCCAGGTGTGGACTCCTGTATATCGGTGAGACCAAGCCCCATTGTCAGAGGGAGACCCAGTGCAAATTGGATGAACAACACCTCATATTTTGCTTGGGCAACTTCCACCTCAGTGGTATGAACATTGACTTCTCTAACATCAAGTAACCCTTGCTTTTCCTCTCTCTCTCCATCCTTCCCCCTTCCCAGTTCTCCACCAGTCTCTATCTCTGACTACATGTATCTCTGATTTGTTGTTCACTTCTCCCAGCTAATAATGATCTATTCTATATTTTCCTTGATCTTCATCCCTTTTGTCCCATTTTCACACCTTACACTTCCTTATCTATGTATCTCCCTCTCCCCTGACCTCAGTCTGAAGAAGGGTCTTGACCCGAAACGTCACCCATTCCTTCTCTCCAGAGATGCTGCCTGTCCCGCTGAGTTACTCCAGCATTTGGTGTCTCTCTTGTTTTCCCCCGTGATGTATTCAGTCCATTGCCGGTGACCACAGACAGGCCGGCACGGTGGCGCAGCGGTAGAGTTGCTGCCTTACAGCGCTTGCAGCGCCAGAGTACGGGTGCTGTGCCGACTACGGGTGCTGTCTGTACGGAGTTCTCCCTGTGACCTGCGTGGGTTTTCTCATTGTAGGTATTATTGCCCCTTAGCAGGGCCAATGTTTCCACATTGTCTTACTGCCTCACAGCTCCCGTGGCTGCGTGGCAACAAGTGAGCTCACACACATCTTGAGCCTTATTGGATAACTTGCAGCAATCCATCCAATTACTTGACACGGGGAGAGGGAAAGTCCGGACACACAGCGGACTTGTTTACACAAACAGCATTTAGGGAGGCAGAAACAAAATGCTGAAGGTCAGGTTTAAACAAAAAATAGACACAAAGTGATGGGGTTACCCAGCGGGTCAGGCAGCATCTGTGGAGAAAAGGAATGGGTGATGGTTCAGAAGTCAGGCCCCTTCTTCAGACTGAGAGTAGAGGTGGGGGAGGGAACTGGAGGGGGGTGGAGGGAGTGGGGGCTGAAGAGTTGGAGGTGAGAAAAGACCAGGACATATCAGGCTGGTAACAAATGAGCTGAGGCAGGGCGATGCCCATTGTGTGCCGGGAAAGGTGTGGTCTGAAGGGAAACAATGTGAACTATGGAACTGATGAAACAACCAGGGTGGAGGATGGGGGAGCGAAGGTGGGAGGAATGTTTGTAGGTTAATTTTAATGTTTAATTCCTTTATTAGGAGATTAGTGGGCAAAATTAGGGCACATGGTATTTGGGGAAGAGTGCTGACATGGATAGAAAATAGGTTGGCAGACAGGAAACAAAGAGTAGGGTTTAACGCGTCCCTTTCAGAATGGCAGGCTGTGACTAGTGGGGTACCGCAAGGCTCGGTGCTGGGACCGCAGCTATTTACAATATATATAATGATTTAGATGAATGTTTGTAGGTAAATTTTAAAGTCTAATTCCTTTATTCTGCAGATGCAACTTGTTCCTGAGAATCATTGGGAGATTCAAAGCAAGTTCCTGTCACAGGGTTTTACCCAACACAACGAGAGAGCAGTCCTGAACTACTATCTACCTCTCCCGGGGCCCTCTGACTATCTTTGATCAGACATTACTGGCTTTACCTTAGAAACATAGAAACATAGAAATTAGGTGCAGGAGTAGGCCATTCAGCCCTTCGAGCCTGCACCGCCATTCAATATGATCATGGCTGATCATCCAACTCAGTATCCCGTACCTGCCTTCTCTCCATACCCTCTGATCCCCTTAGCCACAAGGGCCACATCCAACTCACTCTTAAATATAGCACCTTGCACTAGACGTTATTCCCTTATCGTATATCTGTACATTGTAAATGGCTCAATTGCATTCACGCATGGTCTTTCAGCTGACTGGATAGCACACAACAAAAGCTTTCTCTGCACCTCGGTACAAGTGATAATAAATTAAATTGAACTGAACTGAATTAAGCTGGAAAGAGCGCAGTGAAGATTTACGGGAATGTTTCCAGGACTCAAAGACGAGCTCCAGGGAGAGGTTGGGCAGACCAAGACTTTATTCCTTGGAGCGTAGGAGGATGAGGGGTGATCTGAAAGACGTGTATAACATCATGAGGGAAATTGAGGGTGAATCCACAGTCTCTTACCCGTGGTAGAGGCTTAGGGTTAAAGTGAGGGAGGAAAGATTCCATTAGAACATGAGGGGCAACGTTTTACTCAGAGGGTGGCGGGTCTGTGCCAGAGGAAGTAATGGAAGCTGATACTATAGACAATAGACAACAGACAATAGACAATAGGTACAGGAGTAGTCCATTTGACCCCTCGAGCCAGCACCGCCATTCAATATGATCATGGCTGATCATCCCCAATCAGTACCCCGTTCCTACTTTCTCCCCATGTCCTCTGCTATTTTTAAGAGCCCTATCTAACTCTCTCTTGAAAGCATCCAGAGAACCTGCCTCCACCGCCTTCTGAGGCAGAGAATTCCACAGGCTCACCACTCTCTGTGAGAAAAGGTGTTTCCTTGTCTCCGTTCTAAATAGAAACATAGAAACATAGAAAATAGGTGCAGGAGTAGGCCATTTGGTCCTTCGAGCCTGCACCACCATTCAATATGATCATGGCTGATCAACCAACTCAGTATCCTGTACCTGTCTTCTCTCCATACCCCCTGATCCCTTCAGCCACAAGGGCCACATCTAACTTCCTCTTAAATATAGCCTCAACTATCTTCTGTGGCACATAATTCCAGAGACGCACCACTCTCTGTGTGAAAAATGTTTTCCTCATCTCGCTCCTAAAGGAATTCCCCCTTATCCTTAGACCCCTTGTTCTGGACCTCCCCAACATCAGGAACAATCTTCCTGCATCTAGCCTATCCAACCCCTTAAGAATTTTGTAAGTTTCTATAAGATCCCCCCTCAGTCTTCTAAATTCTAGCGAGTACAAGCCAAGTCTATTCAGTCTTTCCTCATATGAAAGTCCTGACATCCCGGGAATCAGTCTAGCTTACTCCTTATGGCTTACTCCTTATTCTTAATCTGTGGCCCTTGGTTCTGGACTCCCCCAACATCGGGAACATGTTGTTAAAGAAGGAACTGCAGATGCTGGAGAATCGAGGGTACACAAAAAGCTGGAGAAACTCAGCGGGTGCAGCAGCATCTAAGGAGCGAAGGAGATAGGCGACGTTTCGGGTCGAGACCCTTCTTCAGACTGGTCAGGGATCAGGGAAACGAGAGATATAGACGGTGATGTGGAGAGATAAGGAACAATGAATGAAAGATATGCAAAAAAGTATCGATGATAAAGGGAACAAGCCATTGTAAGCTGTTTGTGGTGTGAAAATGAGAAGCTGGTGCGACTGGGGTGGGGGAGGGTGATCTATCTCCCTCCCCCACCCCAGTCGCACCAGCTTCTCATTTTCACACCACAAACAGCTTACAATGGCTTGTTCCCTTTATCATCGATACTTTTTTGCATATCTTTCATTCATTGTTCCTTATCTCTCCACATCACCGTCTATATCTCTCGTTTCCCTGATCCCTGACAAGTCTGAAGAAGGGTCTCGACCCGAAACGTCGCCTATCTCCTTCGCTCCTTAGATTCTGCTGCACCCGCTGAGTTTCTCCAGCTTTTTGTGTACCATCGGGAACATGTTTCCTGCCTCTAGCGTGTCCAAGCCCTTAACAATCTTATATGTTTCAATGAGATCCCCTCTCATCCTTCTAAAGTCCAGCATGTACAGGCCCAGCTGCTCCATTCTCTCAGCATATGACAGTCCCACCATCCCGGGAATTAACCTTGTAAACCTACGCTACACTCCTTCAATAGCAAGAATGTTCTTCTTCAAATTAGGGGACCAAAACTGCACACAATACTCCAGGTGTGGTCTTACTTGGGCTCTGTACAACTGCAGAAGGTCCTCTTTGCTCCTATATTCGATTCCTCTTGTTATAAAGGCCAACATGCCATTCGCTTTCTTCACTCCCTGCTGTAGCTGCATGCTTACTTTCATAGGCTGATGAACAAGGACCCCAGATCCCGTTGTACCTCCCCTTTTCCCAACTTAACGCCACTTAGATAGCAATCTGCCTTCCTGTTTTTGCTTCCAAAGTGAATAACCTCACATTTATCCGCATTAAACTTCATTTGCCATGCATCTGCCCACTCCCCCAACTATAACAGCATCTAAAATACATTTGGACTGTGTGTGTGTGTGTGTGTGTGTGTGTGTGTGTGTGTGTGTGTGTGTGTGTGTGTGTGTGTGTGTGTGTGTGTGTGTGTGTGTGTGTGTGTGTGTGTGTGTGTGTGTGTGTGTGTGTGTGTGTGTCCGTGACCATGCGTGTGTGTGTTGTTGTTATCTTGCAAACCTTGTTTGTCTGTACAGGAAACGCCCTTTCTCTGAAATATTTGTTTTCTCGGTTGCAGTTTCGTTTTCACTCCGAGGTCACAGTTTATGTGAAACCAAAGATGGAAGTATCGCATAGAAACGTGTCCAAATTGTCGTCCCCCCACCTCCCCCGTGATGTATTCAGTCAGTTGCCGGTGACCCCAAACACACACACACACATCACACTTGCACACACACTTCACACACACACACTTCAAACAAACACACACACTTCACAAAAACATATTACACACGCACACACAACCACAAACGCAACACCCACCAGACAAACACACACACACTCACACACGCACACACACTTCACACATACACACTTCAAACAAACACACACTTCACAAAAACACACGTGCACACACACACATCACACATGCACACTTCACACAAACAAGCACACACGCACTTCACAAAAACAAACACACACACATTTCACACTTCACACTCACACACACACACTTCACACACACAGATTACACTTGCACACTTCACAAACTTCACACAAACACTTCACACACACACATACCGTTACTTGATCACACCATCTCCATCTCAGGAGATAGACTATCGACTGACATCTATTATAAACCCACCGACCCCCACAACTATCTATACTACACTTCTCCCCAACCTGCTTCCTGTAAGGTTTCTATCACCTATTCCCAATTCCTCTGTCTACACCACATCTGCGCCTAAGATGACGTGCTCCAAACCAGGTCATCGGAGATGTCCTCATTCTTTAGGGAACGGGGGTTCCCCTCTCCCATCACAGATGAGGCCCTCACTAGATTTTCCTCGGTACCCTGCAGCTCTGCCCTTGCTCCCCCTCCCTCCAGTTGCAACAGGGACAAAGTCCCCCAAGTCCTCACCTTTCAACCCATGAGCCATCGCATACAGCACATAATCCTCCAACATTTTCACCGCCTCCAACAGGATCCCACTGCTGGCCACATCTTCCCATCTCCACCCCTTTCTGCTTTACACAGAGACCATTCCCTCCGCAACACCTTGGTCAACTCATTCTTTCCCACCCAAACCACCCCCTCCCCAGGTACTTTCCCCTGAAACCCCAGGAGATGCAACACGTGTCCCTATACCACCTCCCTCGACTCCATCCAAGGACCCTGACAGTCTTTTCAGGTGAGGCAGAGGTTCAATCTCACCTCCTCCAACCTCATCTACTGTGTCTGCTGTTCCAGGTGTGGACTCCTGTATATCGGTGAGACCAAGCCCCATTGTCAGAGGGAGACCCAGTGCAAATTGGATGAACAACACCTCATATTTTGCTTGGGCAACTTCCACCTCAGTGGTATGAACATTGACTTCTCTAACATCAAGTAACCCTTGCTTTTCCTCTCTCTCTCCATCCTTCCCCCTTCCCAGTTCTCCACCAGTCTCTATCTCCGACTACATGTATCTCTGATTTGTTGTTCACCCTTCTCCCAGCTAATAATGATCTATTCTACATTTTCCTTGATCTTCATCCCTTTTGTCCCATTTTCACACCTTACACTTCCCTATCTATGTATCTCCCTCTCCCCTGACCTCAGTCTGAAGAAGGGTCTTGACCCGAAACGTCACCCATTCTTCTCTCCCAGAGATGCTGCCTGTCCCGCTGAGTTACTCCAGCATTTGGTGTCTCTCTTGTTTTCCCCCGTGATGTATTCAGTCCATTGCCGGTGACCGCAGACAGGCCGGCACGGTGGCGCAGCGGTAGAGTTGCTGCCTTACAGCGCTTGCAGCGCCAGAGTACGGGTGCTGTGCCGACTACGGGTGCTGTCTGTACGGAGTTCTCCCTGTGACCTGCGTGGGTTTTCTCATTGTAGGTATTATTGCCCCTTAGCAGGGCCAATGTTTCCACATTGTCTTACTGCCTCACAGCTCCCGTGGCTGCGTGGCAACAAGTGAGCTCACACACATCTTGAGCCTTATTGGATAACTTGCAGCAATCCATCCAATTACTTGACACGGGGAGAGGGAAAGTCCGGACACACAGCGGACTTGTTTACACAAGCAGCATTTAGGGAGGCAGAAACAAAATGCTGCAGGTCAGGTTTAAACCCAAAATAGACACAAGGTGATGGGGTTACCCAGCGGGTCAGGCAGCATCTGTGGAGAAAAGGAATGGGTGATGTTTCAGAAGTCAGGACCCTTCTTCAGACTGAGAGTAGAGGTGGGGGAGGGAACTGGAGGGGGGTGGAGGGAGTGGGTGCTGAAGAGTTGGAGGTGAGAAAAGACCAGGACATATCAGGGCTGGTAACAAATGAGCTGAGGCAGGGCGGTGCCCATTGTGTGCCGGGAAAGGTGTGGTCTGAAGGGAAACAATGTGAACTATGGAACTGATGAAACAACCAGGGTGGAGTATGGGGGAGCGAAGGTGAGAGGAATGTTTGTAGGTTAATTTTAATGTTTAATTCCTTTATTAGGAGATTAGTGGGCAAAATTAGGGCACATGGTATTTGGGGAAGAGTGCTGACATGGATAGAAAATAGGTTGGCAGACAGGAAACAAAGAGTAGGGTTTAACGCGTCCCTTTCAGAATGGCAGGCTGTGACTAGTGGGGTACCGCAAGGCTCGGTGCTGGGACCGCAGCTATTTACAATATATATAATGATTTAGATGAATGTTTGTAGGTAAATTTTAAAGTCTAATTCCTTTATTCTGCAGATGCAACTTGTTCCTGAGAATCACTGGGAGATTCAAAGCAAGTTCCTGTCACAGGGTTTTACCCAACACAACGAGAGAGCAGTACTGAACTACTATCTACCTCTCCCGGGGCCCTCTGACTATCTTTGATCAGACTTTACTGGCTTTACCTTGCACTAGACGTTATTCCCTTATCGTATATCTGTACATTGTAAATGGCTCAATTGCATTCACGCATGGTCTTTCAGCTGACTGGATAGCACACAACAAAAGCTTTCTCTGCACCTCGGTACAAGTGATAATAAATTAAATTGAACTGAACTGAATTAAGCTGGAAAGAGCGCAGTGAAGATTTACGGGAATGTTTCCAGGACTCAAAGACGAGCTCCAGGGAGAGGTTGGGCAGACCAAGACTTTATTCCTTGGAGCGTAGGAGGATGAGGGGTGATCTGAAAGACGTGTATAACATCATGAGGGAAATTGAGGGTGAATCCACAGTCTCTTACCCGTGGTAGAGGCTTAGGGTTAAAGTGAGGGAGGAAAGATTCCATTAGAACATGAGGGGCAACGTTTTACTCAGAGGGTGGCGGGTCTGTGCCAGAGGAAGTAATGGAAGCTGATACTATAGACAATAGACAACAGACAATAGACAATAGGTGCAGGAGTAGGCCATTTGACCCTTCGAGCCAGCACCGCCATTCAATATGATCATGGCTGATCATCCCCAATCAGTACCCCGTTCTTACCTTCTCCCCATATCCCCTGCTATTTTTAAGAGCTCTCTCTTGAAAGCATCCAGAGAACCTGCCTCCACCGCCTTCTGAGGCAGAGAATTCCACAGACTCACCACTCTCGGTGAGAAAAGGTGTTTCCTTGTCTCCGTTCTAAATAGAAACATAGCAATATAGAAAATAGGTACAGGAGTAGGCCATTCGGTCCTTCGAGCCTGCACCACCATTCAATATGATCATGGCTGATCAACCAACTCAGTATCCTGTACCTGTCTTCTCTCCATACCCCCTGATCCCTTTAGCCACAAGGGCCACATCTAACTCCCTCTTAAGTATAGCCAATGAACTGGCCTCAACTATCCTCTGTGGCAGATAATTCCAGAGACTCACCACTCTCTGTGTGAAAAATGTTTTCCTCATCTCGGTCCTAAAGGAATTCCCCCTTATCCTTAGACCCCTTGTTCTGGACCTCCCCAACATCAGGAACAATCTTCCTGCATCTAGCCTATCCAACCCCTTAAGAATTTTGTAAGTTTCTATAAGATCCCAGGAATCAGTCTAGCTTACTCCTTATGGCTTACTCCTTATTCTTAATCTGTGGCCCTTGGTTCTGGACTCCCCCAACATTGGGAACATGTTTCCTGCCTCTAGCGTGTCCAAGCCCTTAACAAGCTTATATGTTTCAATGAGATTTCCTCTCATCCTTCTAAAGTCCAGCGTGTACAGGCCCAGCTGCTCCATTCTCTCAGCATATGACAGTCCCACCATCCCGGGAATTAACCTTGTAAACCTACGCTGCACTCCTTCAATAGCAAGAATGTCCTTCTTCAAATTAGGGGACCAAAACTGCACACAATACTCCAGGTGTGGTCTTACTAGGGCTCTGTACAACTGCAGAAGGTCCTCTTTGCTCCTATATTCGATTCCTCTTGTTTTAAGTCCAACATGCCATTCGCTTTCTTCACTCCCTGCTGTACCTGCATGCTTACTTTCATAGCCTGATGAACAAGGACCCCCAGATCCCGTTGTACCTCCCCTTTTCCCAACTTGACGCCACTTAGATAGAAACATAGAAACATAGAAATTAGGTGCAGGAGTAGGCCATTCAGCCCTTCGAGCCTGCACCGCCATTCAATATGATCATGGCTGATCATCCAACTCAGTATCCCGTACCTGCCTTCTCTCCATACCCTCTGATCCCCCTAGCCACAAGGGCCACATCCAACTCACTCTTAAATATAGCCAATGAACTGGCCTCAACTACCCTCTGTGGCAGAGAGTTCCAGAGACTCACCACTCTCTGTGTGAAGAAAGTCTTTCTCATCTCGGTCTTAAAGGATTTCCCCCTTATCCTTAAGCTGTGACCCCTTGTCCTGGACTTCCCCAACATCGGGAACAATCTTCCTGCATCTAGCCTGTCCAACCCCTTAAGAATTTTTGTAAGTTTCTATAAGATCCCCTCTTAATCTCCTAAATTCCAGAGAGTATAAACCGAGTCTATCCAGTCTTTCTTCATAAGACAGTCCTGACATCCCAGGAATCAGTCTGGTGAACCTTCTCTGCACTTCCTCTATGGCAATAATGTCCTTCCTCAGATTTGGAGACCAAAACTGCACGCAATACTCCAGGTGTGGTCTCACCAAGACCCTGTACAACTGAAGTAGAACCTCCCTGCTCCTGTACTCAAATCCTTTTGCTATGAAAGCTAACATACCATTCGCTTTTTTCACTGCCTGCTGCACCTGCATGCCTACTTTCAATGACTGGGTGTACCATGACACCCAGGTCTCGCTGCATCTCCCCTTTTCCTAATCGGCCACCATTTAAATAATAGTCTGCTTTCCTGTTTTTGCCACCAAAGTGGATAACCTCACATTTATCCACATTATACTGCATCTGCCAAACATTTGCCCACTCACCCAGCCTATCCAAGTCACCTTGCAGTCTCCTAGCATCCTCTCACAGCGAACACTGCCCCCCAGCTTAGTGTCATCCGCAAACTTGGAGATATTGCCTTCAATTCCCTCATCCAGATCATTAATATATATTGTAAATAGCTGGGGTCCCAGCACTGAGCCCTGCGGTACCCCACTAGTTACTGCCTGCCATTGTGAAAAGGACCCGTTTACTCCTACTCTTTGCTTCCTGTTTGCCACCAGTTCTCTATCCACATCAATACTGAACCCCTAATACCGTATGCTTTAAGTTTGTATACTAATCTCTTATGTGGGACCTTGTCGAAAGCCTTCTGGAAGTCCAGATATACCACATCCACTGGTTCTCCCTTATCCACGCTACTAGTTACATCCTCGAAAAATTCCACAAGATTCGTCAGACATGATTTAACCTTTGTAAATCCATGCTGACTTTGTCCAATGATTTCACCACTTTCCAAATGTGCTGCTATCCCATCTTTAATAACTGACTCTAGCAGTTTCCCTACTACCGATGTTAGACTAAACTGGTCTGTAAATTCCCCGTTTTCTCTCTCCCTCCCTTCTTAAAAAGAGGGGTTACATTTGCTACCTACCCGCCAATCCTCAGGAACTACTCAGAATCTAAAGAGTTTTGAAAGATTATCACTAATGCATCCACTATTTCCTGAGCTACTTCCTTAAGTACTCTGGGATGCAGCCTATCTGGCCCTGGGGATTTATCGGCCTTTAATCTATTCAATTTACCCAACACCACTTCCCGACTGACCTGGATTTCACTCAATTCCTCCTTTGACCCACAGTCCCCTGCTATTTCAGGCAGATTATTTATGTCTTCCTTAGTGAAGACGGAACCAAAGTAGTTATTCAATTGGTCCGCCATATCCTTGTTCCCCATGATCAACTCACCCTGTTTCTGACTGCAAGGGACCTACATTTGTTTTAACTAACCTCTTTCTCTTCACATATCTATAAAAACTTTTGCAGTCAGTTTTTATGTTCCCTGTCATTTTCTTTCATAATCTATTTTTCCTTTCCTAATTAAGCCCCTTTGTCCTCCTCTGCTGGTCTCTGAATTTCTCCCAGTCCTCTGGTATGCTGCTTTTTCTGGCTACTTTGTACGGCATCATCCTTTGCTTTGATCTATCCCTGATTTCCCTTGTTATCCACGGATGCACTACCTTCCCCGATTTATTCTTTTGCCAAACTGGATGAACAATTTTTGTAGTTCATCCATGCAGTCTTTAAATGTCTTCCATTGTATATCCACCGTCAAACCCTTTTAGAATTAATTGCCAGTCAATCTTGGCCAATTCACGTCTCTACTCTCAAAGTTACCTTTCTTTAAGTTCAGAACATTGTTTCTGAATTATCCAATGTCACTCTCCATCCTAATGAAGAACTCAACCATATTTGGTCACTCTTGCCCAAGGGGGCACGTACAAACAAGGACGGCTAATTACCCCTACCCTCATTACTCATCAGATAGCAATCTGCCTTCTGTTTTTGCTTCCAAAGTGGATAACCTCACATTTATCCGCATTAAACTTCATCTGCCATGCATCTGCCCACTCCCCCAACTATAACAGCATCTAAAATACATTTGGACTGTGTGTGTGTGTGTGTGTGTGTGTGTGTGTGTGTGTGTGTGTGTGGGTGCGTGCGTGTGTGTGTGTGTGTGTGTGTGTGTGTGTGTGTCCGTGACCATGAGTGTGCGTGTGTGTAGTGTGTGGGTCCGTGTCCGTGGACCATGCGTGTGTGTGTGTGTTGTTTTATCTTGCAAACCTTGTTTGCCGTAAGGAAACACCTTTTCTCTGAAATATTTGTTTCTGGTTGCAGTTTCGTTTTTCCTCCAAGGTCACAGTTTATGGAAAACCAAGATGGGGAGTATCGATAGAACGTGTCCAAATTGTCGTCCCCCCTCCCGTGATGTATTCAGTAGTTGCTAGGTGACCCCAAACACACAACACACACACAAACACATCACCATGCACACACTACCCCCCCACCACTCACCACTTTCACAAAACATTATTACACAGCACCACACAACCACAAAGCAAACACACACAGACAAACACACACACACTCCCCCGCACACAACTTCACACATACACCATTCAAAACACACCAACCTTCACAAAAACACACGTGCACACACACACATCACCACATGCACACTTCTACACAAACAAGCACACACGACTTCACAAAAAACAAACACACACACACTTCACACCTTCACACTCACACACACTTCACAACACAGATTAACTCGCACACTCACAAAACTTCACACAAACACTTCCACACACCATATTACCATTTCTTGCTCAGGGATATACTTGCGATTGACATCTATTATTAAACCCCACCCGTCCCCACAACTTCTATACTACATTCTCCCCAACCTGCTTCCTGTAAGGTTTCTATCACCTATTCCCAATTCCTCTGTCTACACCACATCTGCGCATGATGATGTGCTCCAAACCAGGGCATCGGAGATGTCTCATTCTTTAGGGAACGGGGTTCCCCTTCCCATCACAGATGAGGCCACACTAGATTTTCCTCGGTACCCTGCAGCTCTGCCCTTGCTCCCCTCCCTCGTTGCAACAGGGGACAAAGTCCCCAAGTCTCTCCCTTTCAACCCAGAGACCGTCGCAGTGCTGGTACGACACCCCTGTTGTGGGCCGTCCGTTCCGTCGTCCCGTATACGTACCTGTTAACGTCTCACAAAACACGGGTTTCCGTACGTATCACTGATAGGGGATGAAGTCAGAATATAGAGAGGAGATGGAAACTGTCCATAGGTTGCCAGCACAATCAGCCCTCAACAAGCAAAAAACCAAGAACTTTGTGGACTTTGGAAGGAGTAGGATGGGGACCCACAGTGCCGTTTTTATATCAACGGGTCGATGGTTGAACGGGTCCAAGTGGCTTCAAAGACCTTGGGCAGTGCCTTCTCTGAAGATCTTACCGGGTTCGAGAACACAATGCAATTATCAAGAAAGCTCATCAGCGCCTCTACATCTGAGAGTATACGGGAGTCGGTCTTCTGTCAAAGGAAGGCCCTTCTCTAACTCTACAGGTGCACAGTAGAGTGCTTGCTGACTGGCTGCATCGTGGCTTGGTTCAGCAATTGAGCACCCTGGAGAGAAAATACTTCAAAAAGTAGTAACACTTGCCCAGTCCATCATCAGCTCTGACCTTCCCTTCCATCGTGGGGATCTATAGCGTTGCTGCCTCAAAAAAGGCTGGCAGCATCATCAAATGGACCCACACCACCCTGGCACCACACTCATCTCCCTGCTACTTCAGGTAGAAGGTTACAGGAGTTGATGACTGCAAACGACAGTTCAGGAATAGCTACTTCCCCACATCCATCAGGCTATGTAAACCTGGCCGGACAAAACTATGACATTAATAACCCAATTATCTGTTATTTGCACCTTGATTCAGTTTTTATTTTTAAAGTGTGTAAGTATTTATATAATGATATACGGTCACACTGATCTGTTTGTCGTTAAATGCAATATATGTTCTGTGTGTGAAGCAAAGCAAGAATTTCATTGTCCTATGGGATCTGACAATAACTCACGTGGAACATGACTTGAACTTGGTAAACAATTGAGCTGAGGCAGGGCAGGTGCCATTGTGTGCCGGGGAAAGGTGTGGTCTGAGGAAACAATGGGAACTTGGAGCTGATGAAAACAACCAGGGTGGTGGATGGGGGATCAAAGTGAGAGGAATGTTCATAGGTTAATTTAATGTTTAATTTCTTTATTAGGAGATCTAGTGGGCAAAAATTAGGGCACATGGTTGGGGGGTAGAGTGCTGACATGGATAGAAAAATAGCTTGGCAGACAGAAACAAAGAGTAGGTTTTTTACAGCATCCCTTTCAGATGGCAGTGCAGTGACTAGTGGGGTTACAGCAAGGCAAGGTGCTGGGGACGCAGCTATTTACTAATATATATTTAAATGCTTTAGGATGAATGTTGCAGGTTTATTTTAAGTTTAATCTTTATTCTGCAGGATGCATGTTCCGGAGAATCACTGGGAGATTCAAAGCAAGTTACTGTCACAGGGTTTTTATCCCAACACAACTAGAGAGGCAGTCTGAACTACTATTACCTCTCCGGGGCCCTCGACTATCTTTGATCAGAAGTTTCCTGTTTACCTTGCACTAGACGTTATTCCCTTTTCGTGTATTCTTTACATTGTAAATGGGCAATGGCATTCATGGAGTGTCTTTCAGCTGACTGGATCATTCAAATTTCTCGGGCATTGGAACCAGTTCTGGAGGGATTGGGACCAGTACAAACCAGGACGGTCTGTCCTGGGTAGCCTTTGTCCCCATGTCCATGGGGGCGTGTTTGCTAGTTGCTGTCAGGGAGGATTAAACTAATGTGGCAGGGGGATGGGAGGAGCATGTGCAGAGAGACAGAGGGAAGTAAAATGAGGGTAGAAGCATTAGGTTGCAAGGTGAAAAGTAAAAGTGGAGTAGATAAAACCAGGCAAAAAATCAAAAAGGGCCACTTTTGAACATAATTGTATAAGGGGTAAGAGTGTTGTAAAAAACAAGCCTGAAGGCTTTGTGTTCAATGCAAGGAGCTTTTGTAATAAGGTGATGAGGTTGATATGCAGTTAGTTTAATGAATATGATTATAGTTGGGTTATGGAGACATGGCTCAGGGTGACCACGGCTGGGAGTGAACTCAGATATTCATATTCACGGAGGGCATTATTTTTATTTTTTTATAGATATTTATTTTTATTTTTGGACTTTATATAGTATATAGAATTAGAATTTAGACATAAATTAGACTGATTTTATTAGAATATATTTTTATATTTTATATATACTATTTTAATTATTATTATTTTTGAATTATAGATTTTTTTTATTCGCTTATATTTTATTTAAATAATTTAGATTAGATTTATTATTATTATATTATAATTAATTTTTTAGTTTTTTATTAGTATATTAGAATATATAGGATTTTAGTAATAATCATAGTAGAATATAATTATATTTTATTATTATATTATTAATTTTCGTATTTTTATTTTTATTTAAGTATTTTATTTTTTTTAATAATTTTTTATAGATATGTATATTTATTAGAATATTTTGTAATATTATCTTTTTTATTTTATTTAATTTTTATAATATTATTTGAGATTTTTATTTAGGATATTATTCTTTAATTAGACTTTAGTTAGATATTATCATTAGACATAATTTATTTTATTTTTTGTTTAGATTTAGACAGATATTGTTTTTTATTTGACATTAGAACTTTTTTTTTAGATTTATAGTAAGGTTTATTTAGTTTAGTATAATAGTCTTTTGAATATTGATATATTTAATTAGATTTGTTGTTTTTTGATTTATATTTAGTATTTTTTGTTTTTGGTGTTTAGTTTAGTATGTTATATAGTTAGTTAGGTAGAGTTTGGTGTGTTTGTGTTTGATTTTTGAAAGTAATTAAGTTGGTTGATGGAGAGTTTTTTGATTGGGTTGTTTAGGGGGGGGGGGGGGGGTTATTAGTTTTTTTAGTTATTTATTGATATTTTTTTTGTCTTATTGTTAGGACAGTATGGGGTGGTTGTGTGTGTTTTTGTTTTGAGAATTGGAGTTTGGTAGAGTTTTTGATTGGACATTTTTTATATTTTTTGATTTTGTATTGTATTTAGACAGAAAGGAAAGGGAGGTAGTGGAGTAGCGTTGCTGGGTTAGAGAGGAGATTAACGCAATAGTAAGGAAGGAATTAGCTTGGAGGATGTGGAATCGATATGAGGTATGAGCTGCGAAAACTAAAGGGCAGAAAACCGCTAGTGGGAGGTAGTGTACAGGCCAAACAGTAAAGTGGAGTTGGGGATGATACCCCAAGACCTTAGAAATGTTTGCAACAATGGAAAACAGTTTTAATGGGTTGACTTCAATCTACATATAGGATTGGGTTGATTCAAATTGGCAGGGGTGCTGAGGAAGGGGATTTCTTGGAATGTATGCGGGATAGTTTTCTAAAACCAAACATGTAGAAGAACCAAAGTGAGAGGCAGGCTATTCTAGACTGGGTACTGAGTAATGAGAAAGGGTTAGTTAGAAGTCTTGTGGTGAGTGGCCCTTGGCAAGAAGTGTCCATAATTGGTTGAGTTCTTTCATTAGGATGGAGAAGTGACATTGTTAATTCAGGAAACAAGTGTTTGATGTACAGAAAGGTAACTGTGGGTATGGATGAATGTGAATTGGCCAAGATAGATGGCAATGTGATTCTTAAAGGGTTGACAGTGGATGTGCAATGGAAGGCATTTAAAGACTGCATGGATGATGAATACAAAACAATTGTTCATCCCCGTTAGAAAAGAATAAATCAGGGAAAGTAGTGCATCCGGGATAACAGGGAAATCAGGGATAGTATCAAAAATTAAAGATGAGCATACAAAATTAGCCAGAAAAATAAGCCTACCAGAAGATGGGGAAATTCAGGGAGGCCAGCAGAGGAGGACAAAGGTTAATTAGGGGAAGGAAAATAGATTAGATAGAAAAACTGGCAGGGAAAAAAAAACTGATGCAAAATTTATATAGACTGTGAAGAGAAAAAAGGTTAGTTTAAACAAAAGTAAGAATCATAGAAAATAGGTTGCTGGAGTAGCATTCCGACCCTTTGAGCCTGCAGTGCCATTCCATATGGATCATTGGCTGATCATCCAACTCAGTAATCCTGTGCTGCTTCTCTCATTACCTGATCCTTTAGCCACAAGGGCACGTTCTAGATCCTTTAAATATAGCAATGTAGGTCCCTTGCATTCAGAAACTGGTGAATGTCATGGGGAACAAGGACATGGCAGACAATTGAATAACGACTTGTTCTGTCTTCATAAGGAAGACATTAAATTTCTGCCAGAATGCAGGGGACGGGGTTCAAATGAGATGGAGGTACTGAGTGAAAGGAGGTTAGCCGGAAGT
>CM069143.1:68798906-68963906 GCA_035221665.1 Okamejei kenojei
GGCCAGAACTCGCACTTTCAGTGTTGGTGGCCTTTTACTGATGACTGAAATGACCTCTGAGTCATATGTAGTGTTCGTCCTGGTGCAGAACACTTCCATTTCCTGACATATGTTCAGGTACTGTCTTCTCGTGGGGACTCCACTGCACGACTGGCTTTGAGAATGGCATTGATCGTTGCCTGGTCGAGAGAGTCCGGTATTATCCCAAGAAATAGCTGTTCAGAAACTGCCAAATCACAAGTTATACAGTCATGGCCACGCGGGATAATTTCCCGCACGGGGTTGTTGCAAACTCCTTGGCCGTTGTTGATCCAGGATGCAGGGTTCTGAGTGGGACCTTTTTGTACTGTTGGGGGAAACCATGGACCGTTGCGGGTCTTGTTTAATATTTGTGTTAAGACTCGCCTGATGAAGGCAGAAGGGGAAAAATGATAAGAAAAACCAAAAACATCACCCCCCCCCAATGCAGCGTGGAAATTCGTCCATCTACTGCTCACCTGGGTTTTCTGGTTCCCATAGCAACATAATGTTGGTTATGTTGGTTTGGATTAGTTCTGGATGGAAAAAAGGTGATATCTGGTGTCCCATACCGGTCTATAAATATCTGGTAAACACTTTACCGATCCCAACATCAATTTAATGTTGTCGTTTTGAATTTACGTGACATGGTGTCTTGCCACTGTATTTTAGCTTATCTGGAAGGTAATAGAGGGTTTTAGTTTCTCTTCCAGACAAGTGCCGATATTATTAGCCAATTCATCACATGATATTCGACTTTATTTCCCCATATTGATTATTTATAGGCCCCACTGTGGTATCAATTTGTGCCGTACATGCAATGGTGCTCTTCTGGAGCAGAGCCCTGAGTCCACTGAAACGCTACCAGCATTTCTAGATAATTAATTCATAGTGCTTTAATACAGAATAATTTTTGTGCACTCATCTGCCACCACAACTTGCGGTGGTATTAGTTGCTCCCAACGCTTTAGCACTGGATCAGTCTGTATGTACCCTTGGGATATAGAAAGGGTGATGGGTTAGAATAATGCTGAGCATTTCTATCCACCAGTTTAATTCTGATTTGCTTTCCCTGGTAGTTGCATAGGCTATTGAAATGGCCTGCATGATTTTTGAGAGCTAAAATTTCCCCTCTCCAGGTTTTATAATGGAGTGGTCCAATTGTGCTGCTGGGAACGCAGCCACCAATTTCCCAATCACTCTTGCTCCCATCAGAGGCTGTCCCATCAAGGCGATCCACTATTGTTGGTGGCAAGGTGATAGACATATGACAGAGTCAATAGTGAACCCCCAATATAATCCATGGTAGGTGGAGGGTTCCAATTTTGATTTATCTGGATGTACGTTAAATCCCTGTGTTATGTTGCTGGGATACCACCAATGTAGCCAGCTCCAATTTCACTTTCTACAATGAAGAATATCATCCAGGTAAGCCATGACGATTATGGTTATGTTTCTTTAAGTATGCTAAAAGCTGGTTTTAATAAATTTGTAATAGCCTGGTGCTCGAGACAACCCATTGGGTAAGGCCTTATACTGCCATAGCTGTACCCATCCAGAATTACATTCTCAGGGTATTTACGATGATCCTGTGTGTGACAAACGTGTCTATTTTGAAATGGGCATTACTGAACGGAAGTATTTAGTTCGGTCAAGTTCTGTAATTGATAATGGCTACCACACCACAATATTTTTAGTTTTTGTTTTTAGCAATATATTTGATACGAACTCTTGAAATTCTCTGATTGTTTTCTCAATTCCTCTTTTGTGTATAGGCGTCTTAACAGTTCAGCATGGCCTGCTGTTTCTCTCTTTTTGTGAAGTATGAACTTCCTGCTAGGCGTATGCTGAACTGGGACGGTAGTTCGTTATACAAATTCAATTTTGTAATTCTCAATACTTCGAGTATGTAAAAGTTCAGAGGTAAAAGTGCAGCACACATGAAGAAACAAGTGCAACCGTCCCCCCAACTTTTGATGAATCGGACACATGTTTTTTAAGACAACCAGACACCACCAACCTCCATGGTTACCGGTGTTGTGTGGGTTGTCTCCGCACTTGTTTCTTCTGGTATTGTGTTGCTGCGTTGTGGGGTTGGCGCATTTTCCATGAAGGCCGGGCTGGGCCATGGTCTGAAAGACCCGCTGTGCAGGTGGGCCGGCCTTCGAGCTTTCACACCAGATGGTCTTCCATAGTACCGATTGTCTGGTGGGTGTGTAGGGGTGCTGCCGCTGTTGATAGTGGGTTTTAGAGGTGCTTGGCACCTTGATCAGGCCTATAGCCTTGGCTTCCTCATGCAGGTCTTTCACCTGCTTCTCGGGAGGTCCCCCAACAGCAATTTTGGCGCCTGTGTGCTACTTGTCTTGCATAATTCCGCACTTCTTGATGATGCTCTTCCTGTAACTGTTAATCTCCACTGAGTATTACACAGTCTGCTAGAGCATCTAGTAAACTCTTCAGGCAAATCAACCCCATCAGTTGTCCTGGGCTACTGCTGTGATTTTAGCAGCCAGCAGTTTCCTCTGGAGTTCCCCTCCTGGCTCCTTATATAGATGGGCTCCTGTTTTTGCCCAGATGGGTCATAGACTGCTGGTACTTTAAGATAATGGAGTTCTCTGGAGGCAATTACTTCCCAGCCATAAAGTTAATGGCTTGCTCCTGTAGCTGGTTTGTAGCCATGTATTTTGTATCTGGCTTGCAGCTTTGTATAGGCAGTCCTTCCTGAGTTGGTACAGCATGTGTTCCCAACAAATCTTCTGCTGCTCTCTCTTCTGGCACCCCTCACGTTGACTGTTCAGCCATTGCCCCTTCTTCAGGGTCAGCCCAGCTTCTGACCCCTAATGCTCCCTGCGAAGAGGGTGAAAACATTTGGTAGTCCTTGAAAGGATCCTGCCGTGGGTCTGCGAGGAGACCCACTGTGACTCTGCCCCTGCATAAGCAGGTCACGCTGGAGCACTGCTCCCCAATCCGCTCCCGCGGGAAAGACGCCGCCGTCCTATCCGGGAATGGGGGTGTCTTTCAGGTCCGGACCCAGCCGAGTCAACGGACCTGGTCCCGACTTCCGGGGTGGTTTTGCCGCCGACCGCGGCGCACCTGCGGTCTGTAGCGACGAGAAGCCGGGAGCTGCTGGCAGCACCTGCAGCTCTGGAGAGACGGGCACGCTGCTGGCTGCTTCCACAGTAGCGGTTCAGCTGCTGCTCTCCCTTACGCGACTCCATGGTGCTTCCTCCTCTGAAAAAGAAACACCGAGGTCCCACGCTCACCAAAAAGGTAAGGAAGATACCTCAGTAATTTTTTCAAAACTTGCGCTGGAGGAGCGGCGCTCTCCCGCCTGTCGCTTCCGCAATGCGTTCGACGATATGTCGTGCATGCGTGCTGGCGGGGTCTTCACGTAGTGCACTCACGTGACTCCGAAGTAAAATTGGTTATTAATGATCATAGTTTTGTCCCGAGCCAGGTTTTAATAGCCTGATGGCTGTGGGGAAGTAGCTTATTCCTGAACCTGGTCATTGCAGTCTTCGGGCTCCTGTACATTCTACCTGAAGGTAGCAGGAGATGAGTGTGGTGGGACATATGGTGTGGGTCCTTGATGATGCTGCCAGCCTTTCTTTTTGAGGCAGTGACTGCGATAAATCCCCTTGATGGAAGGAAGGTCAGAACCGATGATGGACTGGGCAGTGTTTACTACTTTTTGAAGTATTTTCCTACCAGGGTGCTCAAGTTGCTGAACCAAGCCACGATGCAGCCAGTCAGCAAGCTCCTACTGTGCACCTGTAGAAGTTAGAGAGAGGCCCATTGACAGACCGACTCTCCGTATACTTCTCAGGAAGTAGAGGCGCTGATGAGCTTTCTTGATAATTGCATTAGTGTTCTCGGACCAGGAAAGATCTTCAGAGATGTGCACTTCCAGGAATTTGAAGCTCTTGACCCAAATTCAACCATCGACCCGTTGATATAAAACGGGACTGTGGGTCAACCATCCTACTCCTTCCAAAGTCCACAATCAGTTCCTTGGTTTTGCTGGTGTTTGAGGGCCAGGTTATTGTGCTGGCAACCTATGGACAGTTGCTCGATCTCTCTTCTATATTCTGACTCATCCCCATCAGTGATACGTCCCACAACAGTGGTGTCGTACCAGCCCTGATATGTCCTGATCTTTTCTCACCTCCAACTCGTCACCACCCCCCCCCCCCCCCTCCAGTTCCCTCCCACCTCTACTCTCAGTCTGAAGAAGGGTCCTGACTTCTGAACCGCACCCATTCCTTTTCTCCACACATGCTGCCTGACCCGCTGGGTAACCCCATCACTTTGTGTCTATTTTTGGTTTAAACCTGACCTTTAGCATTTTGTTTCTGCCTCCCTAAATGCTGCTTGTGTAAACAAGTCCGCTGTGTGTCCGGACTTTCCCTCCTCCCCGTGTCAAGTAATTGGATGGATTGCTGCAAGTTATCCAATAAGGCTCAAGATGTGTGTGAGCTCACTTGTTGCCACGCAGCCACGGGAGCTGTGAGGCAGTAAGACAATGCGGAAACATTGGCCCTGCTAAGGGGCAATAATACCTACAATGAGAAAACCCACGCAGGTCACAGGGAGAACTCCGTACAGACAGCACCCGTAGTCGGCACAGCACCCGTACTCTGGCGCTACAAGCGCTGTAAGGCAGCAACTCTACCGCTGCGCCACCGTGCCGGCCTGTCTGTGGTCACCGGCAATGGACTGAATACATCACGGGGGAAAACAAGAGAGACACCAAATGCTGGAGTAACTCAGCGGGACAGGCAGCGTCTCTGGAGAGAAGGAATGGGTGACGTTTCGGGTCAAGACCCTTCTTCAGACTGAGGTCAGGGGAGAGGGAGATACATAGATAAGGAAGTGTAAGGTGTGAAAATGAGACAAACGGGATAGGGATGTAGGAAATTGTATAATTTATCATTGTTAACTGGGAGAACTGGGAAGGGAGAGAGGAAAAGCAAGGGTTACTTGATGTTAGAGAAGTCAATGTTCATACCACTGAGGAGTAAGCTGCCCAAGCAAAATATGAGGTGTTGTTCCTCCAATTTGCACTGGGTCTCCCTCTGACAATGGAGGAGGCCCAGGACAGAAAGGTCGGTGTGGGAATGGGAGGGGGAGTTAAAGCGTTTTGCAACCGGTAGATCAGGTAGGTTTAGGCAGACTGAGCGAAGGTGTTCAACAAAATGATCGCCCAGCCTGCTCTTGGTCTCACCGATATACAGGAGTCCACACCTGGAACAGCAGACACAGTAGATGAGGTTGGAGGAGGTGAGAGTGAACCTCTGCCTCACCTGAAAAGACTGTCAGGGTCCTTGGATGGAGTTGAGGGGGGAGGTATAGGGACAGGTGTTGCATCTCCTGTGGTTGCAAGGAAAAGTACCTGGGCAGGGGGTGGTTTGGGTGGGAAAAGAATGAGTTGACCCAAGGTGTTGCGGAGGGAACGGTCTCTGCGTTAAAGCAGAAAGGGCAGGAGATGGGAAGATGTGGTCAGCAGTGGGATCCTGTTGGAGGTGGTGAAAATGTTGGAGGATCATGTGCTGTGTGCGACGGCTCATGGGTTGAGAGGTGAGGACTTGGGGGACTTTGTCCCTGTTGCAACTGGAGGGAGGGGGAGCAAGGGCAGAGCTGCAGGGTACCGAGGAAAATCTAGTGAGGGCCTCATCTGTGATGGGAGAGGGGAACCCCCGTTCCCTAAAGAATGAGGACATCTCCGATGACCTGGTTTGGAGCACATCATCTTAGGCGCAGATGTGGTGTAGACAGAGGAATTGGGAATAGGTGATAGAAACCTTACAGGAAGCAGGTTGGGGAGAAGTGTAGTATAGATAGTTGTGGGGGTCGGTGGGTTTATAATAGATGTCAGTCGATAGTCTATCTCCTGAGATGGAGAAGGTGTGATCAAGAAACGGTATGTGTGTGTGTGAAGTGTTTGTGTGAAGTTTGTGAAGTGTGCGAGTGTAATCTGTGTGTGCGAAGTGTGAGTGTGAAGTGTGTGTGTGTTTGTTTTTGTGAAGTGCGTGTGTGCTTGTTTGTGTGAAGTGTGCATGTGTGATGTGTGTGTGTGCACGTGTGTTTTTGTGAAGTGTGTGTTTTTTTGAAGTGTATATGTGTGAAGTGTGTGTGTGTTTGTCTGGTGTGTGGTGCGTTTGTGGTTGTGTGTGCGTGTGTAATATGTTTTTGTGAAGTGTGTGTGTGTTCGTTTGAAGTGTGTGTGTGAAGTGTGTATGCATGTGTGATGTGTTTGTGTGTGAGTGTGTGTGTGTTTGGGGTCACCGGCAACTGACTGAATACATCACGGGGGAGGTGGGGGACGACAATTTGGACACGATTTTCAATGCGATACTCCCTTCTTTGGTTTCACATAAACTGTGACCTCGGAGTGAAAACGAAACTGCAACCGAGAAAACAAATATTTCAGAGAAAGGGCGTTTCCTGTACAGACAAACAAGGTTTGCAAGATAACAACAACACACACACACACACGCATGGTCACGGACACAGACCCACACACACAGACACACGCACATGCACACGCACACTCATGGTCACGGACACACACACACACACACACACACACACACACACACACACACACACACACACACACACACACACACTCACACGCACACTCATGGTCACACACACACGCACACTCATGGTCACACACACACACACAGTCCAAATGTATTTTAGATGCTGTTATAGTTGGGGGAGTGGGCAGATGCATGGCAGATGAAGTTTAATGCGGATAGAGCCCTAGTAAGACCACACCTGGTGTATTGTGTGCAGTTTTGGTCCCCTAATTTGAAGATGGACATTCTTGCTATTGAAGGAGTGCAGCGTAGGTTTACAAGGTTAATTCCCGGGATGGTGGGACTGTCATATGCTGAGAGAATGGAGCAGCTGGGCCTGTACACGCTGGACTTTAGAAGGATGAGAGGGGATCTCATTGAATCATATAAGATTGTTAAGGGCTTGGACACGCTAGAGGCAGGAAACATGTTCCCGATGTTGGGGGAGTCCAGAACCAAGGGCCACAGATTAAGAATAAGGAGTAAGCCATAAGGAGTAAGCTAGACTGATTCCTGGGATGTCAGGACTTTCATATGAGGAAAGACTGAATAGACTTGGCTTGTACTCGCTAGAATTTAGAAGACTGATGGGGGATCTTATAGAAACTTACAAAATTCTTAAGGGGTTGGATAGGCTAGATGCAGGAAGATTGGTCCTGATGTTGGGGAGTTCCAGAACAAGGGGTCTAAGGATAAGGGGGAATTCCTTTAGGACCGAGATGAGGAAAACATTTTTCACACAGAGAGTGGTGCGTCTCTGGAATTATCTGCCACAGAAGATAGTTGAGGCTATATTTAAGAGGAAGTTAGATGTGGCCCTTTTGCTGAAGGTATCAGGGGGCATGGAGAGAAGACAGGTACAGGATACTGAGTTGGTTGATCAGCCATGATCATATTGAATGGTGGTGCAGGCTCGAAGGACCGAATGGCCTACTCCTGCAACTTTTTTCTATGTTTCTATGTTTCTATTTAGAACGGAGACAAGGAACACCTTTTCTCACAGAGAGAGGCGAGTCTGTGGAATTCTCTGCCTCAGAAGGCGGTGGAGGCAGATTCTCTGGATGCTTTCAAGGGAGAGTTAGATAGGGCTCTTAAAAATAGCAGGGGGTATGGGGAGAAGGTAGGAACGGGGTACTGATTAGGGATGATCAGCCATGATCATATTGAATGGCGGTGCTGGCTCGAGGGGTCAAATGGCCTACTCCTGCACCTATTGTCTATTGTCTGTTGTCTATTGTCTATAGTATCAGCTTCCATTACTTCCTCTGGCACAGACCCGCCACCCTCTGAGTAAAACGTTGCCCCTCATGTTCTAATGGAATCTTTCCTCCCTCACTTTAACCCTAAGCCTCTACCACGGGTAAGAGACTGTGGATTCACCCTCAATTTCCCTCATGATGTTATACACGTCTTTCAGATCACCCCTCATCCTCCTACGCTCCAAGGAATAAAGTCTTAGCCTGCCCAACCTCTCCCTGGAGCTCATCTTCGAGTCCTGGAAACATTCCCGTAAATCTTCACTGTGCTCTTTCCAGCTTAATTCAGTTCAGTTCAATTTAATTTATTATCACGTGTACCGAGGTGCAGAGAAAGCTTTTGTTGTGTGCTATCCAGTCAGCTGAAAGACCATGCGTGATATACGATAAGGGAATAACGTCTAGTGCAAGGTAAAGCCAGTAAAGTCTGATCAAAGATAGTCAGTGGGCCCCGGGAGAGGTAGATAGTAGTTCAGGACTGCTCTCTCGTTGTGTTGGGTAAAACCCTGTGACAGGAACTTGCTTTGAATCTCCCAGTGATTCTCAGGAACAAGTTGCATCTGCAGAATAAAGGAATTAGACTTTAAAATTTACCTACAAACATTCATCTAAATCATTATATATATTGTAAAGAGCTGCGGTCCTGGCACCGAGCCTTGCAGTACCCACTAGTCACAGCCTGCCATATTGAAAGGGACGCGTTAAACCCTACTCTTTGTTTCCTGTCTGCCAACCTATTTTCTATCCATGTCAGCACTCTTCCCCAAATACCATGTGCCCTAATTTTGCCCATTAATATCCTAATAAAAGAATTAAACATTAAAATTAACCTACGAACATTCCTATCACCTTCGCTCCCCCATCCTCCACCCTGGTTGTTTCATCAGCTCCATAGTTCATATTGTTTCTCTTCAGACCACACCTTTCCCGGCACACAATGGGCACCGCCCTGCCTCAGCTCATTTGTTACCAGCCTGATATGTCCTGGTCTTTTCTCACCTCCAAAACTTCCCCCCCCCCCCCCCCCCCCCCCCCCCCCCCCCCCCTCCAGTTCCCTCCCCCACCTCTACTCTCAGTCTGAAGAAGGGGCCTGACTTCTGAACCGTCACCCATTCCTTTTCTCCACACATGCTGCCTGACCCGCTGGGTGACCCCATCACTTTGTTTCTATTTTTGGTTTAAACCTGACCTTTAGCATTTTGTTTCTGCCTCCCTAAATGCTGCTTGTGTAAACAAGTCCGCTGTGTGTCCGGACTTTCCCCCTCCCCGTGTCAAGTAATTGGATGGATTGCTGCAAGTTATCCAATAAGGCTCAAGATGTGTGTGAGCTCACTTGTTGCCACGCAGCCACGGGAGCTGTGAGGCAGTAAGACAATGTGGAAACATTGGCCCTGCTAATGGGCAATAATACCTACAATGAGAAAACCCACGCAGGTCACAGGGAGAACTCCGTACAGACAGCACCCGTAGTCGGCACAGCACCCGTACTCTGGCGCTACAAGCGCTGTAAGGCAGCAACTCTACCGCTGCGCCACCGTGCCGGCCTGTCTGTGGTCACCGGCAATGGACTGAATACATCACGGGGGAAAACAAGAGAGACACCAAATGCTGGAGTTACTCAGTGGTACAGGCAGCATCTCTGGAGAGAAGGAATGGGTGACGTTTCGGGTCAAGACCCTTCTTCAGACTGAGGTCAGGGGAGAGGGAGATACATAGATAAGGAAGTGTGAAAATGGGACAAAAGGGATGAAGATCAAGGAAAATATAGAATAGATCATTATTAGCTGGGAGAAGTGAACAACAAATCAGAGATACATGTAGTCAGAGATAGAGACTGGAGGAGAACTGGGAATGGGAAAGGATGGAGAGAGAGAGGAAAAGCAAGGGTTACTTGATGTTAGAGAAGTCAATGTTCATACCACTGAGGTGGAAGTTGCCCAAGCAAAATATGAGGTGTTGTTCATCCAATTTGCACTGGGTCTCCCTCTGACAATGGGGCTTGGTCTCACCGATATACAGGAGTCCATACCTGGAACAGCGGATACAGTAGATGAGGTTGGAGCAGGTGAGAGTGAACCTCTGCCTCACCTGAAAAGACTGTCAGGGTCCTTGGATGGAGTCGAGGGAGGTGGTATAGGGACACGTGTTGCATCTCCTGGGGTTTCAGGGGAAAGTACCTGGGGAGGGGGTGGTTTGGGTGGGAAAGAATGAGTTGACCAAGGTGTTGCGGAGGGAATGGTCTCTGCGTAAAGCAGAAAGGGGTGGAGATGGGAAGATGTGGCCAGCAGTGGGATCCTGTTGGAGGCGGTGAAAATGTTGGAGGATTATGTGCTGTATGCGATGGCTCATGGGTTGAAAGGTGAGGACTTGGGGGACTTGGGGAACATCTAGTGAGGGCCTCATCTGTGATAGGAGAGGGGAACCCCTGTTCCCTAAAGAATGAGGACATCTCCGATGACCTGGTTTGGAGCACGTCACCTTAGGCGCAGATGTGGTGTAGACAGAGGATTTGGGAATAGGTGATAGAAACCTTACAGGAAGCAGGGTGGGGAGATGTATAGTCTAGATAGTTGTGGGGGGTCAGTGGGTTTATAATAGATGTCAGTCGATAGTCTATCTCCTGTGATGGAGACGGTGTGATCAACAAACGGTATGTGTGTGTGAAGTGTGTGTGTAATCTGTGTGTGTGTGTGTGTGAAGTGTGTGTGTGTTTGTTTGTGTGAAGTGCGCGTGTGCTTGTTTGTATGAAGTGTGCAAGTGTGAAGTGTGTGGGTGTGCATGCGTGTGATGTGTGTGCGTGTGCGTGTGTGTTTTTGTGAAGTGTGTGTTTGTTTAATGTGTGTGTGTGAAGTGTGTGTGCGAGTGTGATGTGTGAGAGTGTGTGTGTGTTTGTCTGGTGTGTCTTGTGTTTGTGGTTGTGTGTGCGTGTGTGTGTGTGCGTGTGTGTTTTTGTGAAGTGTGTGTTTGTTTAAAGTGTGTGTGTGTGAAGTGTGTGTGCGAGTGTGATGTGTGAGAGTGTGTGTGTGTTTGTCTGGTGTGTCTTGTGTTTGTGGTTGTGTGTGCGTGTGTGTGTATGCGTGTGTGATGTGTTTGTGTGTGTGATGTGTTAGTGTGTGCGTGTGTGCGTGTGTGATGTGTTTGTGTGTGAGTGTGTGTGTGTTTGGGGTCATTGGCAACGGACTGAATACATCACGGGGGGGTGAGGGGACGACAATTTGGACACGTTTCTATGCGATACTCCCATCTTTGGTTTCACATAAACTGTGACCATGGAGTGAAAACGAAACTACAACCAAGAAAACAAATATTTCCGAGAAAGGGTGTTCCCTGTACAGAAAAGCAAGGTTTGAAAGATAACAACAACACACACACACACGGACACACACAGACACACACACACGTACACACACACACGGACACACACACACACACACACACACACACACACACACACACACACACACACACACACACACACACACACACACACACACACACACACACACACACACACACGCCACTGTCCAAATGTCTTTTAGATGCTGTTATAGTTCGGGGAGTGGGCAGATGCATGGCAGATGAAGTTTAATGCGGATAAATGTGAGGTTATCCACTTTGGTAGCAAAAACAGGAAGGCAGATTGTGAGGTATGTGGTGTGCTCACAATCATTACTCAGAGACTAAATCGTGGAAACAAGAGATTCTTTATTTGCAAGTGTGCAGAGTCGGGTGCCTCTCCAAGTTGAGACACACCAAAGTCAGGAAAGCATAGCCCCTTTCTACACACAATTCTACATTTAACCTCCCCTTCTGACCCTCTCCAATCATGGCACTGAGGTGCACAGTCTGTAGGTACGTCCCCCCCAGTACATCCCACATCATACATCGCATGTCCATACATGTGCATGGTAATGAGCAGTTTCTTGACCAGGGGTGTGTTGTAATATTCATTTATTTTATTAAGCATGCTCAGTTTACATGACCTGCCCCAGTTTTGCTCACCTCCAACTGACCTCTCTCAATTCTCTTATATCAGAACTAAAGCTAGGCTATACTGACAAGGGTCGCTCCCTTCTACCGATAAGGTCGTCTACATCACTCCCTTCTAGCGCTATACAATGCTATCAATCCTTACTCAAGGACAGTTCTGGTAACTTCGTCCACAGATGTGTCAGAATCCTCTCCCTGGCCTCTATCTGTTAGAATCCTCTTTAAAGCCCCTTACAATAGTGGGGTTTAATCATTTTATCCCTCACAATCCTCCCTTTTTCTTTTGCTACGCATCTATTGATTAAACCTCAATTTCAAACTCCTTCAGTTCGAATTGAAGTAACATTGTCCTAATCTCCTCTTCCTGTGGATCCTGGACCTTCCCTGGTCGCATTATCATTATTTTCTGTATTACCCCTTTCTCTCCCATAGGCACGACTACAGCCTGCATCTGACTTATACTCCTTGTAATAAGTTCCCTAAAACAAGGGATGCAACAGGGGATAAAGATCAGCCCAGCCCATGCACATAGAAACACGAGTCCCACCGTTTTCCACCATGATCTTCCGAGGATGGAATCCCACCATCGGGTACCCATAATCAAATTCCACTTTTGTATTGGAACATGTGCCAACTTACGGATTCCTTCTGATATGTCCATCACTGCCTGTCCATTGTCATCGATGTTTAGCAATTTCCCACATACCCCTCCTTCTTCTGCCAGAAGGTAATCTAGGGCCAACCGGTTCTGGTGTATTGCTGCTCTCATCTGTGTCTGCTGCTTTGCCAGCATCTCCAGTGCCACTGCAGTTTGGTTGGTAATTACTTCCAGTACTGCCTGAAGTCTTATGATCCGGTTTAACATGTATACCGGGGTTCGGTAGCCCCAGGATCCATCCTGTGCCCAAGTGGCTGGTCCATAGTATGAGATGATTCTTGCGGGTGGCCATTCATCATCTTCCCATTCTCCAATGTCTCTTTTCCTCTTCTTCCGATATCGGTCGTCAAATACAGGTGTTCCTAGCGACCTCCCTTCTTCAGTGTTTAACAGGAAAAATCCCGGTTGTACCAGTCCAATAAAGCAAGTCCCGCTCCAATTTGTTGGTAACACCGAGTATGCCTTGTGTCCGCATATCCATAACAGTCCTTCAGGAGCTGGTCCACTAGAGGTAACCTTGTTCCATGTGTCTCGCAACACCGGGATTCCTTGATAAGGGTTGTTCCCGGTGCAGTTCCATAGTCGAGTCGATTCCATTCCATCGGTCTTCATCCAGATAGTGCAGTTTCTCCTGTCTTTCTTAGTTGGATACCATTTAGGCTCCTCTGGCCACCACACTCGGGACTGATTTGGCCACTGGGTGATGATGCGCTGGCAGGGGCTGCTGCCTACTAGGACGGCATCCTTTGCCCAGGGCCTAGCGATACACTCAGTCCCAACTGGAGCGTCTATCAGGATCCATGCCTGGGGATCTCGGTCTTGTCCAACTGTCAGGTTCCACTCCATCAGGTCCCATACTTCAACAATGGATCCTCTCCACGGCCAACGTGAGCTGATCAGTGGTCCGCCACAGACCCAACAGTTAGTCACATTCAGGGTTCCAGCTATCCAGAGGGCCAAGTCCACAAACAGGTTTTTCCCTCCTTCAGGGATCTCAATCTGCTTCTTTATTTCTTCATACATTGTCTGGTGCAATTGAGGCTGAGTAGGTGGGGGAGGGGGGAGGCTTGGTGACTACTACTTTCGTTAACCTTGTTATTACTTCCTCCTTCATTTTGTCTAATGTCCATCTTAAGGCATGGAAAGGGAGACCTAACTGTCCTGTCCTAGTCATACAAACCCATCTCTCCCCCTTTGGGCAGGTAACGTACCCAAACCTCCCTACATATCCTCTATTCTCTACCCTATAATACTTCTTTCCCCCATCCTCACAAATAGTTCTAGTCCTCAGGTTATAGCAAGCATTGTTCACATGGGAATGATGGGTAATTGATCTGGTTGTCCGCCCTCCGTATCTGATAGGATGAGAACATTCATGACAGTTATTAATACATTTTACCATAATTACATGCCGAGCAAGCAATACCACGACTGCTCCTTTCATGCTGTTAGTTATACATTTATTTTTTTCTAAAAGTTAATGTTAGGGGCTTACTCCCTGGCTTCATCATCCATTGTTCCTCTTTATCAGGAGCGGGTGGATCAACGGGTCCTTTAACCCGGATTGTGTGGGTCCACCTTTTTTCTTTTGTTCGTACTGCTGTCTCGGTTGTCAGTAATACTAGGTATGGGCTGGTCCACCGGGGCTGGAGTTTCTCCTCCTTCCAATTCTTGACCAGTACCCAGTTGCCGGCCTTTACAGCATGTATTGGAAAGTCGAGTGGTGGGCTTTGAGCCAATAATCCTTTAGCTTTTAATTCTGTAAGAGAATGAGATACTGCCAGTAAATAGTTCCTTAAGAATACATCACTGCCCTCTATGGTGGGTATTCCTTCTATCTTTCCCAAATAAGGTAACCCAAACAACATTTCATAGGGGGACACAGCTAACTTTGCATGGGGTCTCTGTTGCTTTTCTCAAAGCCTTTCTGTTTCCCTACTGCTCCAAACATGTGCCAGACTCAAAGTACATATGCTGCTCTTAAAGCCTTAATTTCTGCCAACTGAGCTAAGCAAGATTGCAGGCAAGCTTCCAATTTGATTACCTTAAAGTCTAACTCATCCTGATGCATCACTTCAAACCCTGCAAACTTGCTATTATGATCCCTTTAACAAGAAACATCCACAAGCAAAACCTTTTTGTCCCCTTCATTCAAAGGCTCTGACTGTAAAACATTTCTCAGACTTGTGTGTCCTTCTTCCTTCATTATTTTTTGTAATGACATCACAATTTCAACATACTTCCCAATCTAGTCTGAACTATATCCTGCCATTCCCAAGATCATCATCATCTGTGCTACTGTCTGAGGTTTGGAATCTTCAATTATCACTGCAATTTGATCCTGCGCTATAGCTTTTACTTCTTTCGATATTGCTCGTCCAAAATATTCTACCTGCTGCTGACAAAACAACAACTTCTTCCTTGATACATTATGACCTCCTATGCCATCTTTTCCAAGGTAATTACAATGTCTCTCACATTGCTTCTCACTTGTGGAACAAACCAACAAATCATCCACATACTAACCATATAACCATATAACAATTACAGCACGGAAACAGGCCCTCTCGGCCCTTCCAGTCCGTGCCGACCATTTGTTTTCCCCTAGTCCCATCTACCTGCACTCAGACCATACCCCTCCATTCCCTTCACGTCCATATACCTATCCACTTTACTCTTAAATGTTAAAATCGATCCTGCCTCCACCACTTCTGCTGGAAGCTGATTCCACACAGCCACCACCCTCTGAGTAAAGAAGTTCCCCCTCACGTTACCCCGAAACCTCTGTCCCTTAATTCTCATGTCATGCCCTCTTGTTTGAATCTTCCCTACCCTCAATGGGAAAAACGTATCCACGTCAACTCTGTCTATCCCTTTCATCATTTTAAAGACCTCAATCAAGGCCCCCCTTAACCTTCTGCGCTGCAAAGAATAAAGACC
The DNA here is from genome assembly GCA_035221665.1 of Okamejei kenojei. Lineage (NCBI taxonomy): Eukaryota > Metazoa > Chordata > Chondrichthyes > Rajiformes > Rajidae > Okamejei > Okamejei kenojei. The sequence continues at coordinate 68,814,353 of CM069143.1, forward strand.
TAACTTGTTCAACCTTTCTCTGTAACATATGTGCTGGAACCCTGGCAACATTCTAGTAAATCTCCTCTGTACTCTCTCTATTTTGTTGACATCCTTCCTATAACTAGGCGACCAAAATTGTACACCATACTCCAGAATTGGTCTTACCAATGCCTTGTACAGTTTTAACATTACTTCCCTACTCCTATATTCAATGCTCTGATTTATAAAGGCCAGCACACCAAAGGCTTTCTTTACCACCCTATCTACATGCGATTCCACCTTCAGGGAACTATGCTCAGTTATTCCTAGATCCCTCTGTTCCACAGCATTCCTCAATTCCCTACCATTTACCATGTACGTCCTATTTTGATTTGTCCTGCCAAGATGTAGCACTTCACACTTATCAGCATTAAACTCCATCTGCCATCTTTCAGCCCACTTTTCCAAATGGCCCAAATCTCTCTGTAGACTTTGAAAATCTACTTCATTATCCACAACACCACCTATCTTAGTATCATCTGCATACTTACTTATCCAATTTTCCACCCCATCATCCAGATCATTGATGTACATGACAAACAAACAGTGGACCCAACACAGATCCCTGAGGCACCCCCACTGGTCACCGGCTTCCAACCTGACAAACGGCCATCCACCATTACTCTCTGACCTCTCCCATTCAGCCACTGTTGAATCCATCTTGCTACTCTGCCATTAACACCCAAAGATTGAACCTTCTTAACCAACCTTCCATGGGGAACCTTGTCAAAGGCCTTACTGAAATCCATATAGACAACATCCACTGCTTTACCCTCATCAATTTCCCTAGTTACCGCTTCAAAAAATTCAAGAAGGTTTGTCAAACATGACCTTCCAGGCACAAATCCATGTTGACTGTTCCTGATCAGACCCTGTTTATCCAGATGCTTATATATATTATCTCTAAGTATCCTTTCCATTAATTTGCCACCACTGACGTCAAACTAATAGGTCTATAATTGCTAGGTTTATTCTTTGAACCCTTTTTAAACAATGGAACAACATGCGCAGTACGCCAATCCTCCGGCACTATTCCCGTTTCTAATGACATTTGAAATATTTCTGTCATAGCTCCTGCTATTTCTACACTAACTTCCCTCAATGTCCTAGGGAATATCCTGTCAGGACCTGGAGACTTATCCACTTTTATATTTTTCAAAAGTGTCAGTACTTCCTCCTCTTTGAATCTCATAGTTTCCATAGCTACTCTACTCTTTCCTCTTAACTCACCGAGTTCAATATCCTTTTCCTTGGTGAATACCGAAGAAAAGAAATTGTTCAATATCTCCCCCATCTCTTTTGGCTCTGCAGATAGCTGTCCATTCTGGTTCTCTAATGGTCCAATTTTATCCCTCGTTATCCTTTTGCTATTAATATAGCTGTAGAATCCCTTTGGGTTTACTTTCACCTTTCTTGCCAAAGCAACCTCATATCTTCTTTTAGCCTTCCTAATTTCTTTCTTAAGATTCTTTTTACATTCTTTATACTCCTCTAGCACCTCATTTACTCCATGCCTCCTATAATTATTGTAGATATCTCTCTTTTTTCGAAACAAGTGTCCAATTTCCCTTGAAAACCATGGCTCTTTCCAATTTTACTTCGGAGTCACGTGAGTGACTACGTGAAGAGCCCGCCTGGCGCTGGCAAACGGCATTACGTCGACGCCGACGGCGGAAGGAGGAGCTGCAGTAAGGAGCAGCTCCTCGCAGCGGTCGGAACGGCCCGCAGGTAAGTGCAGCAAAATCGGGACGTTCTTTAGCGTACGCTGGGTGGGTCCAGCAAGCGAAAGTAAAAGTAAAAATTTCAGAGTCGCGTAACGTGCTGATTTTGCACTGATAATAAAAGAAAATGGAGAAATCGGCAAAGAAAAATTCGCGGGTAAAAAGATCTTCCCGGGGTGAAAATAAAAATACGGGACAAGAAGCTAGTGCGGATCCGGTTCCGATACCGGTGGCCGCTGATTTACCTGTTAGCGAGTTTCTAGATTCTCCAGAAATAGTAACCACGGAGGGAAATGCTCCTAAAAAATGTAAAAAGAAATCTGAGAGGCCCGTGGTTTTGATGACTCTGATACTGAAAGTCCTCCAGATAATAAAACTATGTGGTTAAAAATGGAGCATATGGAGAAAGTTTCTCCAAAAAATCATGAGACAAGGGTCACAGTACCCAGAAGGATCCCAAAAAAGCCCTGAGGGGTTTGATTATTCTGAATATGGCTGTGGGCCAAGTTGGGAGTTTGAAACTCCGGACCCAAGATTTGGGCCGGAAGAAGTCTCATGGGGTGAAATCCCAATTGATTTAGGGCTGCAGAAGGCAGACCCTGCTGGTGGTGATTTGGATTTTTGATGCACACCCACAAAGTAAAAGAAAAGGCCAAATGTGCCTGGGATAGCAAAAAGAATTTGCTATACCTGAAGGAAGTGGTGAGGCTATGGAAGAAAACCTAGCTGCCAACATAAATTATATGGTATCTCACCAACTTCATGATTCTGTGATGATTGAAACATCAGAATTATATAAAACGCCAGGAAATTGTGCCTCATTGGAAGTGCCTACGGTTAATCCGTTGATATGGACATCCATGACTCCAAGTATGAGAGCTCAAGAAGTGAGATTTCAAAAAATCCTCAAACTAATTTCTGCTGCCCATTACGGCCTATGGGAGACAAATGGAGAGATTGGAGATGGATAAGATTCAAAAAGATACTTTGGGCTTATTGTGCAATTCTTTCTATGAAAATTAATTGTATGAGGAAAATGGCGATTCGGCCCATATTTCGCCCTAGGTTTGCAAGCCTGTGTCGAGCAAGTGGTGTTCAAGACTCCTGGGTATCTGTTTGGAGAAAATCTGCCTAAACAAACTGAAAGAGTTGGATGAAGAAGCTAAAATATTTTAGCGGTATGAACCTTTCGTCTTTGGACAAAAAAGTATTTTTCGCACCCGAAGGGGTTTTGAATTTTGGAAATAGAGGCAGAATTTGTCAAGGAAGTATTATCGTCCTGCACAGCCCAATGCTTACCCATATTCGGGGAGAAGGAGACCACCACGCTCATATGGAGAGGTATTAAAAGACTTGTTCTATCCTTAAAGAAACTGCGGATAAATCTCCAGTTGGAGGAGATTACAAAAGTTTTTATAAAGACTGGCTTACTATTACTTCTGATCGATTTATATTACAACAAGCAGTTTCAGGAGCCACTATTACATTTAAAGAAGGGGTTAATCCTCCTGTACAGAATAAACCTGCTTATGCTTTCGTGTTTACTGCTATTGAAAAAGCAGAGATTAATGTGGTAAATTGACAAATTATCTGAAAAAAGGGGTAATTGAAAAAACTTATGAACACGAGCATCAATTTGTCTCTAATATTTTTCGAAGAAATAAAAAAGATGGTGTTGCAGAATTATTCTGGACCTTACAGATCTAAATAAGTTTTGTAGAATACAAACATTTTAAAATGGAAACATTTAATACTGCAAGATATTTAATTTCAGCAGGTTGTTATATGGCTAAGATTGATTTAAAAGACGCCTATTATTCTGTAACTATACATCAGTTCTTCCGAGGTAACTTAAAATTTAATGCTGGGACAATTATGGCAGTTTAAAGCTTTGGACCAAATGGACTGAGTTTCTCAGCTCAGGCTCTTTACGAAACTGTTGAAACCAGTTTTAGCCCAATTAAGAGCACAAAAACACATCGTTAAGGCTTCTCTCCCGATGACATTCTAATCATTAATGATAATCAAGAGTCAGCTGAGAACTCAGTTTTTCAGTTACTAAAGCTTTGTTTGAAAAGCTATGGTTCTTGATTCATCCAATTAAATCCCAGCTCAGCCAGCAACAAACAATTAACTTTTTGGGGTTAGTAATTAACTCAGTGACTATGTTAATAACTTTACCAACAGATAAAGTCGATGATATTTTGGTAACTTGTAATAATCTCATTCACAAACCTTATCCTGTCTTCCATCCGAGAAGTAGCGAAAACCATTGGTAAACTAGTACAAAAGCAGCATTTCCTGCAGTAAGAATTGGTCCATTACATTATCAAAATCTTCAAAGGGACAAAATAATTAGCTCTCAAAGAGAAGGCAGGCCACTTTGATAGGCCTATGAAAATTAACAAAGAAAGCTGTGTTGGAATTACAATGGTGGGTTAAAAATGTCCACAAGCTGCTAAAAACATTGATCAAACAGCCTGAAATGGTTTTAACAAACAGATGCTATGCTCTCGGATGGGGGCAACAGATTCATCCTCCAGTTGTGGAGGTAGATGGAAAGTTCAAGAAAAACGTTTCTTCAAACTTATGGTATTACTATTTAGAGTTATTGGGTGCTTTCTATGGACTAAAAGCATATTGTTGTTCAAAAAAGGGTCTACATGTATTAATACAGTTAGACAATAAAACGGCTGTTGCATATAATTAATCACATGGGGGGTGTTAGATTATATCATGTGATTGTCTGGTCAATGAAATATGGCAAATGGTGTATTGACCGCCCAAATTTGGATTTCTGCAAACTACATTCCAGTAAAGACAATGTGATGCAGATAAAAGATCAAGGATATTTAAAGATAACACAGAATGGATGCTTAATCCCAGCAATATTTAAGAATATTGTAACCCATTTGGTTTACCAGAAATTGATCTGTTTGCATCAAGCTTAATCATCAATTGGCTAAATATGTGTCTTGGGAACACGATCCAGATGCAGTAGCAGTAGATGCTTTTTCATTGAACTGGGGAATATGTTTCCTTTATGCTTTTCCACCATTTGCCTTTGATTCAGAATGTCTGAAGAAAATAGAACAAGATTCTTCTGCCACTGGATTGTTGGTAGTTCCAAATTGGCCAACACAACCTTGGTTCCCATTAATGCTGAATATGATTAAAAACCATATATGTCAATTCCTAACTGTAGTGATATTTTTGATTGATCCAGTAACTAAAGAAATTTATAGATCCATTAATATGCATAAGTATGAATTTATTAATCTGCAGGTTTTTGACCAGACCACATACAGGAGCTTGGGATTGTCGGACAAAACTATGGAAGTTTATAGACGCATCAATGGCGAGATAGCACACACAAAAACAATATATGACACATATTAAGAAATGGGAAGAATTTTTTGCACACAGTCAAATATTTCTTATGATACTGTGATATTGCAAATGTTTTGGAGTTCCTTGCAAATTGCATTTTGAGCAACTTTTAAGTTTACAGTGCCATTAACATGCACGGACAGTGCCTTATCATCTTATTTAGGACTAATTGTCTGACCAGAAATCAATTGAATCACATACATTAATATCTAGATTCATGAAAGGAATCTTTAACAATCAATCCACCCAAACCAAGATACACAGAGATTTGGGATTAGAGCATTGTACTTACCTTACTCAGGCAATGGTATCCAATTGAAGGATTGTCATTGGAAAGATTAACATTGAAATTAATAATGTTAATGTCAATGGTCTCAGCTAAGCAAAGGTGCAAACTTTACAAATGTTGCGTTAGAGACTGTATGCATGTGACTACAGATAACATTGTGTTCTATGTTTACGAACCTGATCAAACAAAGCAGACCAGGGAGATCTGGAGCTAAGGTAATCTTTGCAAGCTTATTCTATTGATCCTACTTTGTCTTTGTGGTTAAACGCCTTTGAACCAATATATTAAGTTACTGAAACTCTTCGAGTTACTGGCTTCGAGGAAATGAAAAAACGTTAATGATTACGCATAAAAACCACACCCAAAAGCTTCAGTTCAAACTATCTTCGAAAATGGTTGAAACAGGTGTTGCTTTTAGCAGGAGTAACACTGATGTGTTTCAAATCTCACTCCACCAGGGCTGCAGCTACGTCCGCGCGCGAAGGGGCGGGACGTACCACTCGAGCATATTTTAAAAATCGCAGGGTGGAGTAAAGAAGAAACTTTTTCAAAGTTCTACAATAAACCTGTTCACACTATGACAAGCTTTGGCCAGCGTGTTGGATCACTATAGTCACCTGCTTTGTTTACTATTGATTACTATAATCAGTTATGTAGTCACTTATATCTTTTTATCACTTGTAATCATTCCCTCGGATATAAGGAGGGTTATTATATGTTCTTATAAACCATTAAAAGTTAATTATGAGGAAAGAACTAATATTAGTCTGGTTTCTCATGTATGTATTTACTTAGCCGACTGTCCCGTACTGATTAATCTACGACAAATAAAAAACACAGAAAGCTTTAAAATCTTCACGTAGTCACTCACGTGACTCCGAAGTAAAATAGTAAGATTAAACGAGAACTTACCAGTTCGAAGTTTGATCGTTATTTTATTGAGGAGTTACGATGAGGGATTACCTGCCCTCCACTCCCACCCTCATAAAATAAATGATCATCTGATAGTTCTAAGTCTATTATGAGCCTTACTATGTTACTTCGGCTATTTGGTGTTCTGTGTTTTTCATGCCGCTGCTTTGAAGTATGCCGTTTGCCAGCGCCAGGCGGGCTCTTCACGTAATCCCTCATCGTAACTCCTCATAAAATAACGATCAAACTTCGAACTGGTAAGTTCTCGTTTAATCTTACTATTTTTACTACTTCATTTCAACCTAACAGGGACATAAAGATTCTGTACTCTTACAATTTCCCCTTTAAATGTCCTCCATTTCTCTTCTAACATCCTTCCCATGAAACAAAGTGTCCCAATTCACTCCTTTAAAATCCTTACGCATTCCCTCAAAGTTAGCCTTTCTCCAATCAAAAATCTCCACCCTAGGTCCAGTTCTGACTCTCTCCAAAATTATATTTGAAACTAATGGTATTGTGATCACTGGTCCCGAAGTGCTCACCAACGCATATACCTCCGTCACCTGACCTGCCTCATTTCCTAACAGGAGGTCCACCACTGCCCCTTCTCTGGTCGAAACCTCTATGTACTGCTGCAAAAAACTATCCTGCACACATTTTTACAAACTCCAAACCATCCAGCCCATTTACAGAATGTGTTTCCCAGTCTATTTTTGGAAAATTGAAATCTCCCAACAATCACTACCTTGTGCTTATTACTAATATCTGCTATCTCCTTACATATTTGCTCTTCCAATTCACGCTCCCCCCATTTGGCGGTCTATAATACACCCCTAAAAAGTGTTGCTACAAAAAAAATACCGTTCCCAACTTCTCAGTTCCACCCCAAATAGCCTCCCTAGACGAGCCCTCTAATCTATCCTGCCAAAGCACTGCGTAAATATCTTCTCTGACAAGCAATGCAACACCTCCCCCTCTGGTCCCTCCCAATTCTATCACACCTGAAGCAACGAAATCCTGGAATATTTAGTTTCCAATCACAGCCCTCCTGCAACCATGTTTCACTGATTGCCACAACATCATATTTCCAGGTGTCAATCCAGGCTCTAAGTTCGTCCACCTTACTTACAATGCTCCTAGCATTAAAATATACACATTTTAGAAACCCACCATCCCTTATTCTCGGTCTATTATCTTTTTCATCTTTCTCGCCTACATTTTGGATCCGAGTGCTTCCCTTCTCTGCCTCTTGCCCCACACCCTGACCCCTAGCCCCCTCTACCCGAGTCCCTCCCCAATATAGTTGATACTATATCAACACCTTCCAAATCTGCCTACAACATCTGATTAAAAACATGGGGCTAGTATTTAAAACCCTGCCGCATCCTAGCCTAGGTATATTTAATACCTCTTCTTAATGTTCTTACCATAGCTATGTTCACCATTATCTTAATATTATTATTATTATTTCCTGATTACCATACCTGTTCACATCCCCAACACACCTTATCCATTACCTATCTCCTTACTAGCCTTCCTTGACCTCTTCCTTGAGATCCCTCCCTCGCTTGGGGACCCCAGTCCTGTCTGGGCTTATATCCAGATTTATTTCACTCCTGATAGGGCATTTGAGGAAATAATCTACTGCAGGTAGATGGGACTAGGGGAAAACAAATGGTCGGCACGGACTGGAAGGGCCGAGAGGGCCTGTTTCTGTGCTGTAATTGTTATATGGTTACTCTCCCAAATACATTTATTATTGGCATAAATTGACATTTATTATTCTCTGGCCCCTGTTTGGCTCTGTCATAGGACTCACTGTGTGTCAGTGCATCACTTATTTCAGACTTTTCAACCCGGTCTGTTGTTACTGACAACATTGTCTTTCCTTTTTCACGCTCTTTCTTTTTGAGCTCTTCAAGTTACATTTGCATCATTTTTCTCTGCACCTCTTCCTGCTGATCTGCAAGTCTTTTTCCTATCTTTGTGATATTTCTCAACCTCATTGACCAAATGATCACTGAATCAGGGGTGGGAAATAGATGACAATCCCACCACCTCTTCCAATCTAGACTTGACTTTAGGAGGAATGACATCCACCACAGTGTTCATTAACTGGTTGCCTTCTATTTTTGTTCAGTTTCCAGTCTCCACCTTTTCAGCCTTTTCTCCAGATAGGCTGCTGGATTTTGTCTGAGGGCCTGCCATACCCTCTGCCTGACTGTGTCAAACAGCATGCCATTGTTTATTGCATTGTTCACAGCATTTTTATACCAGCCATCTTCAGGAGTTCTGTCAGTTTAGTGGTTCCTATCACTTTCACCAACAGTGCCTTCAAATCTCCCATAGCCAATAATCGTCCTCCAAAGCCATAATCCATTTCCTGCCCCATCAGGAATATTGGGTAAGGTGTTTCTTAGCCCTCTCAGTTTATGGGTGCCCTAAAGGATAATCTGTGTCTAGCCTGCTCTTATATTTTTAAAGCAGTCTCATCAATTTATCCCTCTGCTTCCCACTTTAATCCTTTCTGATCTACCTTCTTTCTCATTCCAAACTCAATTTCTTACTTCTCAGATAGTTTATCCTCCTTTGCAAATGTATTCACCTTCCTTTTAAAATCTTCCACTGACTTCTCGATTCTCATATTTTACCACCACCCCTTCTACCTGGGGGGCACTCATCACTTTCCCTCCTACCCCTGAGATTCTGACTTGTTTTTCACCCAATCCCATTTCTTCCGGTACCTTAGTTACGCTTGATCTCTCCGCTCCCGAATCTACCATAAATACCATATCCTCTCCCTGGGGTCCTAATTTCAAGTTAATCAGAGGTTCCCGTGTGTATCCCATACACCCCAGGGAGCGGGACCCCCGACTTCCCTATTCTTCCTCCATGAGTGCGTACGACTGCACCTCCCGTCGTAGCCTGGGACATTCTCTCTTGAAATGACCCTCCTCGTTACAATGGTAACACCGGGATGGCCCCGTGTACCACCCTCCTGATCCTTGTTCCTTGTTTTCCCGGGGACCCCAACTTTGGTCCCTCCATTCACCTCTTCCTCGTCCTCTGTCTTTGCCGCTTCCCCTTCCCCAGTCTCCATGAGCGCCCGGCCTTCTATCACCTTCGTCTCCCTTCTTCTTACCCCTTGCTGTACTGCCTGCAACATCATTTTTGCCTTTCCCTTCTGTCCTCATCCCGTCGTACATACACTTTCTGAGCCTCTGTTAACAATTGATTTAATGGTTTGTCATTCCAATCCTCCAATTTTTCCAGTTTCTTTCTAATATCTGGCCATGACTTGGTTACGAAATTAACCTTTAGTAACTGCTGACCTGCGTCTGCTGCTACCCCCGGAGCCTGCAACCCCTTTTCCCAGATCTTTATTCCTGCTTGTCTGACCATCTGTCTTTCTTCTGAAGTAAATAAACTTACCATTATTGACATCATTGTCTGCCAACTCCTTTTTTTCCCCCCTAGGCCCCATTAATTTATTACCCTTCTCCAACCAGAATGTTTATCTAAACAAACCATAAAAGCTGCTTGTTGTTCAGCAATTAACTTATTTCTAATTTTTTTCAAACCATTCTCCCTACAATTCCCAAATTCCAATTCCTAGTTTAAATACATACGACTAACAATTTTCCAAATTAACTTTACTGAAAAGAAATCTATAGAAGCCAAGCAACCTAAATTTTCCAACTTTCCCCTTTTAAGTTGCGATGATACAAAGCGTTGTTCGTTACCTTACAACCGTTCGTAACCTCCCCCATTGCTTACAATTTCTTAAAGGAACACACACACCTACCCTTACAGCATGTGGCCTACAGCAAACAAACTTATCACATATATGAACTTCCTCATTCATTCAAAACCGGTTTTTACACAGAAATCACATTAGTTCCATTCTTCAATGAAATAGTAAGATTAAATGAGAACTTACCAGTTTGAAGTTTGATCTTTATTTTATGAGGAGTTACGATGAGGGATTATGTGAAGACCCCGCCAGGACGCATGCGCGACATTCTTCAAAGCAGTGGTGTGAAATCACAGATACCAGAGTAGACTAATATAGTAAGATAAGAGAGAACTTCCATACCAGTTGAACTTTATAATAGAGGGTTTTGGGAGCGGAGGGCACGTAATCCCTCATCGTAACTCCTCATAAAATAAAGATCAAACTTCAAACTGGTAAGTTCTCATTTAATCTTACTATTTTACTTCGGAGTCACGTGAGTGACTACGTGAAGATTTCAAAGCTCTGTGATTTCATGCCCTGGAACGAGACCATGCTCACACACTGCCATTCTGGGACGGAGGAATGAACGTATTTCACACACGACACTGTGCTGAAAAACAATAAAGGTATTATTCATACCTAAAATAATATGCCCCACATTGGGTAATTTATTTACAGAACTTAATTTTTCCCTGCAAACGTCTCAGGATCGCCCACGGGTTTATTATAAAGCATTGAATGCGTTCATTGCTCCACCCCCGCTGTGGCAAGGATGTGGTCCATAGGAACTCCCATCATCCTAGCGTCCGATGTAGATGCAGCCCTGTTGGAGTGAGATTTGAAAACATTAGTATTCACCACTGCACGTAATACCACCCGAACCATCTGGATATGGTTTGCACTGTGACCTTAGGTGAGGGCATTTATGGCTAATGAGAAAGCTCTCTCCGTGCCCATAAGTGTCTTGGTGACTATATATTGGAAAGTATGTGTCACTATGCAGGGCCGACTATCTGCAGGATAGGCCAGAACTCTAATATTGGCCAAAGGAACCGGGTCAGTCTTGTTTAAGTACCCCTGTAGGTAGCAGGTTATCTGCCATTTGTGACAGACATGACGTCCTATACTAGCTTGTGTAAGGACTGGACCCGTTGTGCTGATCCAAGTGCCATAATCATTCCCATCTAGGATATTAGTTTGTCCAGAGTGAGCCCCGATAATTGGTGTCCCATCCTCGTAACATGGTGTACTACCTATGTCCCATATATATGTGTATCTGGGCCTGGGGGGGATAGAATACAAATACCCCTCATTCGTTTAGGTACTAGTGGGTGTGATCCTATAGCCAGGTGATCACTCCCTCTGCCCAGATATTAGATAGGGCACTCCTTGCACAATAATGGCACTGTAACTCAATCCTTCATCGAAATGAAGGGTGGCCAGAACTCCAGCACTTCAGTGTTGGTGGCTGAGTCATATGTAGTGTTCGTCCTGGTGCAGAACACTTCCCATTTCCTGACATATGTCAGGTACTGTCTTCTCGTGGACTCCTTGCACGACGCTGAGATGGCATTGATCGTCCTGTCGGAGAGTCCGTATCCCAGAAATAGCCTGTTCAGAAACTGCAAATCAACAACTTCATACAGTCATGGCACGGATACTTTCCCGCACGGGTGTGCCAACCTCTTTGGGCCGTTGTTGATCCAGATGCAGGGTTCTGAGACCATCTTTGTACTGTTGGGAACCATGGTACCCGTTGCGGCGTCTTGTTTAATTATTGTAAGACTCGCCTGATGAGGCAGAAGGGGAAAATGCATAGCAAAACAAATCCCCCCCCCCCCCCAATGCAGCGAGAAATCGTCCATCACTGCTGCCCCTGTGGTCTGGTTCCCAAGCAACATATGTTGGTAGTTGGTGAATTAGTCTGGATGGAAAAAAGGTCGATATCTGGTGTCCCATACCGGTCTATAATATCTGTAAACACTTTCCGATCCAACATCCATTTAATGTTGTCGTTGAATTTACGTGACCTGGTGTCTGCCACTGTATTTAGCTTACCTGGAAGGTAAGTGGTTGAGATCCAAATCTCTCTCCCAGACACCAGTGCCAGATATTATTAGCCAATTCATCACATGATATCGACTTTATTTCACCCATATGATTATATATAGGCCCCCACTGTGGTATCAATTTGTGCCGTACATGCAACTGGTGCTCATCTGAGCAGTAGGCCCTGAGTCCATGAAACACTCCCAGCATTTCTAGATAATTAATTCCTAGTGCTTTAAACAGAATAATTTTTGTGCACTCATCTGCCACCACAACTTGCGGTGGTATTAGTTGCTCCCCAACCTTTAGCACTGGCATCAGTCCGTAATGTACCCTAGGGATATAGAATGGGGTGATGGGGTTAGAATAATGCTGAGCATTTCTATCCACCAGTTTAATTCTGATTTGCTTTCCCTGTTAGTTGCATAGGCCTATTGAAATGGCCTGCATGATTTTTGAGAGCTAAAATTTCCCTCTTCCAGGTTTTAATAATGGAGTGGTCCAATTGTGCTGCTGGGAACGCAGCACCAATTTCCCAATCACTCTTGCTCCTTGCCGAATGGATGGTTCCCTGATGCCAGTGAGGCTTTTGCATACTCCCATCAAGTCTGTCACTTTGTTTGGTGGCAAGGTGATAGACATATGAACAGAGTCAATAGTGAACCCCAAATAATCCATGGTAGTGGAGGGTTCCAATTTTGATTTATCTGGATGTACGTTAAATCCCTGTGTTTGGCTGATACCACCAATGTAGCCAGCTCCAATTTTCACCTACAATGAGAATATCATCCAGGTAAGCCATGACGATATGGTTATGTTTCTTTAAGTATGCTAAAGCTGGTTTTAATAAATTTGTAATAGCCTGGGTGCTGATGACAACCCATTGGGTAAGGCCTTATACTGCCATAGCTGTCCCATCCAGATAAATTTCAGGTATTTACGATGATCCTGTGTGTGACAAACGTGTCTATTTTGAAATGGGCATACTGAACGGAAGTAATTTAGTTCGGTCAAATCTGTAATGATAAGGCAACCACCATATTTTAGTTTTTTATAAATATATTTGATACGAACTCTTGAAATTCTCTGATTGTTTTTCTCAATTCCCTTTTGTGTTTGGTCTTAACAGTTCAGCATGGCCTGCTGTTCTCTCTTTTTTGTGAAGTAAATGAACTTCCTGCTAGCGTATGCTGAACTGGGACGGTAGTTTGTATACAAATTCAATTTTTGTAATTCTCAATACTTCCGAGTATGTAAAGTTCAGAGGTAAAAGTGCAGCAACATGATGAAACAAGTGCAATCGTCCCCCAAACTTTTTGATGAATCGGACATGCAATGTTTTTTAAGACAACCAGACCCACCTACCTCCATGGTTACCGGTGTTGTGTGGGTTGTCTCCGCACTTGTTTCTTCTGGTATTGTGTTGCTGCGTTGTGGGGTTGGCGCATTTTCCATGAAGGCCGGGCTGGGCCATGGTCTGAAAGACCGCTGTGCAGGTAGGCCGGCCTTCGAGCTTTCACCACCAGATGGTCTTCCATAATACCGATGTCTGATGGGTGTGTAGGGGTGCTGCCGCTGTTGATAGTGGGTTTTAGAGGTGCTTGGCACCTTGATCAGGCCTATAGCCTTGGCTTCCTCATTGCAGGTCTTTCACCTGCTTCGGAAGGTCCCCCAACAGCAATTTTGGCGCCTGTGTGCTACTTGTCTTGCATAATTCCGCACTTCTTGATGATGCTCTTCCTGTAACTGTTAATCTCCACTGAGTTGTTACACAGTCTGCTAGAGCATCTAGTAAACTCTTCAGGCAAATCAACCCCATCAGTTGTCCTGGTACTGCTGTGATTTTAGCAGCCAGCAGTTTCCTCTGGAGCTTCCCCTCCTGGCTCCTTATAGATGGGCTCCTGTTGCCCAGATGGGGTCATAGACTGCTGGTACTTTAAGAGAAATGGAGTTCTCTGGAGCAATGTACTTCCAGCCATAAAGTTAATGGCTTGCTCCTGTAGCTGGTTTGTAGCCATGTATTTTGTACTGGCTTGCAGCTTTGTATAGGCAGTCCTTCCTGAGTTGGTACAGCATGTGTCCCACAAATCTTCTGCTGCTCTCTCTTCTGGCAACCCCTCACAGTTGACTGTTCAGCCATTGCCCCTTCTTCAGGGTCAGCCCAGCTCTGACCCCTAATGCTCCCTGTGAAGAGGGTGAAACACTTGGCAGTCCTTGAAAGGATCCTGCCGTGGGTCTGCGAGGAGACCCACTGTGACTCTGCCCCTGCATAAGCAGGTCACGCTGGAGCACTGCTCCCCATAACCGCTCCCGCGGGAAAGACCGCCCGCCGTCCCTATCCGGGAATGGGGTGTCTTCAGGTCCGGACCCAGCCGAGTCAACGGACCTGTCCGACTTCCGGGTGGTTTTGCCGCTGACCGCGGCGCACCTGCGGTCTGTAGCGGCGAGAAGCCGGGAGCTGCTGGCAGCACCTGCAGCTCTGGAGAGACGGCACGCTGCTGGCTGCTTCCACAGCAGCGGTATCAGCTGCTGCTCTCCCTTACGCGACTCCATGGTGCTTCCTCCTGAAAAAGAAATCACACCGAGTCGCCACGCTCACCAGAAAAGGTAAGACTTACCTTCAGTAATTTTTGAAAACTTGCGCTGGAGGAGCGGCGCTCCTCCCGACTGTCGCTTCCGCAATGCGTTCGACGATATGTCGCGCATGCGTGCTGGCGGGGTCTTCACGTAGTCACTCACGTGACTCCGAAGTAAAATGGGTTATTAATGATCATAGTTTTGTCCGAGCCAGGTTTAATAGCCTGATGGCTGTGGGGAAGTAGCTATTCCTGAACCTGGTCATTGCAGTCTTCAGGCTCCTGTACCTTCTACCTGAAGGTAGCAGGGAGATGAGTGTGTGGCCAGGATGGTGTGGGTCCTTGATGATGCTGCCAGCCTTTTTGTGGCAGTGACTGCGATAAATCCCCTCGATGGAAGGAAGGTCAGAACCGATGATGGACTGGGCAGTGTTTACTACTTTTTGAAGTATTTTCCTTCCAGGGTGCTCAAGTTGCTGAACCAAGCCACGATGCAGCCAGTCAGCAAGCTCTCTACTGTGCACCTGTAGAAGTTAGAGAGAGGCCTCCTTGACAGACCGACTCTCTGTATTCTTCTCAGGAAGTAGAGGCGCTGATGAGCTTTCTTGATAATTGCATTAGTGTTCTCGGACCAGGAAAGATCTTCAGAGATGTGCACTCCCAGGAATTTGAAGCTCTTGACCCATTCAACCATCGACCCGTTGATATAAACGGGACCGTGGGTCCCCATCCTACTCCTTCCAAAGTCCACAATCAGTTCCTTGGTTTTGCTGGTGTTGAGGGCCAGGTTATTGTGCTGGCAACCTATGGACAGTTGCTCGATCTCTCTTCTATATTCTGACTCATCCCCATCAGTGATACGTCCCACAACAGTGGTGTCGTACCAGCCCTGATATGTCCTGATCTTTTCTCACCTCCAACTCGTCACCCCCCCCCCCCCCCCCCCCCCCCCCCTCCAGTTCCCTCCCCCACCTCTACTCTCAGTCTGAAGAAGTGTCCTGACTTCTGAACCGTCACCCATTCCTTTTCTCCACACATGCTGCCTGACCCGCTGGGTAACCCCATCACTTTGTGTCTATTTTTGGTTTAAACCTGACCTTTAGCATTTTGTTTCTGCCTCCCTAAATGCTGCTTGTGTAAACAAGTCCGCTGTGTGTCCGGACTTTCCCCCTCCCCGTGTCAAGTAATTGGATGGATTGCTACAAGTTATCCAATAAGGATCCTGCCGTGGGTCTGCGAGGAGACCCACTGTGACTCTGCCCCTGCATAAGCAGGTCACGCTGGAGCACTGCTCCCCATCCGCTCCCGCGGGAAAGACGCCCGCCGTCCCTATCCGGGAATGGGGTGTCTTCAGGTCCGGACCCAGCCGAGTCAACGGACCTGTCCGACCTCCGGGTGGTTTTGCCATAAGCAGCCACGGGAGCCGTGAGGCAGTAAGACAATGCGGAAACATTGGCCCTGCTAAGGGGCAATAATACCTACAATGAGAAAACCCACGCAGGTCACAGGGAGAACTCCGTACAGACAGCACCCGTAGTCGGCACAGCACCCGTACTCTGGCGCTGCAAGCGCTGTAAGGCAGCAACTCTACCGCTGCGCCACCGTGCCGGACTGTCTGTGGTCAACGGCAATGGACTGAATACATCACGGGGGAAAACAAGAGAGACACCAAATGCTGGAGTAACTCAGCGGGACAGGGAGCATCTCTGGAGAGAAGGAATGGGTGACGTTTCGGGTCAAGACCCTTCTTCAGACTGAGGTCAGGGGAGAGGGAGATACATAGATAAGGAAGTGTAAGGTGTGAAAATGAGACAAACGGGATAGGGATGTAGGAAATTGTATAATTTATCATTGTTAACTGGGAGAAGTGAACAACAAAGCAGAGATACATGTAGTCGGAGATAGACACTGGTAGGGAACTGGGAAGGGAGAGAGGAAAAGCAAGGGTTACTTGATGTTAGAGAAGTCAATGTTCATACCACTGAGGAGTAAGCTGCCCAAGCGAAATATGAGGTGTTGTTCCTCCAATTTGCACTGGGTCTCTCTTGGGGGAGGGGGAGCAAGGGCAGAGCTGCAGGGTACCGAAGAAAATCTAGTGAGGGCCTCATCTGTGATGGGAGAGGGGAACCCCCGTTCCCTAAAGAATGAGGACATCTCCGATGACCTGGTTTGGAGCACATCATCTTAGGCGCAGATGTGGTGTAGACAGAGGAATTGGGAATAGGTGATAGAAACCTTACAGGAAGCAGGTTGGGGAGAAGTGTAGTATAGATAGTTGTGGGGGTCGGTGGGTTTATAATAGATGTCAGTCGATAGTCTATCTCCTGAGATGGAGAAGGTGTGATCAAGAAACGGTATGTGTGTGTGTGAAGTGTTTGTGTGAAGTTTCTGAAGTGTGCGAGTGTAATCTGTGTGTGTGAAGTGTGTGTGCGTGTGTGAGTGTGTGTGTGTTTGTCTGGTGTGTGTTGCATTTGTGGTTGTGTATGCGTGTGTAATATGTTTTTGTGAAGTGTGTGTGTGTTTGTTTGAAGTGTGTGTGTGAAGTGTGTATGCATGTGTGATGTGTTTGTGTGTGAGTGTGTGTGTGTTTGGGGTCACCGGCAACTGACTGAATACATCACGGGGGAGGTGGGGGGACGACAATTTGGACACGTTTCTATGCGATACTCCCATCTTTGGTTTCACATAAACTGTGACCTCGGAGTGAAAACGAAACTGCAACCGAGAAAACAAATATTTCAGAGAAAGGGCGTTTCCTGTACAGACAAACAAGGTTTGCAAGATAACAACAACACACACACACACACACACGCATGGTCACAGACACAGACCTACACACACAGACACACGCACATGCACACGCACACTCATGGTCACGGACACACACACACACACACACACACACACACACACACACACACACACACACACACACACACACACACACACACACACACACACACACACTCATGGTCACACACACAGTCCAAATGTATTTTAGATGCTGTTATAGTTGGGGGAGTGGGCAGATGCATGGCAGATGAAGTTTAATGCGGATAGAGCCCTAGTAAGACCACACCTGGAGTATTGTGTGCAGTTTTGGTCCCCTAATTTGAAGATGGACATTCTTGCTATTGAAGGAGTGCAGCGTAGGTTTACAAGGTTAATTCCCGGGATGGTGGGACTGTCATATGCTGAAAGAATGGAGCAGCTGGGCCTGTACACGCTGGACTTTAGAAGGATGAGAGGGGATCTCATTGAATCATATAAGATTGTTAAGGGCTTGGACACGCTAGAGGCAGGAAACATGTTCCCGATGTTGGGGGAGTCCAGAACCAAGGGCCACAGATTAAGAATAAGGAGTAAGCCATAAGAAGTAAGCTAGACTGATTCCTGGGATGTCAGGACTTTCATATGAGGAAAGACTGAATAGACTTGGCTTGTACTCGCTAGAATTTAGAAGACTGAGGGGGGATCTTATAGAAACTTACAAAATTCTTAAGGGGTTGGATAGGCTAGATGCAGGAAGATTGTTCCTGATGTTGGGGAGGTCCAGAACAAGGGTCTAAGGATAAGGGGGAATTCCTTTAGGACCGAGATGAGGAAAACATTTTTCACACAGAGAGTGGTGCATCTCTGGAATTATCTGCCACAGAAGATAGTTGAGGCTATATTTAAGAGGAAGTTAGATGTGGCCCTTGTGGCTGAAGGGATTAGGGGGTATGGAGAGAAGACAGGTACAGGATACTGAGTTGGTTGATCAGCCATGATCATATTGAATGGTGGTGCAGGCTTGAAGGACCGAATGGCCTACTCTTGCACCTATTTTCTATGTTTCTATGTTTCTATTTAGAACGGAGACAAGGAAACACCTTTTCTCACAGAGAGTGGTGAGCCTGTGGAATTCAGAAGGCGGTGGAGGCAGGTTCTCTGGATGCTTTCAAGAGAGAGTTAGATAGGGCTCTTAAAAATAGCAGAGGATATGGGGAGAAGGTAGGAACGGGGTACTGATTGGGGATGATCAGCCATGATCATATTGAATGGCGGTGCTGGCTCGAGGGGTCAAATGGCCTACTCCTGCACCTATTGTCTATTGTCTGTTGTCTATTGTCTATAGTATCAGCTTCCATTACTTCCTCTGGCACAGACCCGCCACCCTCTGAGTAAAACGTTGCCCCTCATGTTCTAATGGAATCTCTCCTCCCTCACTTTAACCCTAAGCCTCTACCACGGGTAAGAGACTGTGGATTCACCCTCAATTTCCCTCATGATGTTATACACGTCTTTCAGATCACCCCTCATCCTCCTACGCTCCAAGGAATAAAGTCTTAGCCTGCCCAACCTCTCCCTGGAGCTCATCTTCGAGTCCTGGAAACATTCCCGTAAATCTTCACTGCGCTCTTTCCAGCTTAATTCAGTTCAGTTCAATTTAATTTATTATCACGTGTACCGAGGTGCAGAGAAAGCTTTTGTTGTGTGCTATCCAGTCAGCGGAAAGACCATGCGTGAATGCAACAGAGCCATTTACAATGTACAGATATACGATAAGGGAATAACGTCTAGTGCAAGGTAAAGCCAGTAAAGTCTGATCAAAGATAGTCAGAGGGCCCCGGGAGAGGTAGATAGTAGTTCAGGACTGCTCTCTCGTTGTGTTGGGTAAAACCCTGTGACAGGAACTTGATTTGAATCTCCCAGTGATTCTCAGGAACAAGTTGCATCTGCAGAATAAAGGAATTAGACTTTAAAATTTACCTACAAACATTCATCTAAATCATTATATATATTGTAAATAGCTGCAGTCCCAGCACCGAGCCTTGCAGTACCCACTAGTCACAGCCTGCCATTCTGAAAGGGACGCGTTAAACCCTACTCTTTGTTTCCTGTCTGCCAACCTATTTTCTATCCATGTCAGCACTCTTCCCCAAATACCATGTGCCCTAATTTTGCCCACTAATATCCTAATAAAAGAATTAAACATTAAAATTAACCTACGAACATTCCTATCACCTTTGCTCCCCCATCCTCCACCCTGTTTGTTTCATCAGCTCCATAGTTCACATTGTTTCTCTTCAGACCACACCTTTCCCGGCACACAATGGGCACCGCCCTGCCTCAGCTCATTTGTTACCAGCCTGATATGTCCTGGTCTTTTCTCACCTCCAACTCGTCACCCCCCCCCCCCCTCCAGTTCCCTCCCCCACCTCTACTCTCAGTCTGAAGAAAGGTCCTGACTTCTGAACCATTCCTTTTCTCCACACATGCTGCCTGACCCGCTGGGTAACCCCATCACTTTGTGTCTATTTTTGGTTTAAACCTGACCTTTAGCATTTTGTTTCTGCCTCCCTAAATGCTGCTTGTGTAAACAAGTCCGCTGTGTGTCCGGACTTTCCCTCTCCCCGTGTCAAGTAATTGGATGGATTGCTGCAAGTTATCCAATAAGGCTCAAGATGTGTGTGAGCTCACTTGTTGCCACGCAGCCACGGGAGCTGTGAGGCAGTAAGACAATGTGGAAACATTGGCCCTGCTAAGGGGCAATAATACCTACAATGAGAAAACCCACGCAGGTCACAGGGAGAACTCTGTACAGACAGCACCCGTAGTCGGCACAGCACCCGTACTCTGGCGCTGCAAGCGCTGTAAGGCAGCAACTCTACCGCTGCGCCACCGTGCCGGCCTGTCTGCGGTCACCGGCAATGGACTGAATACATCACGGGGGAAAACAAGAGAGACACCAAATGCTGGAGTAACTCAGCGGGACAGGCAGCATCTCTGGAGAGAAGGAATGGGTGACGTTTCGGGTCAAGACCCTTCTTCAGACTGAGGTCAGGGGTGAGGGAGATACATAGATAAGGAAATTTAAGGTGTGAAAACGGGACAAAGGGGATAGAGATCAAGGAACATATAGAATAGAACATTGTTAACTGGGAGAAGTGAACATCAAAGCAAACAGAGATACGTAGTCGGAGATAGAGGCTGGTGGAGAACTGGGAAGGGGAAGGATGGAGAGAGAGATGGAAAGCAAGGGTTACTTGAAGTTAGTGTTCATACTAACTTACTAGTGTTCATACTAGTGTTCATATGGTAAGGCAATGTTCATACCGCTGAGGTGTAAGCTGCCCAAGCAAAATATGAGGTGTTGTTCCTCCACTGGGTCTCCCTCTGACAATGGAGGAGGCCCAGGACAGAAAGGTCAATGTGGGAATGGGAGGGGGAGTTAAAGTGTTTTGCTTTAACTCATGGGGGAGTCCAGAACCAGGGGCTACAGTTTAAGAATAAGGAGTAAGCCATTTAGAACGGAGACGAGGAAACACCTTTTCTCACAGAGAGTAGTGAGTCTGTGGAATTCTTTGCCTCAGAAGGCGGTGGAGGCAGGTTCTCTGGATGCTTTCAAGAGAGAGCTAGATAGTGCTCTTAAAAATAGCGGAGTCAGGGGATATGGGGGAAAGGCAGGAACGGGGTACTGATTGGGGATGATCAGCCATGATCATATTGAATGGAGGTGCTGGCTCGAAGGGCCATATGGCTACTCCTGCACCTATTGTCTATTGTCTGTTGTCTATTGTCTATGGTATGAGCTTCCATTATTTCCTCTGGCACAGAAACGCCACCCTCTGAGTAAATCGTTGCCCCTCATGTTCCAATGGCATCTTTCCTCCCTCACTTTAACCCTAAGCCTCTACCACGGGTAAGAGACTGTGGATTCACCCTCAATTTCCCTCATGATGTTATACACATCTTTCAGATCACCCCTCATCCTCCTACACTCCAAGGAATAAAGTCTTAGTGTGCCCAACCTCTCCCTAGAGCTCGTCTTAGAGTCCTGGAAACATTCCCGTAAATCTTCACTGTGCTCTTTCCAGCTTAATTCAGCTTTTGTTGTCATAGAATCATAGAATTATAGAAAAAAAGGTGCAGGAGTAGGCCATTCTGCCCTTCGAGCCTGCACCGTCATTCAATATGATCATGGCTGATTATCCAACTCAGTATCCTGTACCTGCCTTCTCTCCATACCCCCTGATCCCTTTAGCCACAAGGGCCACATCTAACTCCCTCTTAAATATAGCCAATGAACTGGCCTCAACTATCTTCTGAGGCAGAGAATTCCACAGACTCACCACTCTCTCTGTGAAAAATGATCTTCTCATCTCGGTCCTAAAAGACTTCCCCCTTATCCTTAAACTGTGACCCCTTGTTCTGGTGTTCCCCAACATCGGGAACAATCTTCCTGCATCTAGCCTGTCCAAACCTTTAGGAATTTTGTAAGTCTCTATAAGATCCCCCCTCAATCTCCTAAATTCCAGCGAGTACAAGCCGAGTTAACAAGTAGTTATACAATGGGTCATCAATGCATCGATCCACATTCCTCAGTAAATGCGTTAAATTGTGTCACTCGCTGCCACCGGAGTGGCCGAGATTCTGATCTGGACCCTGGGGGGTGGGGGGGGGGGGGGGGGGTGGTGTGTGTGTGTGTGTGTGTGCGTGTGTGCGTGTGTGCGTGTGTGCGTGTGTGCGTGTGTGCGTGTGTGCGTTGTGTGTGCGTGTGTGCGTGCGTGTGTGTGTGTGTGCGCGCAGCAAGCCCCAGCACCACAGCGAACCGGGAGCGGACAGGCAGGCAGGCGGTGTGTGCATCAGAGGGAGGGGGGGGGCGGGAAATGGTCAGTTATGTATGAAATCGGCGGCGTCTCTGTGTTTCTGTGTGTGTGTCTCTGGGCTGTGTGTTTCTGTGTCTCTGTAGCTGTGTAGCTGTGTTTGTGTGTCTATCTGCGTGTGTGTCTCTGTCTGTGTGTGTGTGTGTGGGGGAGGGGGGGCGTGGAGACGATTATTGTCAATACGAGCAGCTCACGGAGCAGAGTCAGAATGAGAAACACTGCTCGGCTCACACACACTCGTGGAGTGAACTGTCGATATAAACGTTGGTTGTGAGTAGAGGAGTGGGGGGGTGGGTGGGGAGAGAGGGAGAGGGAGAGAGAGAGATAATTTGAGAGAGAAGAGAGAGAAAGAGGGGAGAGAAATGAGAGAGGGGAAATTGGAGAGAAGAGAGAGAGAGAGAGAGAAATTGAGAGAGGAGAGAGAGAGAGAGAGAGAGAGAGGAAGGGAAGGGAGAGAGAATTGGAGAGAGAAGGGGAGAGAGAGAGGGGGGCGAGAGAGGGAGAGAGAGAGGGGGGTAGAGAGAGAGGGGAGAGAGCGATAGAGGGGGGAGAGAGAGAAAGGGAGAGAGAAGGGGGGAGAGAGAGAGGAGGTGATTGGAGATCAAAACCCTTTAGATCTCCCTCTCCCTACCTCTCACTACCTCTGTCCCCCTCCCTCTCCCTCCTTCTTTAGAGGGGGGGGGATGGGGGAAGGAAGGGGTTAGAGGGTGGAGGAGAGAGAGGAGTGTGCCTTGCTTGGTGGAGAAGAGGGATGTGGGAAAGCTGTACGCAGATGGTGATTCACTCTCACACTGGGATTCCCCCGCCCTCTGTCATTACGCAGTCTGACTCCCTGCAGCCCCCCCCCCCTTTGGAGTGAAGGAAATATGCAACGATTTGGGTTGAAACCCTTCTTCAGACCCGGCCTGAAACGTTGGCCATTTCCTTCGCTCCATAGATGCTGCCTCAAGCCCTGTCCCACTGTGCGAGTTCACCCAAGAGCTCTCCAGAGTTTAAAATCTCTGTGTAGCATCTCTGTCCCTATCTTCAAATTCCCACTTTGAACTAAAATACAATTTTTGACTTAAAAATTTCACAGCAGGATCGCAATTAATCGATTCCTATGCATTTTCAATCATCGTTCGATTCAGTGTAATTTTCAAACCTGGTTGATATAGTTTAAAAGAAATATATACAGTACATTAAAATAAATAGTTTCAAGCATACCCGGTACTAAACGCACGAACATTAAGGTGCTTACTGATGTTACAAACGGTTATAAATGAATATAATTTCAAAGTGAAATAGGAGATTTCCGTGGAAAGAATATTTAACCAGAATATGGTGAGGTCGCTGCAAAATGCTCACTTAAAACAATACGCCGTCAACTCAGGATTGTTCCTTAGCCTCTGACAGGTGTCTCAATCTCACCTCGTAGCTCGCTGTTAATCGATTCATAGCTATTAATTTTCATTCCTGGTCCGCATCGAACTTCTCCAAATGCAAACTATTCACGTTACGCTTCTTGTGTGGTGGTAAGCGGAGGGGGGGGGGGGGGGGGGGGTGGATGCTAGGATAAAATACCATATGTTTGTATTCATATAGCTATCCTGCTGCAAACTTTTTAAGTCGAAATTTGTATTTTATTTCAAAGTGGGAATTGGAAGATAGGGACAGAGATGTTTTCACGGAGATTTTTGATAGGAAGGAAAACATTACAGCTGCTGAGTAAAAGATCGGTCAAATGGTAGGTTCAATGAAGATCGGGCGAGGGGGATTGAGGGTGGGGGGAAAGTATCTATAGCTTGGGACTTGCCTAAATGAGTACTGAGATGGATTATCATTCCACACCAAATTTCATAGACAATAATACCTTTTATGCAATGATCACAATAGTTTGTTGGATATGGATCAATGGACTCTGTATGGTACATGCTCGTAAATTAGTAAAACAAATGTTCTTCTGTAAGTACTGTTGCTTCTGGGATGGGGTGACTGATAACAAATTCTATATTTTGTCATAATGTGGCTGAAACAATGGCATATTTTGTGATATTTATTGAGATAGAAAGATACAACTGAGTTTGGGCAAGATATTACCTTGCAACATTCTGTATGTCTGATAGATATTGTGAAATGGAACTCAGAAATTATGGGAGGATTACATAAAACTACAATTCAAAGGTAAGGAATATACAGAGTATTCTTATTTCCATCATGAACATACAATAGTGATATAGGACACCAGGTCCTACTCGGTAAACTCACGAGCTACTACGGTACGACTACGTGTTAAAAAGTATCAAATGTTTACATCCTGAGTATATTTTACTCGTGGACATTTTCCAACATGTTGAAAAATCTTCACGAGTTACCACGTTTCCCAAGTGACTGTCGTTAGCGCTAAGAAATGGCATGTTGGCCTTTATTACAAGAGGAATCGAATATAGGAGCAAAGAGGTCCTTCTGCAGTTGTACAGAGTTCTAGTGAGACCGCACCTGGAGTATTGTGTGCAGTTTTGGTCCCCTAATTTGAGGAAGGACATTCTTGCTATTGAGGGAGTGCAATGTAGGTTTACAAGGTTAATTCCCCGGATGGCGGGACTGTCATATCCTGAGAGAATGGAGCAGCTGGGCTTGTACACTCTGGAGTTTAGAAGACTAAACATATAAGATTGTTAAGGGCTTGAACACGCTAGAGGCAGGAAACATGTTCCCGATGTTGGGGGAGTCCAGAACCAGGGGCCACAGTTTCAGAATAAGGAGTAAGCCATTTAGAACGGAGACGAGGAAACACTTTTTCTCACAGAGAGTGGTAAGCCTGTGGAATTCTCTGCCTCAGAGGGTGGTGGAGGCAGGTTCTCTGGAAGCTTTCAAGAAAGAGCTAGATAGGGCTCTTAAACATAGCAGAGTCAGGGGATATGGGGGAGAAGGCCAGAAACGGGGTTACTGATTGGGGATGATCAGCCATGATCACATTGAATGAATGTGATATGAAAGTGCATTAGGTGTCAAATTAAACTTCTTTTTATGGTTTATCTGATGGGATAAATTGCAGACTTGATTTTTTAAATCTCTAAATGTTGTAACATTTGCTAGAAAATGTACCTGCATCTTGGAGGCGCGGAAGGTTAGGTTGTTAAGCCAAGAAAGATAGACCTCGTTATCCGTCATTACAGCAACATCAAGAACAAATGCTGCTGTACTGTGGGATAGCTGAGTCTATCCCTCATTGCCAGCAGCTGATGGGAAGCGGCTGTAGTGGGAAGTGACTGTAAAAGGACAGCGCTGCTGGGGGGTGAGTTCCTTTCAGAGCGTGTGGGTAGTCTGTCCATGGGTAAAGTTGCGGGGAGGGCAGGAGGGTTGAGTAGGAGGGGGTCGGCTGGGCATTCATCCCAGCTCAAGAGGCGGGTCAGCGGGCGATGGATAACAGGACAGCGGGCGGTGGAGCTTACTCCATATGTCAGTGCGAGTAACCTCAATTGATCCCTTGTTCGTGCTGACACAGGAGTAAGCTCACCGCCTTGCTGTGATGTTATCCATCACCCGCTGACCCACTCCGCTCTATGATATTTGCTCCTGAAGGTCCCCTCACTGTTCAGACGGAGAGCACTGCCAGAGGTGAGTGGGCCGGCAGAAGGCGCTGAGATGGCTGTCGGTTCCGATGGAGGCCGCTCGTAGCCACGCGAGCTGCTGCTTCCCTCCCCGGCCACAATGTGGGTGGCGTCCGGAGCGCTACGGCAACGGTGAGTGAGTGAGTTACTGGCATGAACCCCGACCCTCTCCTTCTCAATGCTCCTTCCCTCCTCGCAACTTTATCCCTGACTAGACTCCACACGCTGTGAAAGGAACTCTCCCCCGAATTGTCATGTTACTCATGACATGTGACTCATTTATAATTATTTATATATATTTCTATGAAAAACTTTCCCAATTGGGCCCCGCACCTCCTAAGGCTGGCCTTGCCCTTATCCACTCTACTAGTTACATCCTGGAAAAATTCTATTAGATTAGTCAGACATGATTTACCTTTCATAAATCCATGCTGACTTTGTCCAATGATTTTACCACTTTCCAAATGTGCTGCTATCCCATCTTTAATAACTGACTAGTATTTTCCCCACTATCGATGTTAGACTAACTGGTCTGTAATTCCCCGTTTTCCCTCTCCCTCCCTTTTTAAAAAGTGGGGTTACATTAGCTACCCTCCAATCCTCAGGAACTACTCCAGAATCTAAAGAGTTTTGAAAAATTATCACTATTGCATCCACTATTTCTGGGGCTACTTCCTTAAGTACTCTGGAATGCAGCCTATCTGGCCCTGGGGATTTATCGGCCTTTAATCCATTCAATTTACCTAACACCACTTCCCGGCTAACCTGGATTTCACTCAGTTCCTCCGTCTCATTTGACTCCCGGTCCCCTGCTATTTCCGGCAGATTATTTATATCTTCCTTAGTGAAGACAGAAACCAAGTAGTTATTCAATTGGTCTGCCATGTCCTTGTTCCCCATGATCAATTCACCAGTTTCTGACTGCAAGGGACCTACATAGCTATATTTAAGAGGGAGCTAGATGTGGCCCTTGTGCCTAAAGGGATCGGTGGGTATGGAGAGAAGGCAGGCACAGGATACTGAGTTGGATGATCAGCCATGATCATATTGAATGGCAGTGCAGGCTCGAAGTGCCGCATGGCCTACTCTTGCACCTATTTTCTATGATTCTATACATTTGTTTTAACTAACCTTTTTCTCTTCACATATCTATAAAAACTTTTGCAGTCCATTTTTATGTTCCCTGCCAGTTTTCTTTCATAATCTATTTTCCCTTTCCAAATTAAGCACTTTGTCCTCCTCTGCTGGACTCTGAATTTCTCCCAGTCCTCTGGTAGGCTTATTTTTCTGGCTAATTTGTATGCTTCATCTTTAGTTTTGATACTATCCCTGATTTCCCTTGTTATCCACGGATGCACTACTTTCGCTGATTTATTCTTTTGCCTAACTGGGATGAACAATTGTTGTAGTTCATCCATGCAGTCTTTAAATGCCTTCCATTGCATATGCACCACCGTCAACCCTTTAAGAATCACTGGCCAGTCTATCTTGGCCAATTCACGTCTCATGCCCTCAAGGTTACCTTTCTTTAAGTTCAGAATCCTTGTTTCTGAATTAACAATGTCACTCTCCACCCTAATGAAGAACTCAACCAAATTATGGTCACTCTTGCACAAGGGGCCACGCACAACAAGACTGCTAACTAACCTTTCCTCATTACTCAGTACCCAGTCTAGAATAGCCTGCTCTCTCGTTGGTTCCTCTACATGTTGGTTTAGAAATCTATCCCGCATACATTCCAAGAAATCCCCTTCCTCAGCACCCCTGCCAATTTGATTCACCCAATCTATATGTAGATTGAAGTCACCCATTATAATTGTTTTACCTTTGTTTCACGCATTTCTAATTTCATGTTTGATGCCATCCCCAACTCCACTACTACTGTTAGGTGGCCTGTACACAACACCCACTAGCGTTTTCTGCCCCTTAATGTTTCGCAGCTCTACCCATAACGATTCCACATCCTCCAAGCTAATGTCTTTCCTTTCTATTGCGTTAATCTCCTCTCAAACCAGCAACGCTACTCCACCTCCGTTTCCTTTCTGTCTATCCCTCCTGAATATTGAATATCCCTGGATGTTCAGCTCCCAGCCTTGGTCACCCTGGAGCCATGTCTCCGTGATAACCATATAACCATATAACAATTACAGCACGGAAACAGGCCCTCTCGGCCCTTCCAGTCCAGTCAGGCTTGTTTTTACAACACTCTTACCCCTTACTCAATTATGTTGAAAAGTGGCCCTTTTTGATTTTTGCCCTGGATTTTTCTGCCTGCCACTTTTACTTTTCACCTTGCTACCTATTGCTTCTACCCTCATTTTACATCCCTCTGTCTCTCTGCTCATGCTCCCATCCCCCTGCCCCATTAGTTTAAATCCTCCCTGACAGCACTAGCAAACACTCCCCCAAGGACATTGTTTCCCTTCAAGCCCAGGTGCAGACCGTCCTGTTTGTACTGGCCCCACCTCCCCCAGAACTGGTTCCAATGCCCGAGAAATTTGAATGATCCAGTCAGCTGAAAGACAATCCATGAATGCAATTGCGCCATTTACAATGTAATGATACACGAAAAGGGAATAACGTCTAGTGCAAGGTAAAGCCAGTAAAGTCTGATCAAAGATAGTCAGAGGGCCCCGGGAGAGGTAGATAGTAGTTCAGGACTGCTCTCTAGTTGTGTTGGGATAAAACCCTGTGACAGTAACTTGCTTTGAATCTCCCAGTGATTCTCAGGAACAGGTTGCATCTGCAGAATAAAGGAATTAGACTTTAAAATTAACCTGCAAACATTCATCTAAATCATTTATATATATTGTAAATAGCTGCGGTCCCAGCACCTTGCCTTGTGTGTGGTACCCCACTAGTCACTGCCTGCCAATCTGAAAGGGATGCTGTAAAACCTACTCTTTGTTTCCTGTCTGCCAAGCTATTGTCTATCCATGTCAGCACACTACACGCAATACCATGTGCCCTAATTTTGCCCACTAATCTCCTAATAAAGAAATTAAATATTAAAATTAACCTACGAACATTCCTCTCACCTTTGCTCCCCCATCCTCCACCCTGGTTGTTTCATCAGCTCCATAGTTCATATTGTTTCCCTTCCGATCACAAACCTTTCCCGGCACACAATGGGCACCGCCCTGCCTCAGCTCATTTGTTACCAAGTTCAAGTTCATGTTCAAGTGAGTTTATTGTCGTGTGTCCCTGATAGGACAATGAAATTCTTGCTTTGCTTCGGCACACAGAACATAGTAGGCATTTACGACAAAACAGATCAGTGTGTCCGTATATCATTATATAAATACATACACACTTTAATAAATAAACTGATAAAGTGCAAATAACAGATAATGGGTTATTAATGATCATAGTTTTGTCCGAGCCAGGTTTAATAGCCTGATGGCTGTGGGGAAGTAGCTATTCCTGAACCTGGTCGTTGCAGTCTTCAAGCTCCTGTACCTTCTACCTGAAGGTAGCAGGGAGATGAGTGTGTGGCAAGTGGTGTGGGTCCTTGATGATGCTGCCAGCCTTTTTGAGGCAGCGACTGCGATAGATCCCCTCGATGGAAAGAAGGTCAGAGCCGATGATGGACTGGGCAGTGTTTACTACTTTTTGAAGTATTTTCCTTCCAGGGTGCTCAAGTTGCTGAACCAAGCCACGATGCAGCCAGTCAGCAAGCTCTCTACTGTGCACCTGTAGAAGTTAGAGAGAGTCTTCCTTGACAAACCGACTCTCCGTATACTTCTCAGGAAGTAGAGGCGCTGATGTGCTTTCTTGATAATTGCATCTGTGTTCTCGGACCAGGAAAGATCTTCAGAGATGTGCACTCCCAGGAATTTGAAGCTCTTGACCCTTTCAACCATCGACCCGTTGATATAAACGGGACCGTGGGTCCCCATCCTACACCTTCCAAAGTCCACAATCAGTTCCTTGGTTTTGCTGGTGTTGAGGGCCAGGTTATTGTGCTGGCAACCTATGGACAGTTGCTCGATCTCTCTTCTATATTCTGACTCATCCCCATCAGTGATACGTCCCACAACAGTGGTGTCGTACCAGCCCTGATATGTCCTGGTCTTTTCTCACCTCCAACTCGTCACCCCCCCCCCCCCTCCAGTTCCCTCCCCCACCTCTACTCTCAGTCTGAAGAAGGGTCCTGACTTCTGAACCGTCACCCATTCCTTTTCTCCACACATGCTGCCTGACCCGCTGGGTAACCCCATCACTTTGTGTCTATTTTTGGTTTAAAACCTGACTGCAGCATTTATTTCTGCCTCCCTAAATGCTGCTTGTGTAAACAAGTCCGCTGTGTGTCCGGACTTTCCCCTCCCCGTGTCAAGTAATTGGATGGATTGCTGCAAGTTATCCAATAAGGCTCAAGATGTGTGTGAGCTCACTTGTTGCCACGCAGCCACGGGAGCTGTGAGGCAGTAAGACAATGTGGAAACATTGGCCCTGCTAAGGGGCAATAATACCTACAATGAGAAAACCCACGCAGGTCACAGGGAGAGAACTCCGTACAGACAGCACCCGTAGTCGGCACAGCACCCGTACTCTGGCGCTACAAGCGCTGTAAGGCAGCAACTCTACCGCTGCGCCACCGTGCCGGCCTGTCTGTGGTCACCGGCAATGGACTGAATACATCACGGGGGAAAACAAGAGAAACACCAAATGCTGGAGTAACTCAGCGGGACAGGCAGCATCTCTGGAGAGAAGGAATGGGTGACGTTTCGGGTCAAGACCCTTCTTCAGACTGAGGTCAGGGGAGAGGGAGATACATAGATAAGGAAGTGTAAGGTGTGAAAATGAGACGAAGGGGATAGGAATGTCGGCAATTGTATAATTTATCATTGTTAACTGGGAGAAGGTAACCACAAAGCAGAGATACATGTAGTCGGAGATAGACACTGGTGGAGAACTGGGAAGGGGAAAGGATGGAGAGAGAGAGGAAAAGCAAGGGTTACTTGATGTTAGAGAAGTCAATGTTCATACCACTGAGGCGTAAGCTGCCCAAGCAAAATATGAGGTGTTTTTCCTCCAATTTGCACTGGGTCTCCCTCTGACAATGCAGGAGGCCCAGGACAGAAAGGTCAATGTGGGAATGGGAGGGGGCGTTAAAGCGTTTTGCAACCGGGAGATCAGGTAGGTTTAGGCAGACTGAGCGAAGGTGTTCAACAAAATGATCGCCCAGCCTGCGCTTGGTCTCACCGATATACAGGAGTCCACACCTGGAACAGCAGACACAGTAGATGAGGTTGGAGGAGGTGAGAGTGAACCTCTGCCTCACCTGAAAAGACTGTCAGGGTCCTTGGATGGAGTCGAGGGGGGTGGTATAAGGACAGGTGTTGCATCTCCTGTGGTTGCAAGGAAAAGTACCTGGGCAGGGGGTGGTTTGGGTGGGAAAGAATGAGTTGACCAAGGTGTTGCGGAGGGAACGGTCTCTGCGTAAAGCAGAAAGGGCAGGAGATGGGAAGATGTGGCCAGCAGTGGGATCCTGTTGGAGGTGGTGAAAATGTTGGAGGATCATGTGCTGTGTGCGACGGCTCATGGGTTGAGAGGTGAGGACTTGGGGGACTTTGTCTTTGTTGCAACTGGAGGGAGGGGGAGCAAGGGCAGAGCTGCAGGGTACCGAGGAAAATCTAGTGAGGGCCTCATCTGTGATGGGAGAGGGGAACCCCCGTTCGCTAAAGAATGAGGACATCTCCGATGACCTGGTTTGGAGCACATCATCTTAGGTGCAGATGTGGTGTAGACAGAGGAATTGGGAATAGGTGATAGAAACCTTACAGGAAGCAGGTTGGGGAGAAGTGTAGTATAGATAGTTGTGGGGGGTCGGTGGGTTTATAATAGATGTCAGTCGATAGTCTATCTCCTGAGATGGAGAAGGTGTGATCAAGTAACGGTATGTGTGTGTGTGAAGTGTGTGTGTGAAGTTTGTGAAGTGTGGAAGTGTAATCTGTGTGTGTGAAGTGTGTGTGTGTTTGTTTTTGTGAAGTGCGTGTGTCCTTGTTTGTGTGAAGTGTGCATGTGATATGTGTGTGTGTGCACGTGTGTTTTTGTGAAGTGTGTGTTTGTTTGAAGTGTGTATGTGTGAAGTGTGTGTGTGTGTGTGTGAGTGTGTGTGTGTTTGGTGTGTGTTGCGTTTGTGGTTGTGTGTGCGTGTGTAATATGTTTTTATGAAGTGTGTGTGTTTGTTTGAAGTGTGTGTGTGAAGTGTGTATGCAAGTGTGATGTGTGTGTGTGTTTGGGGTCACCAGCAACTGACTGAATACATCACGGGGGAGGTGGGGGGACGACAATTTGGACACGTTTCTATGCGATACTCCCATCTTTGGTTTCACATAAACTGTGACCTCAGAGTGAAAACGAAACTGCAACCGAGAAAACAAATATTTCAGAGAAAGGGTGTTTCCTGTACAGACAAACAAGGTTTGCAAGATAACAACAACACACACACGCATGGTCACGGACACACACACACACACACACACACACACACACACACACACACACACACACACACACACACACACACACACACACACACACACACACACACACACAGTCCAAATGTATTTTAGATGCTGTTATAGTTGGGGGAGTGGGCAGATGGGCAGATGAAATTTAATGCGGATAAATGTGAGGTTATTCACTTTGGAAGCAAAAACAGGAAGGCAGATTGCTATCTAAGTGGCGTTAAGTTGGGAAAAGGGGAGGTACAACGGGATCTGGTGTCCTTGTTCATCAGCCTATGAAAGTAAGCATGCAGGTACAGCAGGGAGTGAAGAAAGCGAATGGCATGTTGGCCTTTATAACAAGAGGAATCGAATATAGGAGCAAAGAGGACCTTCTGCAGTTGTACAGAGCCCTAGCAAGACCACACCTGGAGTATTGTGTGCAGTTTTGGTCCCCTAATTTGAAGAAGAACATTCTTGCTATTGAAGGAGTGTAGCGTAGGTTTACAAGGTTAATTCCCGGGATGGTGGGACTGTCATATGCTGAGAGAATGGAGCAGCTGGGCCTGTACACGCTGGACTTTAGAAGGATGAGAGGATATCTCATTGAAACATATAAGATTGTTAAGGGCTTGGACAGGCTAGAGGCAGGAAACACGTTCCCGATGGTACACAAAAAGTTGGAGAAACTCAGCGGGTGCAGCAGCATCTAAGGAGCGAAGGAGATAGGCGACGTTTCGGGTCGAGACCCTTCTTCAGACTGGTCAGGGATCAGGGAAACGAGAGATATAGACGGTGATGTGGAGAGATGAGGAACAATGAATGAAAGATATGCAAAAAAGTATCGATGTTAAAGGGAACAAGCCAGTGTAAGCTGTTTGTGGTGTGAAAATGAGAAGCTGGTGCGACTGGGGTGGGGGAGGGAGATAGATCACCAGTCCTCGGGCCCTGGCATTCCCTCTCTCTCTATCTCCCTCCCCCACCCCAGTCGCAGACACAGTAGATGAGGTTGGAGGAGGTGCAAGTGAACCTCTCCCTCACCTGAAAAGACTGTCAGGGTCCTTGGATGGAGTTGAGGGGGGTGGTATAGGGACATGTGTTGCATCTCCTGTGGTTGCAGGGGAAAGTACCTGGGGAGGGGGTGGTTTGGATGGGAAAGGATGAGTTGACCAAGGTGTTGCGGAGGGAACGGTCTCTGCGTAAAGCAGAAAGGGGTGGAGATGGGAAGATGTGGCCAGCAGTGGGATCCTGTTGGAGGTGGTGAAAATGTTGGTGCATTATGTGCATTATGCGATGGCTCATGGGTTGAAAGCTGAGGACTTGGGGGACTTAGTCCCTGTTGCAACTGGAAGGAGGGGGAGCAAGGGCAGAGCTGCAGGGTACCGAGGTGACCCTAGTGAGGGCCTCATCTGTGATGGGAGAGGGGAACCCCCGTTCCCTAAAGAATGAGGACCTCCGATGACCTGGTATGGAGCAGCTCTTCTTAGGCGCAGATGCGTCGTAGACAGAGGAATTTGGAATAGGGGATAGAATCCTTACAGGATGTAGGGTGGGAGAAGTGTAGTCTAGATAGTTGTGGGGGTCAGTGGGTTTATAATAGATGTCAGTCAATAGTCTATCTCTTGTGATGGAGATGGTGTGATCAAGAAAAGGTATGTGTGTGTGTGAAGTGTGTGTGTGTGTGTGCGTGTTTGTGTGAAGTGTGCGAGTGTAATCTGTGTGTGTGAGTGTGAAGTGTGTGTGTTTGTTTGTGTGAAGTGCGTGTGCGCTTCTTTGTGTGAAGTGTGCGAGTGTGAAGTGTGTGTGTGCACGCGTGTGATATGTGTGTGTGTGCGCGTGTGTTTTTGTGAAGTGTGTGCTTGTTTGTGTGAAGTGTGCGAGTGTGAAGTGTGTGTGTGCACGTGTGTGATGTGTGTGTGTGTGCGCGTGTTTTTGTGAAGTGTGTGTTTGTTTGAAGTGTGTGTGTGTGTGAAATGTGTGCGAGTGCGATGTGTGAGTGTGTGTGTGTTTGTCTGGTGTGTGTTGTGTTTGTGGTTGTGTGTGCGTGTGTGTGTATGTGCGTGTGTGATGTGTTTGTGTGTGTGATGTGTTTGTGTGTGAGTGTGTGTGTCTGTGTGCGTGTGTGATGAGTTTGTGTGTGAGTGTGTGTGTGTTTGGGGTCACCAGCAATGGACTGAATACATCACGGGGGGGGGGGGGGGGGGGGGGGGGGGGCGCATGACAATTTGGACATGTTTCTATGCGATACTCCCATCTTTGGTTTCACATAAACTGTGACCTCGGAGTGAAAACGAAACTGCAAGCGAGAACACAAATATTTCCAAGAAAGGGTGTCTCCTGTACAAGGTTTGCAAGATAACAACAACACACACACACGCATGGTCACGGACACGGACCCACACACACACACACACACACACGGACCCACACACACACACACACACTCATGGTCACGGACACACACACACCCACACACACACCCACACACACACACACACACGCACACACACACACACACACACACAACACACACACACACACACACACACACACACACACACACACACACACACACACAGACCACTGTCCAAACGTATTTTAGATGCTGTTATAGTTGTGGGAGTGGGCAGATGCATGGCAGATGAAGTTTAATGCGTTTAAATGTGAGGTTATCCACTTTGGAAGCAAAAACAGGAAGGCAGATGACTATCTAAGTGGCGTCAAGTTGGGAAAAGGGGAGGTACAACGGGATCTAGGGGTCTTTGTACATCAGTCTATGAAAGTAAGCATGCAGGTACAGCAGGCAGTGAAGAAAGCGAATGGCATGTTGGCCTTTATAACAAAAGGAATCGAATATAGGAGCAAAGAGGACCTTCTGCAGTTGTACAGAGCCCTAGTAAGACCACACCTGGAGTATTGTGTGCTGTTTTGGTCCCCTAATTTGAGGAAGGACATTCTTGCTATTGAGGGAGTGCAGCGTAGGTTTACAAGGTTAATTCCCGGGATGGTGGGACTGTCATATGCTGAGAGATGGGAGCAGCTGGGCTTGTACACTCTGGAGTTTAGAAGGATGAGAGGGGATCTCATTGAAACATATAATAAGATTGTGCAGGACTTGGACATGCTAGAGGCAGGAAACATGTTCCCGATGTTGGGGGAGTCCAGAACCAGGGGCTACAGTTTAAGAATAAGGAGTAAGCCATTTAGAACGGAGACAAGGAAACACCTTTTCTCACAGAGAGTGGTGAGTCTGTGGAATTCTCTGCCACAGAAGGCGGTGGAGGCAGGTTCTCTGGATGCTTTCAAGAGAGAGCTAGATAGGGCTCTTAAACATAGCAGGGGATATTTGGAGAAGGCAGGAACGGGGTACTGATTGGGGATGATCACATTGAATGGCGGTGCTGGCTCGAAGGGCCAAATGGCCTACTCCTGCACCTATTGTCTGTTGTCTATTGTCTATAGTATCACCTACCATTACTTCCTCTGGCACAGACCCGCCACCCTCTGAGTATAACGTTGCCCCTCATGTTCCAATGGAATCTTTCCTCCCTCAGTCTTAGTCTGCCCGACCTCTTCCTGGAGCTCATCTTCGAGTCCTGGAAACATTCCCGTAAATCTTCACTGCGCTCTTTCCAGCTTAATTCAGTTCAGTTCAATTTAATTTATTATCACGTGTACCGAGGTGCAGGGAAAGCTTTTGTTGTGTGCTAACATCACGGGGGGGTGTTGGGGGGTCGACAATTTGGACACGTTTCCAGTCAGCTGAAAGACAATGCGTGAATGCAACAGAGCCATTTACAATGTACAGATACATGCTAAGGGACTAACGTCTAGTGCAAGGTAAAGCCAGTAAAGTCTGATCACAGATAGTCAGTGGGCCTCGGGAGAGGTAGATAGTAGTTCAGGACTGCTCTCTAGTTGTGTTGGGATAAAACCCTGTGACAGTAACTAGCTTTGAATCTCCCAGTGATTCTCAGGAACAAGTTGCATCTGCAGAATAAAGGAATTAGACTTTAAAATAAACCTACCCTCAAAGTTACCTTTCTTTAAGTTCAGAACCATTGTTTCTGAATTAACAATGTCACTCTCCATCCTAATGAAAAACTCAACCATATTATGGTCACTCTTGCCCAAGGGGGCACGTACAACAAGACGGCTAACTACCCCTTCCTCATTACTCAAAACCCAGTCTAAAATAGCCTGCTCTCTCGTTGGTTCCCCTACATGTTGATTTAGATAACTATCCCGCATACATTCCAAAAAATCCTCTTCCTCAGCACCCCTGCCAATTTGATTAACCCAAGCTATATGTAGATTGAAGTCACCCATTATAACTGTTTTGCCTTTGTCGCACGCATTTCTAATTTCCTTTTGATACCATCCCAACCTCTGCTACTGTTAGGTGGCCTGTACACAAACACCCACCAGCGTTTTTGCCCCTTAGTGTTTTGTAGCTCTACCCATACCGATTCCACATCCTCCAAGCTAATGTCCTTCCTTTCCATTGCGTTAATCTCCTCTCTAACCAGCAACGCTACCCCACCTCCTTTTCCTTTCTCTCTATCCCTCCTGAATATTGAATAACCCTGGATGTTCAGCTCCCAGCCTACGTCACCCTGGAGCCATGTCTCCGTGATCCCAACTATATCATAATCATTAATATCTATCTGCACGTTCAACTCGTCCACCTTATTACGAATACTCCTTGCATTGAGACACAAAGCCTTCAGGCTTGTCTTTACAACGCACTTACCCCTTATACAATTTTGCTGAAAAGTGGCCCTTGGCCCATTCGTCAGACATGATTTACCTTTCATAAATCCATGCTGACTTTGTCCAATGATTTTACCACTTTCCAAATGTGCTGCTATCCCATCTTTAATAACTGACTAGTATTTTCCCCACTACCAATGTTAGACTAACTGGTCTGTAATTCCCCGTTTTCGTTCTCCCTCCCTTTTTAAAAAGTGGGGTTACATTAGCTACCCTCCAATCCTCAGGAACTACTCCAGAATCTAAAGAGTTTAGAAAAATTATCACTAATGTATCCACTATTTCTGGGGCTACTTCCTTAAGTACTCTGGAATGCAGCCTATCTGGCCCTGGGGATGTATCGGCCTTTAATCCATTCAATTTACCTAACACCACTTCCCGGCTAACCTGGATTTCACTCAGTTCCTCCATCTCATTTGACCCCCGGTCCCCTGCTATTTCCGGCAGATTATTTATGTCTTCTTTAGTGAAGACAGAACCTAAGTAGTTATTCAATTGGTCTGCCATGTCCTTGTTCCCCATGATCAATTCACCAGTTTCTGACTGCAAGGGACCTACATAGCTATATTTAAGAGGGAGCTAGATGTGGCCCTTGTGGCTAAAGGGATCGGGGGGTATGGAGAGAAGGCAGGCACAGGATACTGACTTGGATGATCAGCCATGATCATATTGAATGGCAGTGCAGGCTCGAAGGGCCGCATGCCCTACTCTTGCACCTATTTTCTATGATTCTATGATTCTATACATTTGTTTTAACTAACCTTTTTCTCTTCACATATCTATAAAAACTTTTGCAGTCCGTTTTTATGTTCCCTGCCAGTTTTCTTTCATAATCTATTTTCCCTTTCCAAATTAAGCACTTTGTCCTCCTCTGCTGGATTCTGAATTTCTCCCAGTCCTCTGGTAGGCTTATTTTTCTGGCTAATTTGTATGCTTCATCTTTAGTTTTGATACTATCCCTGATTTCCCTTGTTATCCACGGATGCACTACTTTCCCTGATTTATTCTTTTGCCTAACTGGGATGAATAATTGTTGTAGTTCATCCATGCAGTCTTTAAATGCCTTCCATTGCATATGCACCGTCAACCCTTTAAGAATCACTTGCCAGTCTATCTTGGCCAATTCACGTCTCAT
Organism: Okamejei kenojei; assembly: GCA_035221665.1. Classification (NCBI taxonomy): domain Eukaryota; kingdom Metazoa; phylum Chordata; class Chondrichthyes; order Rajiformes; family Rajidae; genus Okamejei; species Okamejei kenojei. The sequence continues at coordinate 68,852,649 of CM069143.1, forward strand.
GCCCTCAAAGTTGCCTTTCTTTAAGTTCAGAATCCTTGTTTCTGAATTAACAATGTCACTCTCCACCCTAATGAAGAACTCAACCAAATTATGGTCACTCTTGCACAAGAGGCCACGCACAACAAGACTGCTAACTAACCTTTCCTCATTACTCAGTACCCAGTCTAGAATAGCCTGCTCTCTCGTTGGTTTCTCTCTCATGTTGGTTTAGAAATCTATCCGCATCACATTCCAAGACAAATCCCCTTCCTCAGCACCCCTGCCAATTTGATTCACCCAATCTATATGTAGATTGAAGTCACCCATTATAACTGTTTTACCTTTGTTTCACGCATTTCTAATTTCATGTTTGATGCCATCCCCAACTCCACTACTACTGTTAGGTGGCCTGTACACAACACCCACTAGCGTTTTCTGCCCCTTAATGTTTCGCAGCTCTACCCATAACGATTCCACATCCTCCAAGCTAATGTCTTTACTTTCTATTGCGTTAATCTCCTCTCAAACCAGCAACGCTACTCCACCTCCTTTTCCTTTCTGTCTATCCCTCCTGAATATTGAATATCCCTGGATGTTCAGCTCCCAGCCTTGGTCACCCTGGAGCCATGTCTCTGTGATAACCATATAACCATATAACAATTACAGCACGGAAACAGGCCCTCTCGGCCCTTCCAGTCCGTGCCGACCATTTGTTTTCCCCTAGTCCCATCTACCTGCACTCAGACCATACCCCTCCATTCCCTTCACGTCCATATACCTATCATATAACTATATCATTTATAATTATCTTATTTATAATTATCTGCACATTAAACTCATCCACCTTATTACAAATGCTCCTTGCATTGAGGCACAAAGCCTTCAGGCTTGTTTTTACAACACTCTTACCCCTTACACAATTATGTTGAAAAGTGGCCCTTTTTGATTTTTGCCCTGGATTTTTCTGCCTGCCACTTTTACTTTTCACCTTGCTACCTATTGCTTCTACCCACATTTTACATCCCTCTGTCTCTCTGCTCATGCTCCCATCCCCCTGCCCCATTAGTTTAAATCCTCCCTGACAGCACTAGCAAACACTCCCCCAAGGACATTGTTTCCCTTCAAGCCCAGGTGCAGACCGTCCTGTTTGTACTGGCCCCACCTCCCCCAGAACTGGTTCCAATGCCCGAGAAACTTGAATGATCCAGTCAGCTGAAAGACAATCCATCAATGCAATTGCGCCATTTACAATGTAATGATACACGATAAGGGTGATCAAAGTCTGATCAAAGATAGTCAGAGGGCCCCAGGAGAGGTAGTTCAGGACTGCTCGCTAGTTGTGTTGGAATAAAACCCAGTGACAGTAACTTGCTTTGAATCTCCCAGTGATTCTCAGGAACAGGTTGCATCTGCAGAAAAAAGGAATTAGACTTTAAAATTAACCTGCGAACATTCATCTAAATCATTTATATATATATTGTAAATAGCTGCGGTCCCAGCACCTTGCCTTGCTGTACCCCACTAGTCACTGCCTGCCAATCTGAAAGGGATGCTGTAAAACCTACTCTTTGTTTCCTGTCTGCCAAGCTATTGTCTATCCATGTCAGCACTCTACCCGCAATACCATGTGCCCTAATTTTGCCCACTAATCTCCTAATAAAGAAATTAAATATTAAAATGAACCTACGAACATTCCTCTCACCTTCGCTCCCCCATCCTCCACCCTGGTTGTTTCATCAGCTCCATAGTTCACATTGTTTCCCTTCAGACCACACCTTTCCCGGCACACAATGGGCACCGCCCTGCCTCAGCTCATTTGTTACCAGCCTGATATGTCCTGGTCTTTTCTCGCCTCCAACTCTTCACCCCCCACTCCCTCCACCCCCCTCCAGTTCCCTCCCACACCTCTACTCTCAGTCTGAAGAAAGGTCCTGACTTCTTAACCGTCACCCATTCCTTTTACTCCACACATACTGCCTGACCCGCTGGGTAACCCCATCACTTTGTTTATATTTTTGGATTAAACCTGACCTTTAGCATTTTGTTTCTGCCTCCCTAAATGCTGCTTGTGTAAACAAGTCCGCTGTGTGTCCGGACTTTCCCTCTCCCCGTGTCAAGTAATTGGATGGATTGCTGCAAGTTATCCAATAAGGCTCAAGATGTGTGTGAGCTCACTTGTTGCCACGCAGCCACGGGAGCTGTGAGGCAGTAAGACATTGTGGAAACATTGGCCCTGCTAAGGGGCAATAATACCTACAATGAGAAAACCCACGCAGGTCACAGGGAGAACTCCGTACAGACAGCACCCGTAGTCGGCACAGCACCCGTACTCTGGCGCTGCAAGCGCTGTAAGGCAGCAACTCTACCGCTGCGCCACCGTGCCGGCCTGTCTGCGGTCACTGGCAATGGACTGAATACATCACGGGGGAAAACAAGAGAGACACCAAATGCTGGAGTAACTCAGCGGGACAGGCAGCATCTCTGGAGGAAGGAATGGGTGACGTTTCGGGTCAAGACCCTTCTTCAGACTCAGGTCAGGGGAGAGGGAGATACATAGATAAGGAAGTGTAAGGTGTAAAAGTCGGGCAAAAGGGATGGAGATCAAGGAAAATGTAGAATAGATCATTATTAGCTGGGAGAAGTGAACCACAAAGCAGAGATACATGTAGTCGGGGATAGAGACTGGTTGGAGAACTGGGAAGGGGAAAGGATGGAGAGAGAGAGGAAAAGCAAGGGTTACTTGATGTTAGAGAAGTCAATGTTCATACCACTGAGGTGTAAGCTGCCCAAGCAACATATGAAGTGTTGTTCCTAAACTGGGTCTTCCTCTGACAATGGAGGAGGCCCAGGACAGAAAGGTCAGTGTGGGAATGGGAGGGGGAGTTAAAGTGTTTTGCTTTAACTCATTGGGGAGTCCAAAACCAGGGGCTACAGTTTAAGAATAAGGAGTAAGCCATTTAGAACGGAGACGAGGAAACACCTTTTCTCACAGACAGTAGTGAGTCTGTGGAATTCTTTGCCTCAGAAGGCGGTGGAGGCAGGTTCTCTGGATGCTTTCAAGAGAGAGCTAGATAGCGCTCTTAAAAATAGCGGAGTCAGGGAATATGGGGGGAAGGCAGGAACGGGGTACTGATTGGGGATGATCAGCCATGATCATATTGAATGGAGGTGCTGGCTCGAAGGGCCAAATGGCTACTCCTGCACCTATTGTCTATTGTCTGTTGTCTATTGTCTATGGTATGAGCTTCCATTATTTCCTCTGGCACAGAAACGCCACCCTCTGAGTAAATCGTTGCCCCTCATGTTCTAATGGAATCTTTCCTCCCTCACTTTAACCCTAAGCCTCTACCACGGGTAAGAGACTGTGGATTCACCCTCAATTTCCCTCATGATGTGATACGTGTCTTTCAGATCACCCCTCATCCTCCTACGCTCCAAGGAATAAAGTCTTAGTCTGCCCAACCTCTCACTAGAGCTCGTCTTAGAGTCCTGGAAACATTCCCGTAAATCTTCACTGCGCTCTTTCCAGCTTAATTCAGCTTTTGTTGTCATAGAATCAGAGAAAATAGGTGCAGGAGTAGGCCATTCTGCCCTTCGAGCCTGCACCGTCATTCAATATGATCATGGCTAATCATCCAACTCAGTATCCTGTACCTGCCTTCTCTCCATACCTCCTGATCCCTTTAGCTACAGGAGCCACATCTAACTCCTTCTTAAATATAGCCAATGAACTGGCCTCAACTATCTTCTGTGGCAGAGAATTCCACAGACTCACCACTCTCTCTGTGAAAAATGATCTTCTCATCTCGGTCCTAAAAGATATCCCCCTTATCCTTAAACTGTGACCTCTTGTTCTGGTGTTCCCCAACATGTCAGGACTGTCTAATGAAGAAAGACTGGATAGACTCGGTTTATACTCTCTGGAATTTAGGAGATTGAGAGGGGATCTTATAGAAACTTACAAAATTCTTAAGGGGTTGGACAGGCTAGATGCAGGAAGATTGTTCCCGATGTTGGGGAAGTCCAGGACAAGGGGTCACAGCTTAAGGATAAGGGGGAAATCCTTTAAGACCGAGATGAGAAAGACTTTTTTCACACAGAGAGTGGTGAGTCTCTGGAACCTCTGCCACAGAGGGTAGTTGAGGCCAGTTTCTTTGGCTATATTTAAGAAGTGAGTTGGATGTGGCCCTTGTGGTAAGGGATCAGAGGTATGGAGAGAAGGCAGGTACGGGATACTGAGTTGGATGATCAAGCCATGATCATATTGAATGGCGGTGCAGGCTCGAAGGGCTGAATGGCCTACTCCTGCACCTAATTTCTATGTTTCTATGTTTCTCTATCGGGAACAATCTTCCTGCATCTATGCCTTCCAACCCCTTAAGAATTTTGTAAGTTTCTATAAGATCCCCCTCAATCTCCTAAATTCCAGTGAGTATTAAACCGAGTCTATCCAGTCTTTCTTCATAAACAGTCCTGACATCCCAGGAATCAGTCTGGTGAACCTTCTCTGCACACTCCCTCTATGGCAATAATTCCTTCCTCAGATTTGGAGAAGCTAAAACTGTACGCAATACTCCAGGTGTGGTCTCACAGACCCCTGCTACAAGCTGATGGCTAGAACCTCATGCTCTTACTGAAATCCTTTTGCTATGAAAGCTAACATAACATTCGCATTTTCACTGCCTGTGCACCTGCATGCTACTTCAATGACTGGTGTACCATGAACCCAGGTCTCGCTGCATCTCCCCTTCTTTTTTCCTAATCGGTCCACCATTTAAATACATTAGTCTGCTTTCTGTTTTTGCACCAAAGTGGATAAACCTACATTTATCCCATTATTCTGCATCTGCCAAACATTTGCCCATCACCCAGCCCTATTCCAAGTCACATTGCAGTCTCTAGCATACTCTCACAGCTAAACACTGGCCCAGCTTAGTGTCAATCCGCAAACCTTGAGTATTTGCCTTCAATTCCTCATCAGGTTATTAATATATATTGTAAATAGCTGGGGGGGTCCAAGCACGAGCCCTGCTGGTACCCCACTAGTCCCTGCCTGCTTGTGAAAAGACCCGCTTACTCCTTCTCTTTGTTCTGTTTGCCAGACCGTTCTCTATCCACATTCAATACTGAACTAAATACCGTATGCTTCTAAGTTTGTATACTAATCTCTTTATGTGGGACCTTGTCGAAAGGCCTTCTGGATGTCCAGATATACCACATCCATGTTGCTCCCTTATCCACGCTATAGTTACATCCTCGAAAAATTCACAAGATTCGTCAGACATGATTTTACCTTTCGTAAATCCATGTGGATTATCTGTCCAATGATGTCACCACTTTCCAAATGTGCTGCTCTCCCTTCTTTAATAACTGACTAGCAGTTTTCCCCACTAAAACGAAAGTTAGGAATAATGGTCTGTAATTCACGTTTTCTCTCTCCCCATTTTAAAAAGAGGGGATAATTTGTACCCGCCAAATCCTCAGGAACTATCCAGAAATCTAAAAGGCGTTTTGAAAGATTATCCCCTAATGCATCCACCTATTACCTGAGTACTTCCTACGTACTCTGGGATGCAGCCTATCTGGGCCCTGGGGATTAATCGTCCTTTAATCTCTTCAAATTTACCCACACCACTTGATGACCTGGATTTCACTCCATTCTCCTATGGGACCCACGTCCCTTGTATTTCGGCGATTATTATGTCTTCCTTATGAAAGCGGACAAAGTCGTTATTCAATTGGTCCGCCATATTCTGTTCCCATGATCAACTCACCTGTTTCTGCGCAAGGGACCTATTTGTTTTAACAAAACCTCTTCTCTTCACATATCATATACAAAACTTTTGCAGTCATTTTTTATGTTCCTGCCGTTTTATCTTTCATAATCTATTTTTCTTTTACTACTTAAGCTTTGTCCTCTTGCTGGTCTCTGAAATTCTCCCAGTCCTTGGTATGCTGCTTTTTTGTAATTGTACGGCTCATTCTTTGCTTTGATACTATCCCTGATTTCCCTTGTTCCTTTGGTTACCATGTTCAAGTTCATGTGCAAGTGAGTTTATTGTCGGGTGTGTCCCTGATTGGGACAATGAAATTCATTGCTTTGCTTGGCACATCAGAACATAGTAAGGCATTTACTGACAAAAACAGATCGTGTGTCCGTAGATCATTATATAGAATACTACACACTTTAATAAATAAATGATCAAGTGCAAATAAAGATAACAGATAATGGGTTATGATTGATCATTAGTTTTGTCCGAACAGGTTTAATAGCTGATGGATGTGGGGAAGTAGCTATTCCTGAACCTAGTCGTTGCAGTCTTCAAGCTCCTGTACCTTCTACCTGAACTGGTAGCAGGGAGATGAGGTGTGGCCAGGATGGTGTGAGGTGTGATGATGCTGCAGCCTTTTTGAGGGCAGCGACTGCGGATAGATCCTCGATGGAAAGAAGGTCAGGAGCCGATGATGGATCTGGGCAGTGTTTACTACGTTTGACGTATTTTACACTCCAGGGTGCTAAAAGTTGCTGAACCAAAGCACGATGCAGCCAGTCAGCAAGATCTTACTGTGCACTGTAGAAGTTTAGAGAGAGTCTTCCTTGACAAACGACTCTCGTTATACTTTCAGGAAGTAGAGGCGCTGATGTGCTTTCTTGATATTGATCTGTGTTCTTGGAACCAGGAACGATCTTCAGAGATGTGCACTCCAGGAATTTGAAAAGCTCTTGACCCTTTTCAACCATTGACATGTTGATATAAACGGGACGTGGTCCATCCTAGCACCTTCACAAAGTCCACATCAGTTCTCTTGGTTTTGCTGGTGTTGAGAGCCAGGTTATTGTGGTTGGCAACTAATGGACAGTTGCTCTTCTATACTTGACTCATCCCCATCAGTGATACGTCCCACAACAGTGGTGTTCGTACCAGCCCTATATGTCCTGATTGTTTCTCTCCTCCAATTCTTCACCCCCAACCCCTTCCAGTTCCTCCCCCACCTCCTAATCTCAGTCTGAAGAAGGTCTGACTCTGAACCATTCTTTTCTCCACACATTTGCTGCCGCTTGACCCGCTGGGTAAAACCCCATCCACTTTGTGTCTATTTTTTGGTTTAAACCTGACCTGCAGCATTTTGTTTCTGCTCCTAAATGCTGCTTGTGTAAAACAAGTCCGCTGTGTGTCCGGACTTTCCCTCTCCCCGTGTCAAGTAATTGGATGGGATTGCTGCAAGTTATCCAATAAGGCTCAAGATGTGTGTGAGCTCACTTGTTGCCACGCAGCACGGGAGCCGCAGCTTGTGAGGCAGTAAGACAATGAGGGAAACATTGGCCCTGCTAAGGGGAATAATACCTACAAATGAGAAAACCCACGCAGCAGGTCACAGGGAGAACTCCGTACAGACAGCACCCGTATCAGTTAGCCGGCACAGCACCGTACTCTGGCGCTGTGCAAGCGCTGTAAGGCAGCAACTCTACGCTGCGCCACCGTTGCCGGCCTGTCTGCGGTCACCGGCAATGGACTGAATACATCACGGGGGAAAAACAAGAGAGACAACCAAATGCTGGAGTAACTCAGAGGGACAGGCAGCTTCAGCGTCTCTGGAGAGAAGGGAATTATGGGTGACGTTTCGGGTCAAGACCTTCTTCAGGACTGAGGTCAGGGGAGAGGGAGATACATAGATAAGGAAGTGTAAGGTGTGAAAATGACAAAGGGATGAAGATCAAGGAATTCGGCAATTGTATAGAATTTTAGATCATTATTACGTCTGGGAGAAGTGAACAACAAATCAGAGATACATGTAGTCAGAGTTAGAGACTGGTGGAGAACTGGGAAGGGGGAAGGATGGAGAGAGAGAGGAAAAGCAAGGGTTACTTGATGTTAGAGAAGTCAATGTTCATACCACTGAGGAGTAAGCTGCCCAAGCAAAATATGAGGTTTTTTTCCTCCAATTTGCACTGGGTCTCCCTCTGACAATGGAGGAGGCCCAGGACAGAAAGGTCGGTGTGGGAATGGGAGGGGGAGTTAAAGCGTTTCGCAACCGGGAGATCAGGTAGGTTTAGGCAGAATTGAGCGAAGGTGTTCAACAAAATGATCGCCCCAGCCTGCGCTTGTCTCACCGATATACAGGAGTCCAACCTGGAACAGCAGACACAGTAGATGAGGTTGGAGGAGGTGAGAGTGAACCTCTGCCTCACCTGAAAAGACTGTCAGGGTCCTTGGATGGAGTCGAGGGGGGAGGTATAGGGACAGGTGTTGCATCTCTGTGGTTGCAAGGAAAAAGTACCTGGGCAGGGGGTGGTTTGGGTGGGAAAGAATGAGTTGACCAAGGTGTGCGGATTGGGAACGGTCTCTGCGTAAAGGCAGAAAGGGCAGGAGATGGGACGATGTGGCCAGCAGTGGGATCCTGTTGGCGGTGGTGAAAAATGTTGGAGGATCATGTGCAGTGTGCGACGGCTCATGGGTTGAAAAGGTGAGGACTTGGGGGACTTTAGTCCTGTTGCAACTGGAGGGAGGGGGAGCAAGGGCAGAGCTGCAGGGTACCGAGGGAAAATCTAGTGAGGGCCTCATCTGTGATTGGGAGAGAGGGGAACCCCCGTTCCCTAAAGAATGAGGACATCTCCGATGACCTGGTTTGGAGCACCTCATCTTAGGCGCAGATGTGGTGTAGACAGAGGAATTGGGAATAGGTGATAGAAAACTTACAGAAGCAGGTTGGGGAGAAGAAGATGTAGTATAGATAGTTGTGGGGTCGGTGGGTTTATATATAGATGTCAGTCGATAGTCTTCTCTGAGATGGAGAAGGTGTGAGCAAGTAACGGTATGTGTGTGTGTGAAGTGTTTATGTGAAGTTTGTGAAGTGTGCAAGTGTAATGTGTGTGTGTGAGTGTGAACTGTGAAGTGTGTGTGTTTGTTTTTGTGAAGTGCGTGTGTCCTTGTTTGTGTGAAGTGTGCATGTGTGATGTGTGTGTGTGCACGTGTGTTTTTGTGAAGTGTGTGTTTGTTTGAAGTGTGTATGTGTGAAGTGTGTGTACTTGTGTAAGTGTGTGTGTGTGTTGTCTGGTGTGTGTTTCGTTTGTGGTTGTGTGTGCGTGTGTAATATGTTTTTATGAAGTGTGTGTGTTCGTTTGAAGTGTGTGTGTGAAGTGTGTATGCATGTGTGATGTGTTTGTGTGTGCGTGTGTGTGTGTGTTTGGGGTCACCGGCAACTGACTGAATACATCACGGGGGAGGTGGGGGGACGACAATTTGGACATGTTTCAATGCGATACTCCCTTCTTTGGTTTCACTTAAACTGTGACCTCGGAGTGAAAACGAAACTGCAACCGAGAACTGTACAGACAAACAAGGTTTGCAAGATAACAACAACACGCACACACACGCATGGTCACGGACACAGACCCACACACACACACACGCACACGCACACTCATGGTCACGGACACACCACACACACACACACACACACACACACACACACACACACACACACACACACACACAGTCCAAATGTATTTTAGATGATGTTATAGTTCGGGGGAGTGGGCAGAGTGGCAGATGCATGGCAGATGAAGTTTAATGTGGATAAAATGTGAGGTTATTCACTTTGGAAGCAAAAACAGGAGGCAGATTGCTAATCTAAGTGGCGTCAAGTTGGGGAAAAGGGGAGGGTACACCGGGATCTGGGGTCCTTGTTCATCAGTCTATGAAAGTAAGCATGCAGGTACAGCAGGGAGTGAAGAAAGTGAATGGCATGTTGGCCTTTATAACAAGAGGAATCAAATATAGGAGCAAAGAGGACCTTCTGCAGTTGTACAGAGCCCTAGTAAGACCACACCTGGAGTATTGTGTGCAGTTTTGGTCCCCTAATTTGAAGAAGGACACTTCTTGCTATTGAAGGAGTCTAGCGTAGGTTTACAAGGTTAATTCTCGGGATGGTGAGACTGTCATATGCTGAGAGAATGGAGCAGCTGGGCCTGTACACGCTGGACTTTAGAAGGATGAGAGGGGATCTCATTGAATCATATAAGATTGTTAAGGGCTTGGACACGCTAGAGGCAGGAAACATGTTCCCGATGTTGGGGGAGTCCAGAACCAAGGGCCACGGATTAAGAATAAGGAGTAAGCCATAAGGAGTAAGCTAGACTGATTCTGGGATGTCAGGACTTTATATGAGGAAAGACTGAATAGACTTGGCTTGTACTCGCAGAATTTAGAAGACTGAGGGGGGATCTTATAGAAACTTACAAAATTCTTAAGGGGTTGGATAGGCTAGATACAGGAAGAATGTTCCTGATGTTGGGGAGGTCCAGAACAAGTGGGGTCTAGGATAAGGGGGAATTCCTTTAGAGGACGAGATGAGGAAAACATTTTTCACACAGAGGAGGTGCGTGCTCTGGAATTATCTGGCCACGAAGATAGTTGAGGCTATATTTAAGAGGAAGTTATGATGTGGCCTTGTGGGCTAAAGGGATCCGGGGTGTATGGAGAGAAGACAGGTACAGGATTTGAGTTGGTTGATCAGCCATGATCATATTGAAATGGTGTGTGGTGCGGCTGAGGCTCGAAGGACCGAATGGCCTACTCCTGCAACTTTTTTCTATGTTTCTATGTTTCTATTTAGAACGGAGACAGGAGGAAACACCTTTTCTCACAGAGAGTGGTGAGCCTGTGGAATTCTCTGCCTCAGAAGCGGTGGAGGCGGTCTGGAGGCAGGTTCTCTGGATGCTTTCACGAGACGCTCGTTAGGATAGGGCTCTTAAAAATAGCAGGGGATAATGGGTGAGAAGGTAGGAAACAGGGTAATTGATTGGGGGGTATGATCAGCCTATGATCATATTGAAATGGCGGTGTGGCTCGAGGGGTCAAATGGCATACTCCTGCACTATTGTCTATTGTCTGTTGTCTATGTGTCTATAGTATCAGCTTCATTACTTCCTCTGGCACCAGACCCGCCACCCTCTGAGTAAAACGTTGCCCCTCATGTTCTAATGGAATCTTTCCTCCCTCACTTTAACCTAAGCCTCTACCACGGGTAAGAGACCTGTGGGATTCACCTTCAATTTCCCTCATGATGTTATACTCGTCTTTCAGATCACCCTCATCCTCCTACGCTCCAAGGAATAAAGTCTTAGCCTGCCCAACCTCTCCCTGGAGCTCATCTTCGAGTCCTGGAAACATTCCCGTAAATCTTCACTGCGCTCTTTCCAGCTTAATTCAGTTCAGTTCAATTTAATTTATTATCACGTGTGTACTGAGGTGCAGGGAAAGCTTTTGTTGTGTGCTAACATCACGGGGGGGGGGGGGGGTGCGGTTGGGGGGTCGACAATTTGGACACGTTTCCAGTCAGCTGAAAGACAATGCGTGAATGCAACAGAGCCATTTACAATGTACAGATACATGCTAAGGGGACTAACGTCTTAGTGCAAGGTATATCAGTAAAGTCTGATCAAAGATAGTCAGAGGGTCCGGGAGAGAGAGGTGATAGTAGTTCAGGACTGCTCTCTAGTTGTGTTGAGTAAACCCTGTGACAGGAACTTGCTTTGAATCTCCCAGTGATTCTCAGGAACAAGTTGCATCTGCAGAATAAAGGAATTAGACTTTAAAATTTATCCTACAAACATTCATCTAAATCATTATATATATTGTAAAGAGCTGCGGTCTGGCACCGAGCCTTGCAGTACCCACTAGTCACCGCCTGCCATTCTGAAAGGGATGCGTTAAACCCTACTCTTTGTTTCCTGTCTGCCAACCTATTTTTCTATCATGTCAGCCACTCTTCCCCAAATACCATGTGCCTAATTTTGCCACTAATATCCTAATAAAAGAATTAACATTAAAATTAACCTGGTAGAAACATTCTCTCACCTTCGCTCCCCCATCCTCACCCTGGTTGTTTCATCAGTTCCATAGTTCATATTGTTTCTCTTCAGACCACTCTTTCCGGCACACAATGGGCACCGCCCGTGCCCTCAGTCATTTGTTACCAGCCTGATATCGTCCTGGTCTTTTCTCACCTCCAAAACTTCCCCCCCACTCCCCCCACCCCCTCCAGTTCCCTCCCCCACCTTCTACTCTCAGTCTGAAGAAAGGTCCTGACTTCTGAACCATTCCTTTTCTCCACACATGCTGCCTGACCCGCTGGGTGACCCCATCACTCAGTGTCTATTTTGGATTAAAACCTGACCTTTAGCATTTTGTTTTCTGCCTCCCTAAATGCTGCTTGTGTAAACAAAAGTCCGCTGTGGTGTCCGGACTTTCCCTCTCCCGTGTCAAGTAATTGGATGGATTGCTGCAAGTTATCCAATAAGGCTCAGATGTGTGTGAGCTCACTTGTTGCCACGCAGCCACGGGAGCTGTGAGGCAGTAAGACAATGCGGAAAACATTGGCCCTGCTAAGGGGCAATAATACCTACAATGAGAAAACCACGCAGGTCACAGGGAGAACTCCGTTACAGACAGCACCCGTAGTCGGCACAGCACCCGTACCCTGGCGCTGCAAGCGCTGTAAGGCAGCAACTCTACCGCCTGCGCCACCGTGCCGGCCTGTCTGTGGTCACCGGCAATGGACTGAATACATCACGGGGGGAAAAACAAGAGAGACACACAAATGCTTGGAGTAACTCAGCGGGACAGGCAGCATCTCTGGAGAGAAGGGGATTGGGTGACGTTTCGGGTCAAGGACCCTTCTTCAGACTGAGGTCAGGGTGTAGAGGGAGATACATAGATAGGAAGTGTAAGGTGTGAAAACGGTGACAAAGGGGATAGAGATCAAGGAACATATAGGAATAGAACATTGATAACTGGGAGAAGTGAACATCAAAGCAAACAGAGATACGTAGTCGGAGATAGAGGCTGGTGGAGTTGAGAACTGGGCAAGGGGAAGGATGGAGAGAGAGATGGAAGCAAGGGTTACTTGAAGTTAGTGTTCATACTAACTTACTAGTTTTATATAGATGTTATATGGTAAGGCATTGTTCATACCGCTGAGGTGTAAGCTGCCAAGCAAATATGAGTGTTGTTCCTCCTCTGGGTTCCCTCTGACATTGGAGGATGGCACAGGACAGAAAGGTAATGTGGGAATGGAGTGAGGTGGAGTTGAAGTGTTTTGCTTTAACTCATGGGGAGTCCAAGAACCAGGGGTACAGTTTAAGAATAAGTGTAAGCCATTGAACGGAGATGAGGAAAACTCCTTTTCTCACAGAGAGTACGGTGAGTCTGTGGAATTCTTTGCTCAGAAGGTGGTGGATGGCAGTTTCTGGTTGCTTCAAGAGAGAGCTAGATAGTGCTCTAAAACATAGCGGAGGTCAGGGGATATGGGGGGAAAGGCAGGAACGTTGGGGTACTGATGGGATGATCAGCCATGATAATATTGAATGGAGTAGGTGCTGGCTCAAAGGGCATATGCTACTCCTGCACCTATTGGTCTATTGGTCTGTTGTTATTGGTCTATGGTATGAGCTTCCATTACGTCCTTAGGCACAGGGAAATCGCCCACCCTCTGAGTAAATCGTTGCCCCTCATGTTCCAATGGCATCTTTCCTCCCTCACTTTAACCCTAAGGCCTCTTACCACGAGTAAGAGACTGTGGATTCCACCTCAATTTCCCTCATGTATGTTTACGTGTCTTTCAGTTCACCCTCAATCCTCCTACACTCCAGGAATAAAGTCTTAGTATGCCCAAACCTTCCCTAGAGCTCGTCTTGAGTCGGGAACATTCCGTAAATCTTCCTGTGCTTTTTCCAGCTTAATTCAGATTTTGTTGTCATAGAACATAGAATAATAGAAAAAAAGTGAGGAGTAGGCCATTCTGACCTTCGAGCCTGCACCGTCATTCAATATGTCATGGCTAGTCATCCATCAGTATCCTGTACCTGCCTTTTCCATACCCTGTGATTCACTTTAGCCTCAAGGGGCCACATCTAACTCCCTCTGAAAATATAGCAATGAACTGGCCTCAACTACCCATCTGTGGCAGAGAATTCCACAGGAACTCACACACTCTCTCTGTTTGAAAAATGATCCTTCTCATCTCGGTCCTAAAAGATTCCCCCTTATCCTTTAAACTGTGACCATTGTTCTTGTGTTCCCCAACATCTGGAACATCTTTCCTGCATCTTGCCTGTCCACAAACCCTTTAGGAATTTTGTAAGTCTCTATAAGAGCCCCCTCAATCTCCTAAATTCAAGCGAGTACAAGCCGATCAAGTTAAACAAATGTTTATACAATAGGTCATCAATGCATCGACTCCACATTCCTCAGTAAATGCGTTTGAAATTGTGTCACTCGCTGCCACCGGATGCGGCCGCGATTCTGATCTGGACCGGCGGGGGGTGAGGATATTTGTGTGTGTGTGTATGTGTGTGTGTGTGTGTGTGTGTGTGTGTTTTGTGTGTATGTGGAAGTTACAAGTCTACAGGGCAGCAAGCCCCAGCACCCACAGCGAAACTCAGACCGTGAGTATTCACGGATAAACGCCTGGGAGCGGAACAGGGCAGGCAGGCGGGTTGTAATATTGTGTGCATCCAGAGGAGGGGGGGGGGGGGCGGGGAATATAGGTCAGATTTGTTTATGAAATCGGCGGCTGTCTCTGTGTTTCTGTGTGTGTGTCTCTGTGGCTGTGTGTTTCTGTGTCTCTGTAGGCTGTGTAGCTGTGTTTGTGTTGTCCTATCTGCGTGTTGTGTCTCTTGTCTGTGTGTGTGTGTGTGTGTGTGTGTGTTGGGGGGGGGGGGGGGGGGACGTTTTTGTTAGAGGACAGAGGCGGGGATTTTCAGTTGCAAACACGTTTTCAGTTAAGAGTTGGACACGATTACTGTCAATACGAGCAGCTCACGGAGCAGAGTCAGAACTGAGTAACCACTGCCTCGGTCACACACACCACACACACACACACACTCGTGGAGGTGAAACTGTCGATATAAAACGTGGCTGGGAGTGAAGGAGTGGGGGGGGGGGGGATGAGAGGGAGAGGGAGAGGAGAGAGATAATTTGAGAGCATATAAGAGAGAGGAAGAGGGGAGGAGAGAAGGTGATGAGAGGGGAGATTGGAGGAGAGAGAGAGAGGAAAATTGGAGAGAAGAGAGAGAGAGAGAGAAAGGGGAGAGGAGAGAGAATTGGAGAGAGAAGAAGGGAGAGAGAGAGAGTGAGAGGGGGTTGAGAGGGGGAGAGAGAGGCCGGGTTAGAGAGAGAGGGGGGAGAGAGAGGGGGTTTTAGAGATAGAGAGAGGGGGTTGAGAGAGAGTGGGGAGAGAGAGAATAGAGGGGAGCGAGAGAAAGGGAGAGAGAAGGGGGGAGAGGAGAGGTGTGAGGGATTGGAGTAACCAAAACCCTTTAGCATCTCCCTCTCCTACCTCACTACCTCTGTCCCCTCCTCTCCCTCCTTCTATAGAGGGGGGGGGGATGGGGAAGGAAGGGCGGATGAGGGTGGAGGGAGAGAGAGGAGTGTGCCTAGTTTGGTGGCAGAAGAGGGATGTGGGAACGTAGTGTACGCATGGTGATTCACTCTCACACTGGGATTTTCCCCCCCCCCCCTGTCATTACGCAGTCTATTCTTGACTCCCTGCAGACCCCCCCCTTGTTGGAGTGAAGGAAATAATGCTCGTTTTGTGGTCGAACCCTTCTTCAGACCGGCCTGAAACGTTGGCTATTTCCTTCGCTCCATAGATGCTTGCTCTAGCGGTGTCCCACTGTGCGAGTTCACCCAAGAGCTCTCCAGAGTTTAAAATCTCTGTGTAGCATCTCAGTCCCTATCTTCAAATTCCCACTTTGAACTAAACAAATTTTTTGATTAAAAATTTCACAGCCGTCGATCGCAATTAATGATTCCTATGCATTTTCCATCAGTTGTTCGATTCAGGTAATTTTCAACCTGGTTGATATAGTAAAAAAAAATATATACAGGTACATTAAAATAAATAGTTTCAAGCATACCCGGAATAAACGTCACAAACATTAAGGTGGTTACTGATGTTACAAGCGGTTATAAATGAATTATAATTTCAAAGTGAAATAGGAGATTTCCGTGGAAAGAATATTTTAACCAGAATATGGTGAGGTCGCTGCAAAAATTGCTCAATTAAAATACAGCCGTCAACTCAGGATTGTTCCTTAGGCCTCTGACAAGTGTTGCAATTCTCACCTCGTAGCTCGCTTGTTAATCGTTCATAGCTATTAATTTCATTCCTGGTCCGCATTGCACTCTCTCCAAATGCAAAAACTATTCAAGTTACACTTCTTGTGTGGGGGTAATAAGGGGGGGGGGGGGGGGGGGATGTTAGAATAAAATACCATATGGTTCTGTATTTATATAGCGATCCTGCGCAAAATGTTTATAGGAGTCGAAATTGTATTTTATTTCAAAGTGGGAATTGGAAGATAGGGGACAGAGATGTTCACGGAGTTTTTGATAGGATAGGAAACATTACAGCTGCTGGGTAAAAGAGGTCGGTTCAAATGGTAGGTTCAATGAAGATGGGCGAGGGGGATTGTGGGTGGGGGGGAAAGTATCTATAGCTTGGACTTGCCTAAATAGAGTACTGTACGGATTATCATTCACACCAAAATTTCATAGGACAATTAATACCTTTTATGCAATTATCCCAATAGTTGTTCGATATGGTATCAACGGACTCTGTATGGTACATGCACGTAAATTAGTAACACAATGTTCTTCTGTAAGTACTGTTGTTTCTGGGATGGGGTGACTGATAACAAAATAACCTGCATTCTATAATTGTGTCATTAATGTGGCTGAAACAACGGCATATTTTGTGATATTTATATGAGATAGAAAGATACAACTGAGTTTGAGGCAAGATATTACCTTGCAAACATTCTGTATGTCTGATAGATATTGTGAAATGGAACTCAGAAATTTTGGGAGGATTACATACAACTACAATTCCAAGGTAAGAATATAACAGAGATTCTTATTTCCATCATGACATTTACAATTAGTGATATAGGACACCAGTCCTACTAGCTAAACTCTCGGAGCTACTACGGGTACGACTACGTGTTAAAAAAAGTATCAAATGTTTACATCCTGAATATATTTTACTGTGACATTTGTTCCAACATGTTGAAAATCTT
Source organism: Okamejei kenojei (assembly GCA_035221665.1). NCBI lineage: Eukaryota > Metazoa > Chordata > Chondrichthyes > Rajiformes > Rajidae > Okamejei > Okamejei kenojei. The sequence goes on from CM069143.1 coordinate 68,869,711, forward strand.
CACGAGTTACACGTTTCCAAGTAACTGCGTTAGTGCTAAGAAATGGCATGTTGGGACTTATTACAAGAGGAATCGATATAGGAGCAAGCGTCCTTCTGCGTTGTAAGAGTTCTAGGGAGACTGCACCTTGGTGTATTGTGTGCAGTTTTAGGTCCCTACTTTGAGGAAGGACATTCTTGCTATTGAGGGAGTGCAGTGTATGTTTACAAGGTTAATTCCCCAGATGGCTGGGACTGGTTTATCCTGAGAGAATGGAGCAGCTGGGCTTGTAACTCTGGAGTTTAGAAGGATGAGAGGGGTATCTTCATTGAAACATATAAGATTGTAAGGGCTTGAACACGCTAGAGGCAGGAAAATGTTCCCCGATGTTGGGGGAGTCAGAATCTCAGGGGCCAAGTTTCAGAATAAGGAGTAAGCCATTAGAACGGAGACGAGGAAACACTTTTTCTCACAGAGAGTTGGTAAGTCTGTTGGGAATTCTCTGCCTCAGGGGTTGGTGGAGGCTGGTTCTCTGGAAGCTTTCAGAAAGAGCAAGATAGGGGCTCTTAAAAAATAGCAGAGTCAGGGGATATGGGAGAAGGCAGTAACGGGGTACTGATTGGGGTATGATCAGCCAATGATAACATTGATTGAATGTGATATGAAAGTGCATTAGGGTGTCCAAATTAAACTTCTTTTTTTGGTTTATCTGTATGGGATTAAATTGCAGATTGATTTTTTAAATCTCTAAATGTGTAAACATTGCTAGAAAAATGTACTGCATCTTGGAGGCGGAAGGTTAGGTTGTTAGCCAGAAAGATAGACCTCGTTATCCGTCAGTACAGCAAACATCAAGAAAACAATGCTGCTGTACTGTGGATAGCTGAGTCTATCCTAATTGCCAGCAGCTGATGGGAAGCGGCTGTAGTGGGAAGTGGCTGTAATAGGGACAGCGCGCTGGGGGGTGAGGTCATTTCACAGCGTGTGGGTAGTCTGTCATGGGTAAAGTTGCGGGGAGGGCAGGAGGGTTGAGTGGCAGGGGCTCGGTGGGCATTCATCCAGCTCTAAGAGAGGGTCAGCGGGCGATGGATAAACAGGACGAGTGGGCGGTGGAGCTTACTACATATGTCAATGGGAGTAACTCAATTGTTCCCTTGTTCGCGTGACACAGGAGTAAAGCTCCACCGCAACGCTGTGAAGTTATCCATCACCCGTGACCACTGCCTCTCTATGGATATTTGCTCCTGAGCAGGTCCTCATGGTTCAGACGGAGAGCACTGGCAGAGGTGAGCGGGGCCGGCCAGAAGAGGCTGGATGGCTGTCTGGTTCTTCCGATGGAGGCCGCTCGTAGGCCACGCGGAGCTGCTTCCCTCCCGGCCCCAATGTGGTGGCGCCCGCGAGCGCTACGGCAACGGTGAGTGAGGATGTTTACTGGCATGAAACCCCGACCCTCTCCTTCTCAATGTCCTTCCCTTCTCGCAACTTTACCCCTGACTAGACTCCACACGCTGTGAAGGAACTCTCCCCGAATTGTCTGTTTACTCATGACCATAGTGACTCATTTATTTAATTAATTTTATATTTATTTCTATGAAAAAACTTTCCCAATTAGGCCCCGCCACATCCTAAGGCGGGGCCCTGCCCTTATCCACTGTACTTGTTACATCCTGCGAAAAACTATATTAGGATTCTGTCAGGACATGATTTACTATTATAAATCCATGATGACTTTGTCCAATGATTTACCACTTTCCTAATTGTGCTGCTATCCTATCTTATAACTGACTAGTATTTGTCCCACTACCGATGTTAGACTAACTGGTTGTAATTCCCCATTTTCGTTCTTTCCCCCCTTTTTAAAAAGTGGGGTTACATTAGCTACCCTCCAATCCTCAGGAACTACTCCAGAATTAAGAGTTTAGAAAAAATTTTCACTAATGGCATCCACTATGTCTGGGGCTACTTCCTTAAGTACTCTGGAATGGCAGCCTATCTGGCCCTGGGGATGTATCGGCCTTTAATCCATTCAATTTACCTAACACCACTTCCCGGCTAACCTGGATTTCACTCAGTTCCTCCATCTCATTTGACCCCCGGTCCCCTGCTATTTCCGGCAGATTATTTATGTCTTTCTTAGTGAAGACAGAACCTACAGTAGTTATTCAATTGGTCTGCCATGTCCTTGTTCCCCATGATCAATTCACCAGTTTCTGACTGCAAGGGACCTACATAGCTATATTTAAGAGGGAGCTAGATGTGGCCCTTGTGGCTAAAGGGATCGGGGGGTATGGAGAGAAGGCAGGCACAGGATACTGACTTGGAAGATCAGCCATGATCATATTGAATGGCAGTGCAGGCTCGAAGGGCCGCATGCCCTACTCTTGCACCTATTTTCTATGATTCTATGATTCTATACATTTGTTTTAACTAACCTTTTTCTCTTCACATATCTATAACAACTTTTGCAGTCCGTTTTTATGTTCCCTGCCAGTTTTCTTTCATAATCTATTTTCCCTTTCCAAATTAAGCACTTTGTCCTCCTCTGCTGGACTCTGAATTTCTCCCAGTCCTCTGGTAGGCTTATTTTTCTGGCTAATTTGTATGCTTCATCTTTAGTTTTGATTACTATCCCTGATTTCCCTTGTTATCACGGATGCACTACTTTCGCTGATTTATTCTTTTGCCTAACTGGGATGAATAATTGTTGTAGTTCATCCATGCAGTCTTTAAATGCCTTCCATTGCATATGCACGGTCAACCCTTTAAGAATCACTTGCCAGTCTATCTTGGCCAATTCACGTCTCATGCCCTCAAAGTTGCCTTTCTTTAAGTTCAGAATCCTTGTTTCTGAATTAACAATGTCACTCTCCACCCTAATGAAGAACTCAACCAAATTATGGTCACTCTTGCACAAGGGGCCACGCACAACAAGACTGCTAACTAACCTTTCCTCATTACTCAGTACCCAGTCTAGAATAGCCTGCTCTCTCGTTGGTTCCTCTACATGTTGGTTTAGAAATCTATCCCGCATACATTCCAAGAAATCCCCTTCCTCAGCACCCCTGCCAATTTGATTCACCCCAATCTATATGTAGATTGAAGTCACCATTTATACTGTTTTACCTTTGTTTCACGCATTTTCTAATTTCATGTTTGATGCCATCCCCACTCCACTACTACTGTTAGGTGGCCCTGTACACAACACCCACTAGCGTTTTCTGCCCCTTAATGTTTCGCAGCTCTCTACCCATAACGATTCCACATCCTCCAAGCTAATGTCTTTACTTTCTATTGCGTTAATCTCCTCTCAAACCAGCAACGCTACTCCACCTCCTTTTCCTTTCTGTCTATCCCTCCTGAATATTGAATATCCCTGGATGTTCAGCTCCCAGCCTTGGTCACCCTGGAGCCATGTCTCCGTGATAACCATATAACCATATAACAATTACAGCACGGAAACAGGCCCTCTCGGCCCTTCCAGTCTGTGCCGACCATTTGTTTTCCCCTAGTCCCATCTACCTGCACTCAGACCATACCCCTCCATTCCCTTCACGTCCATATACCTATCATATAACTATATCATATTAATTTATAATTATCTGCACATTAAACTCATCCACCTTATTACAAATGCTCCTTGCATTGAGACACAAAGCCTTCAGGCTTGTTTTTACAACACTCTTACCCCTTACACAATTATGTTGAAAAGTGGCCCTTTTTGATTTTTGCCCTGGATTTTTCTGCCTGCCACTTTTACTTTTCACCTTGCTACCTATTGCTTCTACCCACATTTTACATCCCTCTGTCTCTCTGCTCATGCTCCCATCCCCCTGCCCCATTAGTTTAAATCCTCCCTGACAGCACTAGCAAACACTCCCCCAAGGACATTGTTTCCCATCAAGCCCAGGTGCAGACCGTCCTGTTTGTACTGGCCCCACCTCCCCCAGAACTGGTTCCAATGCACGAGAAATTTGAATGATCCAGTCAGCTGAAAGACAATCCATGAATGCAATTGCGCCATTTACAATGTAATGATACACGATAAGGGAATAACGTCTAGTGCAAGGTAAAGCCAGTAAAGTCTGATCAAAGATAGTCAGAGGCCCCAGGAGAGGTAGTTCAGGACTGCTCGCTAGTTGTGTTGGGATAAAACCCAGTGACAGTAACTTGCTTTGAATCTCCCAGTGATTCTCAGGAACAGGTTGCATCTGCAGAAAAAAGGAATTAGACTTTAAAATTAACCTGCGAACATTCATCTAAATATTTATATATATATTGTAAATAGCTGCACGGTCCCAGCACCTTGCCTTGCATGGTCCCCCACTAGTCACTGCCTGCAATCTGAAAAGGGATGCTGTAAAACCTACTCTTTGTTTCCGTCTGCCAAGCTATTGTCTATCCATGTCAGCACTCTACCGCAATACATGTGCCCTAATTTTGCCACTAATCTCCTAATAAAGAAATTAAATATTAAAATTAACCTACAAACATTCCTCTCACTTTGCTCCCCCCATCCTCCACCCTGTTGTTTCATCAGCTCCTCTAGTTCCCATTGTTTCCCTTCAGATCACACCTTTTCCCGGCACCACAATGGGGCACCGACCTGCCTGAGCTCATTTGTTACCAAGTTCAAGTTCATGTTCAAGTGAGTTTATTGTCAAGGATGTCCCTGATAGGACAATGAAATTCTTGCTTTGCTTCTGAACGCACACAGAACATAGTAGGCATTTACGACAAACAGATTCAGTGTGTCCGTATATCATTATATAAATACATACACAATTTAATAAAATAAATGATCATGTGGCACAAATAAAGATAACAGATAATGGGTTATTAATGATCATTAGTTTTGTCCAAGCCAGGTTTAATAGCCATGATGGCTGTGGGGAAGTAGCTATTCCTGAACCTGGTCATTGCAGTCTTCAGGCTCCTGTACTTCTACCTGAAGGTAGCAGGGAGTATGAGTGTGTGGCCAGGATGGTGTGGGTCCTTGATGATTGCTGCCAGCCTTTTTTTGGCAGTGGACTGCGGATAGATCCCCTCGATGGAAGGGAAGGTTACAGAACGATGATGGACTGGGCAGTGTTTACTACTTTTTGAAGTATTTTCCTTCCAGGGTGCTCAAGTTGCTGAACCAAGCCACGATGCAGCCAGTCAGCAAGCTCTCTTCCACTGTGCACCTGTAGAAGTTAGAAGTTAGAGAGAGGCCTCCTTGACAGACCGACTCTCCGTATACTTCTCAGGAAGTAGAGGCGCTGATGAGCTTTCTTGATAATTGCATTAGTGTTCTCGGACCAGGAAAGATCTTCAGTGATGTGCACTCCCAGGAATTTGAAGCTCTTGACCATTCAACATCGACCGTTGATATTAACGGACCGTGGGTCCCCATCCTACACCTTCCAAAGTCCACAATCAGTTCCTTGGTTTTGCTGGTGTTGAGGGCCAGGTTATTGTGCTGGCAACCTATGGACAGTTGCTCGATCTCTCTTCTATATTCTGACTCATACCCATCAGTGATACGTCCCACAACAGTGGTGTCGTACCAGCCCTGATATGTCCTGATCTTTTCTCACCTCCAACTCTTCACCCCCCACCCCCCTCCAGTTCCCTCCCCCACCTCCTAATCTCAGTCTGAAGAAGGGTCCTGACTTCTGAACCATCACCCATTCCTTTTCTCCACACATGCTGCCTGACCCGCTGGGTAACCCCATCACTTTGTGTCTATTTTTGGTTTAAACCTGACCTGCAGCATTTTAGAAACATAGAAACATAGAAATTAGGTGCAGGAGTAGGCCATTCAGCCCTTCGAGCCTGCACCGCCATTCAATTATGATCATGGACTGATCATCCAACTCAGTATCCCGTACCTGCCTTCTCTCCATACACTCTGATCCCCTTAGCCACAAGGGCCACATCCAACTCACTCTTAAATATAGCCAATGAACTGGCCTCAACTACCCTCTGTGGCAGAGAGTTCCAGAGGACTCACAACTCTCTGTGTGAAAAAAGTCTTTTCTCATCTCGGGTCTTAAAGGATTTCCCCCTTATCCTTAAGCTGTGACCCTTGTCCTGGACTTCCCCACATCGGGAAACAATCTTCCTGCATCTAGCTGTCAAACCCCTCTTAAGAATTTTGTAAGTTTCTATAAGATCCCCTCTCAATCTCCTAAATTCCAGAGAGTATAAAAACCGAGTCTATCCAGTCTTTCTTCATAAGACAGTCCTGACATCCCAGGAATCAGTCCTGGTGACCTTCTATGCACTTCCTCTATTGCAATAATGTCCGCTTCCTCAGATTTGGAGACCAAACTGTATCGCAATACTCCAGGTGTGTTCTCACCAAGACCCTGTACAACTGAAGTAGGACACTCCCTGCTCCTGTACTCAAATCCTTTTGCTATGAAAGCTAACATACATTCGCTTTTTTCACTGCTGTGCACCTGCATGCCTACTTCAATGACTGGTGTACCATGACACCCAGGTCTCGCTGCATCTCCCCTTTTCCTAATCGGCCACCATTTTTAAAATAATAGTCTGCTTTCCTGTTTTGCCACCAAAGTGGATAAAACCTCACATTTATCCACATTATACTGCATCTGCCAAACATTTGCCACTCACCCTTGCCTATCCAAGTCACCTTGCAGTCTCCTAGCATCCTCCTCACAGCGAACACTGCCCCCCAGCTTAGTGTTATCCGCAAAACTTGGAGATATTGCCTTCAATTCCCTCATCCAGATCATTAATATATATTGTAAACAGCTGGGGTCCCAGCACTGAGCCCTGCGGTACCCCACTAGTTACTGCCTTGCCATTGTGAAAAGGACCCGTTTACTCCTACTCTTTTGCTTCCTGTTTGCAGCCAGTTCTCTATCCACATCAATACTGAACCCTAATACCGTTTTATTGCTTTAAGTTTGTATACTATCTCATTATGTGGGACCTTGTCGAAAGCCTTCTGGAAGTCCAGATATTACCACATCCACTGGTTCTCCCTTATCCACGCTACTAGTTACATCCTCGAAAAATTCCACAAGGAATTCGTCAGACATATTTACCTTTGTAAATCCATGCTGACTTTGTCCAATGATTTCAAACCACTTTCCAATGTGCTGCTATCCCATCTTTATACTGACTCTAGCAGTTTCCCCACTACCGATGTTAGACTAACTGGTCTGTAATTCCCGTTTTCTCTCTCCCTCCCTTCTTAAAAAGAGGGGTTACATTTTGCTATCCCGCCAATCCTCAGGAACTACTCCAGAATCTAAAGAGTTTTGAAAGATTTCACTAATGCATCCACTATTTCCTGAGCTACTTCCTTAAGTACTTGGATGCAGCCTATCTGGCCCTGGGGATTTATCGGCATTAATCTATTCAATTTTACCCAACACCACTTCCCGACTGACCTGGATTTCACTCAATTCCTCCTTGGACCAACAGTCCCCTGCTATTTCAGGCATATTTATTTATGTCTTCCTTAGTGAAGACGGAACCAAAGTAGTTATTCCAATTGGTCCGCCATATCCTTGTTCCCCATTTTTGATCACTCACTGTTTCTGACTGCAAGGGACTACATTTGTTTTAACTAACTCTTTCTCTTCACTATATCTATAAAAACTTTTGCAGTCAGTTTTTATGTTCCCTGCCAGTTTTCTTTCATAATCTTTTTTTTCCTTTCCTAATTAAGCCCTTTGTCCTCCTCTGCTGGTCTCTGAATTTCTCCCAGTCCTCTGGTATGCTGCTTTTTGGCTACTTTGTACACATCATCCTTTGTTTTGATACTATCCCTGATTTTCCCTTGTTATCCACGGATGCACTACCTTCCCGATTTATTCTTTTGCCAAACTGGGATGAACATTTTTGTAGTTCATCCATGCAGTCTTTATAATGTCTTCCAATTGTATATCCACCGTCAACCCTTTTAGAATTAATTGCAGTCAATCTTGGCCAATTTCATGTCCTCCCGATACCCTCAATTACCTTTCTATTAAGTTCAGTAACATTGTTTCTGAATTAACAATGTCACTCTCCAGTCCTAATGAAAGACTCAACCATATTATGGTCACTCTTGCCAAGGGGGCAGTTCAACAACATTGACGGCTAATTACCCACCTCCATCTTACTCAAAACCCAGTTTTAAAATTAGCCTGCTCTCTCGTTGGTTCCTCTACATGTTGATTTAGATAACTATCCCGCATACATTCCAAAAAAATCTCTTCCCTCAGCACCTGCCCAATTTGATTAACCCAATCTATATGTAGATTGATAGTCCACCATTATAACTGTTTTGCCTTTGTCGCACGCATTTTACTAATTTCCTGTTTGATTACCATCCCCAACTTCTCTGTACTGTTAGGTGGCCTGTACACAACACCCACCAGCGTTTTCTGCCCCTTAGTGTTTTGTAGCTCTACCCATACGATTTCCACATCCTCCAAGCTAATGTCCTTCCTTTCCATTGCGTTAATCTCCTCTCTAACCAGGCAACGCTACCCCACCATCCTTTTCCTTTTCTCTCTATCCCTCATGAATATTGAATATCCCTGGATGTTCAGCTCCCAGCCTACGTCACCCTGGAGCCATGTCTCCGTGATTTCCAACTATATCATAATCATTATATCTATCTGCCGTTCAATCGTCACCTTATTACGAATACTCCTTGCATTGAGGACACAAAGCCTTCAGGCTTGTCTTTACAACGCACTTACCACCTAATACAATTTTGCTGAAAAAGTGGCCCTTTTTGATTTTTGCACGCTGGTTTTGTCTGCCTGCACTTTTACTTTTCACCTTGCTACCTAATGCTTCTACCCTCATTTTACACCCTCCTGCCTCTCTGCTCTTGTACCCATCCCCCTGCCACATTAGTTTTAAATCCTCCCCGACAGCACTAGCAAACACTCCCCCAAGAACATTGGTTCCATTCCAATCCAGGTGCAAACCGTCCTGTTTGTACCGGGTCCCACCTCCCCACTTTGTTTGTTTCTGCCTCCCTAAATGCTGCTTGTGTAAACAAGTCGCTGTGTGTCGGTCACTATTCCCTCTCCCGTGTAAAGTAATTGGATGGATTGCTGCAAGTTATCCAATAAGGCTCAAGATGTGTGTGAGCTCACTTGTTGCCACGCAGCCACGGAGCTGTGAGGCAGTAAGACAATGTGGAAAACATTGGCCCCTGCTAAGGGGCAATAATACCTACAATGAGAAACCCACGCAGGTCACAGGGAGAACCTCCGTACAGACAGCACCCGTAGTCGGCACAGCACCCGTATCTACCTGGCGCCTACAAGCGCTGTAAGGCAGCAACTCTACCGCTGCGCCACCGTTAGCCGGCCTGTCTGCGGTCACCGGCAATGGACTGAAATACATCACGGGGCGAAACAGAGAGACACCAAATGCTTGGAGTAACTCAGCGGGACAGGCAGCGTCTCTGGAGAGAAGGAATGGGTGACGTTTCGTGTCAAGACCCTCTTCAGAACTGAGGTCAGGGGAGAGGGAGATACATAGATAAGGAAGTGTAAGGTGTGAAAATGAGACGAAGGGGATAGAGATGTCGGCAATTGTATAATTTATCATTGTTAACTGGCAGAAGGTAACCACAAAGCAGAGATACATGTAGTCGGAGATAGACACTGGTGGAGAACTGGGAAGGGAAAAGGATGGAGAGAGAGAGGAAAAGCAAGGGTTACTTGATGTTAGAGAAGTCAATGTTCATACCACTGAGGAGTAAGCTGCCCAAGCAAAATATGAGGTTTTTTTCCTCCAATTTGCACTGGGTCTCCCCCTGACAATGGAGGAGGCCCAGGACAGAAAGGTCAAAGTGGGAATGGGAGGGGGAGTTAAAGCGTTTTGCAACCGGGAGATCAGGTAGGTTTAGGCAGATTGAGCGAAGGTGTTCAACAAAATGATCGCCCAGCCTGCTCTTGGTCTCACTGATATACAGGAGTCCACACCTGGAACAGCAGACACAGTAGATGAGGTTGGAGGAGGTGAGAGTGAACCTCTGCCTCACCTGAAAAGACTGTCAGGGTCCTTGGATGGAGTCGAGGGGGGAGGTATAGGGACAGGTGTTGCATCTCCTGTGGTTGCAAGGAAAAGTACCTGGGCAGGGGGTGGTTTGGGTGGGAAAGAATGAGTTGACCAAGGTGCTGCGGAGGGAATGGTCTCTGCGTAAAGCAGAAAGGGCAGGAGATGGGAAGATGTGGCCAGCAGTGGGATCCTGTTGGAGGTGGTGAAAATGTTGGAGGATCATGTGCTGTGTGCGACGGCTCATGGGTTGAGAGGTGAGGACTTGGGGGACTTTGTCCCTATTGCAACCTGGAGGGAGGGGAAGCAAGGGCAGAGCTGCAGGTGGGTTACCGAGGAAAATCTAGTGAGGGCCACCTCATCTGTGATGTGAGAGGGGAACCCCCCGTTCCCTAAGAATGAGGACATCTCCGATGACCTGGTTTGGAGCACCTCATCTTAGGCGCAGATGTGGTGTAGACCAGAGGACTTGGGAATAGGTGATAGAAACCTTACAGGAAGCAGGTTGGGGAGAAGTGTCAGTATAGATAGTTGTGGGGGTCGGTGGGTTTAATAAATAATGTCAGTCGATGAGTCTATCTCCTGCAGATGGAGACGGTGTGATCAAGTAACGGTATGTGTGTGTGTGAAGTGTTTGTGTGAAGTTTGTGAAGTGTGCGAGTGTAATCTGTGTGTGTGAAAGTGTGTGTGTGTGTGTGTGTGAGTGTTGTGCGGAACTGTGAAAAAAAAAGTGTGGTGTGTTTGTTTTTGTGAAGTGCGGGGTGTGTCCTTGTTTGTGTGAAGTGTGCATGTGTGATGTGTGTGTGTGCACGTGTGGTTTTTGTGAAGTGTGGTTTGTTTGAAGTGGGTATGTGTGAAGGAGGTGTGCGTGGTAAGGTGTGTGGGTGTGTCTGTGTGTGTGCGGTTGTTTGTGGTTGTTTTGTGTGCGTGTGTAATATGTTTTTATGAAGTGGGTGTGGTGTTGGGGTGTTTGAAGTTGTGTGTGAAGTGTGTGTGCAAGTGTGATGTGTGTGTGTGTTTGGGGTCACCGGCAACTGACTGAATACATCACGGGGGAGGTGGGGGGACGACAATTTGGACACGTTTCTATGCGATACTCCCATCTTTGGTTTCACGTAAATTGTGACCTCGAGTGAAAAACTAAACTGCAACCGAGAAAACAAATAATTTCAGAGAAAGGGTGTTTCCTGTACAGACAAACAAGGTTTGCAAGATAACAACAACACGCACACACACGCATGGTCACGGACACAGACCCACACACACACACACGCACACGCACACTCATGGTCACGGACACACACACACACACACACACACACACACACACACAAACACACCACACACACACACACACACGCACAGTCCAAATGTATTTTAGATGCTGTTATAGTTGGGGGAGTGGGCAGATGCATGGCAGATGAAGTTTAATGTGGATAAATGTGAGGTTATTCACTTTGGAAGCAAAAACAGGAAGGCAGATTGCTATCTAAGTGGCGTCAAGTTGGGAAAAGGGGAGGTACAACGGGATCTGGGGTCCTTGTTCATCAGTCTATGAAAGTAAGCATGCAGGTACAGCAGGGAGTGAAGAAAGTGAATGGCATGTTGGCCTTTATAACAAGAGGAATCAAATATAGGAGCAAAGAGGACCTTCTGCAGTTGTACAGAGCCCTAGTAAGACCACACCTGGAGTATTGTGTGCAGTTTTGGTCCCCTAATTTGAAGAAGGACACTTCTTGTTATTGAAGGAGTGTAGCGTAGGTTTACAAGGTTAATTCCCGGGATGGTGAGACTGTCATATGCGGAGAGAGGATGAGAGAATGGAGCAGCTGGGCCTGTACACGCTGGACTTTAGAAGGATGAGAGGGGGATCTCATTGAATCATATAAGATTGTTAAGGCTTGGAACACGCTAGAGGCAGGAAACATGTTCCCATGTTGGGGGAGTCCAGAACCAAGGCCACAGATTAAGAATAAGGAGTAAGCCATAAGGAGTAAGCTAGACTGATTCCTGGGATGTCAGGACTTGCATATGAGGAAAGACTGAATAGACTTGGCTTGTACTCGCTAGAATTTAGAAGACTGAGGGGGGATCTTATAGAAACTTACAAAATTCTTAAGGGGTTGGATAGGCTTGATACAGGAAGATTGTTCCTGATGTTGGGAGGTCCAGAACAAGGGTCTAAGGATAAGGGGAATTCCTTTAGACCGAGATGAGGAAAAACATTTTTCACACAGAGTGGTGCGTCTCTGGAATTATCTGCCACAGAAGATAGTTGAGGCTATATTTAAGAGGAAGTTAGATGTGGCCCTTGTGGCTAAAGGGATCAGGGGGTATGGAGAGAAGACAGGTACAGGATACTGAGTTGGTTGATCAGCCATGATCATATTGAATGGTGGTGCAGGCTCGAAGGACCGAATGGCCTACTCCTGCAAATTTTTTCTATGTTTCTATTTAGAACGGAGACAAGGAAACACCTTTTCTCACAGAGAGTGGTGAGTCTGTGGAATTCTCTGCCTCAGAAGGCGGTGGAGGCAGGTTTCTCCAGTTTGGACAGGCTAGATGCAGGAAGAACAATCTTCCTGCATCTAGCCTGTCCAAACCTTTAGGAATTTTGTAAGTCTCTATAAGATCCCCCCTCAATCTCCTAAATTCCAGCGAGTACAAGCCGAGTTAACAAGTAGTTATACAATGGGTCATCAATGCATCGATCCACATTCCTCAGTAAATGCGTTAAATTGTGTCACTCGCTGCCACCGAGCGGCCGAGATTCTGATCTGGACCCGGGGGGGGGGGGGGGGGGGTTGTGGGGGGGGGGGGGGGGTGTGTGTGTGTGTGTGGGGGGGGGGGAGTGTGTGTGTGTGTGTGGTGTGTGTGTGTGTGTGTGTGTGTGGGGGGGGGTGTGTGTGTGTGTGTGTCAGTGTGTCTGTGTGTGTGTGTGTCTGTGTGTCTGTGTGTCTGTGTGTCCTGTGTGTGTGTGTGTGTGTGTGTGTCTGTGTGTGTGTGTCTCTGTGTACTGGAGTCTGGAAGTCTACAGGGCAGCAGCAAGCCCCAGCACCCACTTTGAACTAAAACACACTTTTTGACTTAAAAATTTCACAGCAGCATCGCAATTAATCGATTCCTACGCATTTTCAATCATTGTTCGATTCAGTGTACTTTTCAAACCTGGTTGATATAGTTTAAAAAAATATATACGGTACATTAAAATAAATAGTTTCAAACATACCCGGTACTAAACGCACAAACATTAAGGTGGTTACTGATGTTACAAACGGTTATAAATGAATATAATTTCAAAGTGAAATAGGAGATTTCCGTGGAAAGAATATTTAACCAGAATATGGTGAGGTCGCTGCAAAATGCTCACTTACAACAACACGCCGTCAACACAGGATTGTTCCTTAGCCTCTGACAGGTGTCTCAATCTCACCTCGTAGCTCGCTGTTAATCGATTCATAGCTATTAATTTTCATTCCTGGTCCGCATTGCACTTCTCCAAAATCTGCAAACTAATTCAAGTTACACTTCTTGTTGTGGTGGTATAGGGGGGGTTATAGAATAAAATACCATATGTTTGTATTTATATAGCGATCCTGCTGCAAAATGTTTAAGTCGAAAATTTGTATTTATTCATAGTGGGAATTGGAAGATAGGGACAGAGATGTGTTTCACGGAGATTTTGATAGGAAGGAAACATTACAGCTGCTGGTAAAGATCGGTCAAATGGTAGGTTCAATGAAGATCGGGCGAGGGGGATTGAGGGTGGGGGGAAAGTATCTATAGCTTGGGACTTGCCTAAATGAGTACTGAGATGGATTATCATTCCACACCAAATTTCATAGACAATAATACCTTTTATGCAATTATCACAATAGTTTGTTAGATATGGATCAACGGACTCTGTATGGTACATGCACGTAAATTAGTAAAACAAATGTTCTTCTGTAAGTACTGTTGTTTCTGGGATGGGGTGACTGATAACAAATAACCTGCATTCTATATTGTGTCATAATGTGGCTGAAACAACGGCATATTTTGTGATATTTATTGAGATAGAAAGATACAACTGAGTTTGGGCAAGATATTACCTTGCAACATTCTGTATGTCTGATAGATATTGTGAAATGGAACTCAGAAATTATGGGAGGATTACATAAAACTACAATTCAAAGGTAAGGAATATACAGAGTATTCTTATTTCCATCATGGACATACAATAGTGATATAGGACACCAGGTCCTACTACGCTAAACTCACGAGCTACTACGGTACGACTACGTGTTAAAAAGTATCAAATGTTTACATCCTGAATATATTTTACTCGTGGACATTTTCCAACATGTTGAAAAATCTTCACGAGTTACCACGTTTCCCAAGTAACTGCCGTTAGTGCTAAGAAATGGCATGTTGGCCTTTATTACAAGAGGAATCGAATATAGGAGCAAAGAGGTCCTTCTGCAGTTGTACAGAGTTCTAGTGAGACTGCACCTGGAGTATTGTGTGCAGTTTTGGTCCCCTAATTTGAGGAAGGACATTCTTGCTATTGAGGGAGTGCAGTGTAGGTTTACAAGGTTAATTCCCCGGATGGCGGGACTGTCATATCCTGAGAGAATGGAGCAGCTGGGCTTGTACACTCTGGAGTTTAGAAGGATGAGAGGGTATCTCATTGAAACATATAAGATTGTTAAGGGCTTGAACACGCTAGAGGCAGGAAACATGTTCCCGATGTTGGGGGAGTCCAGAACCAGGGGCCACAGTTTCAGAATAAGGAGTAAGCCATTTAGAACGGAGACGAGGAAACACTTTTTCTCACAGAGAGTGGTAAGTCTGTGGAATTCTCTGCCTCAGAGGGTGGTGGAGGCAGGTTCTCTGGAAGCTTTCAAGAAAGAGCTAGATAGGGCTCTTAAAAATAGCAGAGTCAGGGGATATGGGGAGAAGGCAGAAACGGGGTACTGATTGGGGATGATCAGCCATGATCACATTGAATGAATGTGATATGAAAGTGCATTAGGTGTCAAATTAAACTTCTTTTTATGGTTTATCTGATGGGATAAATTGCAGACTTGATTTTTTAAATCTCTAAATGTTGTAACATTGCTAGAAAATGTACCTGCATCTTGGAGGCGGAAGGTTAGGTTGTTAGCCAAGAAAGATAGACCTCGTTATCCGTCAGTACAGCAACATCAAGAACAATGCTGCTGTACTGTGGGATAGCTGAGTCTATCCCTCATTGCCAGCAGCTGATGGGAAGCGGCTGTAGTGGGAAGTGGCTGTAAAAGGACAGCGCTGCTGGGGGGTGAGTTCCTTTCAGAGCGTGTGGGTAGTCTGTCCATGGGTAAAGTTGCGGGGAGGGCAGGAGGGTTGAGTAGGAGGGGATCGGCTGGGCATCATCCAGCTCAAGAGCGGGTCAGCGGGCGATGGATAACAGGACAGTGGGCGGTGGAGCTTACTCCATATGTCACTGCGAGTAACCTCAATTGATCCCTTGTTCGCGCTGACACAGGAGTAAGCTCCACCGCCCGCTGTGATGTTATCCATCACCCGTTGACCCACTCCGCTCTATGATATTTGCTCCTGAGCTGGTCCCCTCACTGTTCAGACGGAGAGCACTGCCAGAGGTGAGCGGGCCGGCAGAAGGCGCTGAGATGGCTGTCGGTTCCGATGGAGGCCGCTCGTAGCCACGCGAGCTGCTTCCCTCCCCGGCCACAATGTGGTGGCGTCCGGAGCGCCACGGCAACGGTGAGTGAGTGAGTTACTGGCATGAACCCCGACCCTCTCCTTCTCAATGCTCCTTCCCTCCTCGCAACTTTATCCCTGACTAGACTCCACACGCTGTGAAAGGAACTCTCCCCCGAATTGTCATGTTACTCATGACATGTGACTCATTTATAATTATTTATATATATTTCTATGAAAAATTTTCCCAATTGGGCCCCGCACCTCCTAAGGCCGGCCCTGCCCTTATCCACTCTACTAGTTACATCCTGGAAAAATTCTATTAGATTCGTCAGACATGATTTACCTTTCATAAATCCATGCTGACTTTGTCCAATGATTTTACCACTTTCCAAATGTGCTGCTATCCCATCTTTAATAACTGACTAGTATTTTCCCCACTACCGATGTTAGACTAACTGGTCTGTAATTCCCCGTTTTCCCTCTCCCTCCCTTTTTAAAAAGTGGGGTTACATTAGTTAGCCTCCAATCCTCAGGAACTACTCCAGAATCTAAAGAGTTTTGAAAAATTATCACTATTGCATCCACTATTTCTGGGGCTACTTCCTTAAGTACTCTGGAATGCAGCCTATCTGGCCCTGGGGATTTATCGGCCTTTAATCCATTCAATTTACCTAACACCACTTCCCGGCTAACCTGGATTTCACTCAGTTCCTCCATCTCATTTCACCCCCGGTCCCCTGCTATTTCCGGCAGATTATTTATGTCTTCTTTAGTGAAGACAGAACCTAAGTAGTTATTCAATTGGTCTGCCATGTCCTTGTTCCCCATGATCAATTCACCAGTTTCTGACTGCAAGGTGCAGACCGTCCTGTTTGTACTGGCCCCACCTCCCCCAGAACTGGTTCCAATGCCCGAGAAATTTGAATGATCCAGTCAGCTGAAAGACAATCCATGAATGCAATTGCGCCATTTACAATGTAATGATACACGAAAAGGGAATAACGTCTAGTGCAAGGTAAAGCCAGTAAAGTCTGATCAAAGATAGTCAGAGGGCCCCGGGAGAGGTAGATAGTAGTTCAGGACTGCTCTCTATTTGTGTTGGGATAAAACCCTGTGACAGTAACTTGCTTTGAATCTCCCAGTGATTCTCAGGAACAGGTTGCATATGCAGAAAAAAGGAATTAGACTTTAAAATTAACCTGCAAACATTCATCTAAATCATTTATATATATTGTAAATAGCTGCGGTCCCAGCACCTTGCCTTGCTGTCCCCACTAGTCACTGCCTGCCAATCTGAAAGGGATGCTGTAAAACCTACTCTTTGTTTCCTGTCTGCCAAGCTATTGTCTATCCATGTCAGCACACTACCCGCAATACCATGTGCCCTAATTTTGCCCACTAATCTCCTAATAAAGAAATTAAATATTAAAATTAACCTATGAACATTCCTCTCACCTTCGCTCCCCCCATCCTCCACCCTGGTTGTTTCATCAGCTCCATAGTTCCCATTGTTTCCCTTCAGATCACACCTTTCCCGGCACACAATGGGCACCGCCCAGCCTCAGCTCATTTGTTACCAAGTTCAAGTTCATGTTCAAGTGAGTTTATTGTCATGTGTCCCTGATAGGACAATGAAATTCTTGCTTTGCTTCGGCACACAGAACATAGTAGGCATTTACGACAAAACAGATCAGTGTGTCCGTATATCATTATATAAATACATACACACTTTAATAAATAAACTGATGAAGTGCAAATAACAGATAATGGGTTATTAATGATCATAGTTTTGTCCGAGCCAGGTTTAATAGCCTGATGGCTGTGGGGAAGTAGCTATTCCTGAACCTGGTCGTTGCAGTCTTCAAGCTCCTGTACCTTCTACCTGAAGGTAGCAGGGAGATGAGTGTGTGGCCAGGGTGGTGTGGGTCCTTGATGATGCTGCCAGCCTTTTTGAGGCAGCGACTGCGATAGATCCCCTCGATGGAAAGAAGGTCAGAGCCGATGATGGACTGGGCAGTGTTTACTACTTTTTGAAGTATTTTCCACTCCAGGGTTCTCAAGTTGCTGAACCAAGCCACGATGCAACTGGTCAGCAAGCTCTCTACTGTGCACCTGTAGAAGTTAGAGAGAGTCTTCCATGACAGACCGACTCTCCGTATACTTCTCAGGAAGTAGAGGCGCTGATGTGCTTTCTTGATAATTGCATCTGTGTTCTCGGACCAGGAAAGATCTTCAGAGATGTGCACTCCCAGGAATTTGAAGCTCTTGACCCTTTCAACCATTGACCTGTTGATATAAACGGGACTGTGGGTCCCCATCCTACACCTTCCAAAGTCCACAATCAGTTCCTTGGTTTTGCTGGTGTTGAGAGCCAGGTTATTGTGTTGGCACCATATGGACAGTTGCTCTTCCATACTCTGACTCATCCCCATCAGTGATACGTCCCACAACAGTGGTGTCGTACCAGCCCTGATATGTCCTGATCTTTTCTCACCTCCAACTCTTCACCCCCCACCCCCTTCCAGTTCCCTCCCACACCTCTACTCTGAGTCTGAAGAAGGGTCCCGACTTCTGAACCATCACCCATTCCTTTTCTCCACACATGCTGCCTGACCCGCTGGGTAACCCCATCACTTTGTGTCTATTTTTGGTTTAAACCTGACCTGCAGCATTTTATTTCTGCCTCCCTAAATGCTGCTTGTGTAAACAAGTCCGCTGTGTGTCCGGACTTTCCCTCTCCCCGTGTCAAGTAATTGGATGGATTGCTGCAAGTTATCCAATAAGGCTCAAGATGTGTGTGAGCTCACTTGTTGCCACGCAGCCACGGGAGCCGTGAGGCAGTAAGACAATGCGGAAACATTGGCCCTGCTAAGGGGCAATAATACCTACAATGAGAAAACCCACGCAGGTCACAGGGAGAACTCCGTACAGACAGCACCCGTAGTCGGCACAGCACCCGTACTCTGGCGCTACAAGCGCTGTAAGGCAGCAACTCTACCGCTGCGCCACCGTGCCGGCCTGTCTGCGGTCACCGGCAATGGACTGAATACATCACGGGGGAAAACAAGAGAGACACCAAATGCTGGAGTAACTCAGCGGGACAGGCAGCATCTCTGGAGAGAAGGAATGGGTGACGTTTCGGGTCAAGACCCTTCTTCAGACTCAGGTCAGGGGAGAGGGAGATACATAGATAAGGAAGTGTAAGGTGTGAAAATGAGACGAAGGGGATAGAGATGTCGGCAATTGTATAATTTATCATTGTTAACTGGGAGAAGGTAACCACAAAGCAGAGATACATGTAGTCGGAGATAGACACTGGTGGAGAACTGGGAAGGGGAAAGGATAGAGAGAGAGAGGAAAAGCAAGGGTTACTTGATGTTAGAGAAGTCAATGTTCATACAACTGAGGAGTAAGCTGCCCAAGCAAAATATGAGGTGTTGTTCCTCCAATTTGCACTGGGTCACCCTCTGATGGAGGAGGCAATGGAGGAGGCCCAGGACAGAAAGGTCAATGTGGGAATGGGACGGGGAGTTAAAGCGTTTTGCTACCGGGAGATCAGGTACGTTTAGGCAGACTGAGCGAAGGTGTTCAACAAAATGATCTCCCAGCCTGTGCTTGGTCTCACCGATATACAGGAGTCCACACCTGGAACAGCAGACATAGTAGATGAGGTTGGAGGAGGTGAGAGTGAACCTCTGCCTCACCTGAAAAGACTGTCAGGGTCCTTGGATGGAGTCGAGGGGGGAGGTATAGGGACAGGTGTAGCATCTCCTGTGGTTGTAAGGAAAAGTACCTGGGCAGGAGGTGGTTTGGGTGGGAAAGAATGAGTTGACCAAGGTGTTGCGGAGGGAACGGTCTCTGCGTAAAGCAGAAAGGGCAGGAGATGGGAAGATGTGGCCAGCAGTGGGATCCTGTTGGAGGTGGTGAAAATGTTGGAGGATCATGTGCTGTGTGCGACGGCTCATGGGTTGAGAGGTGAGGACTTGGGGGACTTTGTCCCTGTTGCAACTGGAGGGAGGGGGAGCAAGGGCAGAGCTGCAGGGTACCGAGGAAAATCTAGTGAGGGCCTCATCTGTGATGGGAGAGGGGAACCCCCGTTCCCTAAAGAATGAGGACATCTCCGATGACCTGGTTTGGAGCACATCATCTTAGGCACAGATGTGGTGTAGACAGAGGAATTGGGAATAGGTGATAGAAACCTTACAGGAAGCAGGTTGGGGAGAAGTGTAGTATAGATAGTTGTGGGGGTCAGTGGGTTTATAATAGATGTCAGTCGATAGTCTATCTCCTGAGATGGAGACGGTGTGATCAAGTAACGGTGTGTGTGTGTGTGAAGTGTGTGTGTGAAGTTTGTGAAGTGTGCAGTGTAATCTGTGTGTGTGAAGTGTGTGTGTGTGTGTGTGAGTGTGAACTGTGAAGAGTGTGTGTATTTGTTTTTGTGAAGTGCGTGTGTGCTTGTTTGTGTGAAGTGTGCATGTGTGATGTGTGTGTGTGTGTGCACGTGTGTTTTTGTGAAGTGTGTGTTTGTTTGAAGTGTGTGTGTGTGTGTGTGTGAGTGTGTTTGTCTGGTGTGTGTTGCGTTTGCGGAGTGAAAACGGAACTGCAACCGAGAAAACAAATATTTCAGAGAAAGGGCGTTTCCTGTACAGACAAACAAGGTTTGCAAGATAACAACAACACACACGCACACGCATGGTCACGGACACAGACCCACACACACAGACACACGCACATGCACACGCACACTCATGGTCACGGACACACACACACGGACACACACACACACACACACTCATGGTCACACACACACACACACACACACACACACACACACACACACACACACACACACACACAGTCCAAATGTATTTTAGATGCTGTTATAGTTGGGGGAGTGGGCAGATGCATGGCAGATGAAGTTTAATGCGGATAGAGCCCTAGTAAGACCACACCTGGAGTATTGTGTGCAGTTTTGGTCCCCTAATTTGAAGATGGACATTCTTGCTATTGAAGGAGTGCAGCGTAGGTTTACAAGGTTAATTCCCGGGATGGTGGGACTGTCATATGCTGAGAGAATGGAGCAGCTGGGCCTGTACACGCTGGACTTTAGAAGGATGAGAGGATATCTCATTGAATCATATAAGATTGTTAAGGGCTTGGACACGCTAGAGGCAGGAAACATGTTCCCGATGTTGGGGGAGTCCAGAACCAAGGGCCACGGATTAAGAATAAGGAGTAAGCCATAAGGAGTAAGCTAAACTGATTCCTGGGATGTCAGGACTTTCATATGAGGAAAGACTGAATAGACTTGGCTTGTACTCGCTAGAATTTAGAAGACTGAGGGGGGATCTTATAGAAACTTACAAAATTCTTAAGGGGTTGGATAGGCTAGATACAGGAAGATTGTTCCTGATGTTGGGGAGGTCCATAATAAAGGGGAATTCCTTTAGGACCGAGATGAGGAAAACATTTTTCACACAGAGAGTGGTGCGTCTCTGGAATTATCTGCCACAGAAGATAGTTGAGGCTATATTTAAGAGGAAGTTAGATGTGGCCCTTGTGGCTGAAGGGATCAGGGGGTATGGAGAGAAGACAGGTACAGGATACTGAGTTGGTTGATCAGCCATGATCATATTGAATGGTGGTGCAGGCTCGAAGGACCGAATGGCCTACTCCTGCAACTTTTTTCTATGTTTCTATGTTTCTATTTAGAACGGAGACAAGGAAACACCTTTTCTCACAGAGAGTGGTGAGTCTGTGGAATTCTCTGCCTCAGAAGGCGGTGGAGGCAGGTTCTCTGGATGCTTTCAAGAGAGAGTTAGATAGGGCTCTTAAAAATAGCAGGGATATGGGGAGAAGGTAGGAACGGGGTACTGATTGGGGATGATCAGCCATGATCATATTGAATTGCGGTGCTGGCTCGAGGGGTGAAATGGCCTACTCCTGCACCTATTGTCTATTGTCTGTTGTCTATTGTCTATAGTATCAGCTTCCATTACTTCCTCTGGCACAGACCCGCCACCCTCTGAGTAAAACGTTGCCCCTCATGTTCTAATGGAATCTTTCCTCCCTCACTTTAACCCTAAGCCTCTACCACGGGTAAGAGACTGTGGATTCACCCTCAATTTCCCTCATGATGTTATACACGTCTTTCAGATCACCCCTCATCCTCCTACACTCCAAGGAATAAAGTCTTAGCCTGCCCAACCTCTCCCTGGAGCTCATCTTCGAGTCCTGGAAACATTCCCGTAAATCTTCACTGCGCTCTTTCCAGCTTAATTCAGTTCTGTTCAATTTAATTTATTATCACGTTTACCGAGGTGCAGAGAAAGCTTTTGTTGTGTGCTATCCAGTCAGCGGAAAGACCATGCGTGAATGCAACAGAGCCATTTACAATGTACAGATACACGATAAGGGAATAACGTCTAGTGCAAGGTAAAGCCAGTAAAGTCTGATCACAGATAGTCAGAGGGCCCCGGGAGAGGTAGATAGTAGTTCAGTACTGCTCTCTCGTTGTGTTGGGTAAAACCCTGTGACAGGAACTTGCTTTGAATCTCCCAGTGATTCTCAGGAACAAGTTGCATCTGCAGAATAAAGGAATTAGACTTTAAAATTTACCTACAAACATTCATCTAAATCATTATATATATTGTAAAGAGCTGCGGTCCCGGCACCGAGCCTTGCGGTACCCACTAGTCACTGCCTGCCATTCTGAAAGGGACGCGTTAAACCCTACTCTTTGTTTCCTGTCTGCCAACCTATTTTCTATCCATGTCAGCACTCTTCCCCAAATACCATGTGCCCTAATTTTGCCCACTAATATCCTAATAAAAGAATTAAACATTAAAATTAACCTACGAACATTCCTCTCACCTTCGCTCCCCCATCCTCCACCCTGGTTGTTTCATCAGTTCCATAGTTCATATTGTTTCTCTTCAGACCACACCTTTCCCGGCACACAATGGGCACCGCCCTGCCTCAGCTCATTTGTTACCAGCCTGATATGTCCTGGTCTTTTCTCACCTCCAAAACTTCCCCCCCACTCCCTCCACCCCCCTCCAGTTCCCTCCCCCACCTCTACTCTCAGTCTGAAGAAAGGTCCTGACTTCTGAACCATTCCTTTTCTCCACACATGCTGCCTGACCCGTTCCCTGACTGGGGGAGGGAACATGAGACGGAAAGCAAGGGTTACTTGAAGTTAGAGAAGTCAATGTTCATACCGCTGAGGTGTAAGCTGCCCAATCGAAATATGAGGTGTTCTTCCTCCAATTTGCACTGGGTTTCCCTGTAACAATGGTGGAGGCCCAGGGCAGGAAGGGCAGTGTGGGAATGGGAGGGGGAGTGCTTAGCAACCGGGAGATCAGGTAGGTTTGGGCAGACTGAGCGGAGATGTTCAACGAAACGATCGCCGAGCCTGCGCGTGGTCTCACCGATATACAGGAGTCCACACCTGGAACCGCAGATACAGTAGATGAGGTTGGAGGAGGTGCAAGTGAACCTCTGCCTCCCTTAAAAGACTGTTGGGGTCTTTGGACAGAGTGGAGTGGGGAGGTATAGGGACATGTGTTGCATCTCCTGCGGTTGCAGGGGAAAGTACCTGGGGAGCGGGTGGTTTGGGTTGGAAAAGATGAGTTGACCAAGGTGTTGTGGAGGGAACAGTCTCTGTGAAAAGCAGAAAGGGGTGGGGATGGGAAGATGTGGCCAGCAGTGGGATCCCGTTGGAGGTGGTGAAAATGTTGGATTATATGCTGCATGCAACGGTTGATGGGGTTAAAGGTGAGGACTTGGTGGACTCTGTCCCTGTTATGACTGTGGGGAGGAGGAGCAAGGGCAGAGCTGCAGGGTACCCAGGAGACCCTAGTGAGGGCCTCATCTGTAATGGGGGAAGGGAACCCCCGTTCCGTAAAGAATGAGGACATCTCTGTTGACCTGGTGTGGAGCACTTCATCCTGGGCGCAGATGCGGCATAGATGGAGGAATTGGGAGTAGGGAATAGAATCCTTACAGGAAGCAGGGTGGGGAGAAGTGTAGTCTAGATAGTTGTGGGGGTCAGTGGGTTTATAATTGATGTCAGTCGATAGTCTATCTCCTGTGATAGAGACGGTGTGATCAAGAAACGGTGTGTGTGTGTGTGTGTGTGTGTGTGTGTGTGTGTGTGTGTGTGTGTGTGAAGTGTGTACGTCACATAAACTGCGACCTCGGATGAAAACGAAACTGCTACCGAGAAAAGAAATATTTCCGAGAAAGGGTGTTTCCTACACAGACAAGCACGGTTTAGCAAGATAACAACAACGCACGCACATACACTCATGGACCCACACACGGACACACTCACGACAACCATGGATAAACTCACCGACACACACACACACACACATATGGACACACACACACACACACACACACACACACACACACACACACACACACACACACACACACACACACACACACACACACACACACACATACACACACACACACACACACACACACACACACACACACACACACACACACACACACACACACACACACACACACACACACACACTGCCACTGTCCAAATTTCTTTTAGATGCTGTTATAATACGTGCTTCAATTAGAAGAGCCCTATCCTGCTCTCTCTTGAAAGTATCCAGAGAACCGGCCTCAACCGCCCTCTGACTCCACAGACTCACAACTGTCTGAGGGAAAAATGTTTCCTCGTTTATGTTCTAAATGGCTTACTTAAATTCTTAAACTGTGGCACCTGGTTCTGGACTCCACCAACATACGGAACATGTTTCCTGCCTCTAGCATGTCAAAACCCTTAATATTCTTTTGTGTTTCAATAAGATTCCCGCTCATCCTTCTAAACTCCAGAGTGTACAAGCCCAGCCACTCAATTCTCTCAGCATATGACAGACCCATCATCCGGGGAATTACCTTGTAAACCTACGCTGCACTCCCTCAATAGCAAGAATGTTCTTCCTCAAATTCGGGGTCCAAAACTGCACACTATACTCCAGGTGTGGTCTCACTAGGGCCCTGTACATTGCAGAAGGACCTCTTTGCTCCTATACTCAACTCTTCTTGTTATAAAGGCCAACATGCCATTCGCTTTCTTCACTGCCTGCTGTACCCACATACTTACTTTCATTGACTGATGAACAAGGACCCACCGATCACTTTGTACTTCCCCTTTGCCCAACTTGACACCATTTAGATAGTAATATGCCTTCCTGTTTTTGCTACCAAAGTGGATAACCTCCCATTTATCCACATTAAACTTCATCTGACATGCTTCTGCCCACTCACCCAACCTGATCAAATCACCCTGCATTCACATAGCATCCTCCTCACAGTTCACACTGCCACCTAGCTTTGTGTCATCTGCAAATTTGCTAATGTTGCATTGAATCCCTTCATCCAAACCATTGATGTATAATATAAATAGCAGCAGCCCCAGCACCGAGCCTTGCGGTACTCCAATAGTCACTGGCTGCCATTCTGAAAGGGACCCGTTAATCCCTACTCTTTGTTTCCTGTATGCCAACTTATTTTCTATCCATGTCAGCACTCTACCCTCAATACCATGTGTCCTAATTTTGTCCACTAATCTACTAATAAAGGAGTTAGAATTTAAAATTGACCTACGAACATTCCTCTCACCTTCGCTCCCCCCATTCTCCACCCTGGTTGTTTCATCAGTTCCATAGTTCACATTGTTTCCCTTAAGATCACACCTTTCCTGGAACACAATGGGCACAGCCCTGCCTGAGCTTATTTGTTACCAGCCCTGATATGTCCTGGTCTTTTCGCACCTCCAACTCTTCACCCCCCCCCCCCCCCCCCCCCCCCAACCCCCCTCCAGTTCCCTCACCCACCTCCTACTCTCAGTCTGAAGAAGGGTCCTGACTTCTGAAACATCCCCCTTTCCTTTTCTCCACAGATGCTGCCTGACCTGCTGGGTGACCCCATCACTTTGTATCTATTTTTAAATTAAACCTGATCTGCAGCATTTTGTTTCTGCCTCCCTAAATCCCACTTGTGTAAACACAGACTCTGGGAAATACATATCCTTTATCGGACAGCATTTACTTTCTCTGTCAATTTCCACTCAAACGTCGCAGTTCATGTGGAACAAAAGACAGGAATATTACAATTAGAAACGTGCCCAAATTGTGTTCCACCCCCCCCCCCCCCCCCCCCCCCCCCCCCCCCCCCCCCCCCCCCCCCACCCACCCCCCATGCTGTATTCAGTCCATTGCTGGTGATCAGAAACACACACAAGATGCTGAACTACTATCTACCTCGTTGATGACCATCGGGCTATCCTTGATCAGATTTTCCTGGCTTTAGCTTGCGCTAAACGTTATTCGCTTATCATGTATCTATACACTGTAAATGGGTCAAATGTAATCATGTATTGCCTTTCTGCTGACTGGATAGGATGCAACACAAGCTTTTCACATTTCCTAAATTACACACACACACACACACACACACACACACACACACACACACACACACACACACACACACACACACACACACACACACACACACACACACACACACACACACACACACACACACACACACACACACACACACACACACACACACACACACTCTTTTCCCCTTCACCTTGAACCTAAATCGTCTATTCCGCTACTCTGGATAAAAGACTCTGTGCATCTATCTGATGTAATGCTCTCATGATTTTGTATACTTCTATAAGATCTCCCCTCATTCTCCTACGCTCCATGGAGACTCAGCCTACTCAACCTCTCCCAATAGGCCAAAGTGCTAAAAGCCTACTGACCACCTCATCTACCAGCGACTCGACCTTCATGGAACCATGCACGTGTACTACTAGATCCCTCTGCTCTCCAACACTACCCAGGCCTACCATTCACTGTGTAGCAAGCAAGCAAGTTTATTCATATAGCACATTTCAGCAACAAGGCAATCCAAAGTGCTTTACACAAAGCATTATAAACAGTTCATTATAAAGAATAGAACATAAAAACAATTTAATTAAAGCAACGTCAGAAAAGTCTTCAGCCTCGATTTAAAACAACTGAGAGTTGGAACGGAACGGACCTGCATTTTTCTGGAAGTTTGATCCATATATGTGGTACATAAAAACTAAACGCTGCTTCTCCATGTTTAGTTCTGACTGGGGACAGAAAGCAGACATGTCCCAGATGACCTCGGAGGTCTGGATGGTTCATAATGTAGCAGTAGATCACAAATGTATTTTTCAGTGCTTTATAAACCAACAGTAATATTTTGAAATCAATTCTTTGACAGACTGGAGGGCAGTGTAAATACCTCAAAACTGGAGTGATGTGATCTTGGTATTAGGGAGGACTCAAGCAGCAATGTTCTGCATCAGCTGCAGCTGTCTAATCAAATTTTAGGGAGACCTCTGAAGACAGCATGACAGTCGTCAAGTCTACTGAAGATAAATGCGTGGACAAGTTTTTCCGAATGCTGCTGAACGGTAAGTCCTTTAACCCTTGATATATTCTTAAGGTGATAGCAGGCTGACATTGTAATTGTCTTAAATTGGCTGTTGAAATTCAGGTCTGGGTCCATGATTACACCAAGAGCTTAGCTGAGCACACTTTTAATATGACAAAGGGTCGGAAGAAGAGTTTCGGCACGAAACTTTACCTATTTCCTTTGCTCCATAGATGCTGCTGTGCCCGCTGAATTTCTCCAGCACTTTTGTCTACCTTTAATTTTCCAGTATCTGCAGTTCCTTCTTAAACACTTTTAATCGTTTCTCATTAGCTTAAAAAACTACGACCTCAGTTCCTATTCGACGTCCCAAAATGCAACTTAAATTCCATCAAGTATGCCTCCGCCCACCTGGCCAATCGATCCAGATCCTGCTGCAATCGTTCACAACCATCTTCACTATCTGCAAAACCACTCACTAGTGTCATCAGCAAACTTGCTAATCTAGCCCTGTACGTTCTCATCCAATTCATTGATGTAGATGACAAACAGTAACGGGCCCAGCAGCAAACCCTGTGGCACACCACTAGTCACAGGCCTCCATTCTGCGAAGCAGCCTTCCACCATCACCCTCTGCTTCCTTCCATGGAGCCAATTTGCTATCCATTCAGCTATCTCTCCTTGGATCCCATGAGATCTAACCTTCCAGAGCAGCCTTCAATGTGGCACCTTGTCAAAAGCCTTCCTAAAGTCCATGTTCACAACATCTACAGCTCCGCCTTCATTAACATTTTTACTCACATCTTCAAAAAAATCAATCAGATTTGTGAGACACGACCTTCCACTGACAAAACCATCCTGACTGTCCCTGATCAGCCCTTGCCCATCCAAATGCTTGTATATCCTATCCCTCCGAATACTCTCCAGCAACTTACGAACTATAGATGTTAAGCTCACTGGCCTATAGTTCCCAGCATTGTCCCCGCAGCCCTTCTTGAAAAGAGGCACAACATTTGCTACCCTCCAATCCTCTGGCACCTCACCTGTATTGAACGACATCTACTGTATCCACACCTGGAACAGCAGGTACAGTAAATTAGGTTGGGGGAGGTGCAAGTGAACTTCTGTCTCACCTGAAAAGACTGTCACGGTCCTTGGACGGAATTGAGGGGGGAGGTAAAGGGACAGGTTTTGCATCTCCTGCGGTTGCAGGGGAAAGTACCTGGGGAGGGGGTGGTTTGGGTGCGAAGGGACGAGTTGACCAGAGAGTTGCGGAGGGAACTGTCTCTGTGGAAAGCAGAAAGGGGTGGAGATGGTGAAGTGGCTAGAAGTGCCGTTGGAGAAGCATTGGAGAACTATGTGTTAGTGTTTTGGAGATCTCTGATGCTGGCTGGTAGGGTATTCCAATCCCTTGCTGTCTTGAAGAAAAACGAGTTAGAACGTACCAATAAATGGCCGTGCGTTATAAAATAATTTTCAGGTTGGTAGCTTCTGGTTGGGTAACATCTGCTGGGTTTCACTTTCAGTCGAGCCGTTCCACTCCACGTTCCCGCGGTGAGAAACAGCCTGATCCTGGATCGGGACGGTAGCGCAGTCAGTGAGTTGCAGTGAGTTGCCCCGTCATAAGGTGAGTGTGTGGGCTCCGCTCCCGCTCCTGGTCACTGCTTTAGCCCGTGTTGCTAGTCGCATGGGGGGGGGGGGGGGGGGGGGGGGGCATGAGAGGAGGCTCCGGGAGAGGGAGGTATACAGTCCCAGAACAGGAGGGACCCGGAGCGGGGAGAATAAGCAGATTGTGACCGGTACTGACCCCCGGGAGCTGTTTGAGGCCTTCGGGATGTCACAGAACTAATGAGCAGTTTGGGGTTAGGGGGATTAGAACATAGAATATAGAAAAGTACAGCATCGGAAAAGACCCTTCGCCCCACCAACTCAGTGCACAAAATGTTGCCAAGATGAACTAATGATAGTCGCAAAATGTTGGAGTCATTCAGCAGGTCAGGCAGCATCTCTGGTGAAAATGGACAGGTGATGTTTTCAAGGGTCCAGACACAAAACGTCGCCTGTCCATTTTCGCCTGAGATACTCCAGAATTTGTGTCTATCTTTGGAATAACCAGCATCGATACCAGTAACAGCAGCAAGACAAAGAGGCCGTGTGGTGAACTCCCTGCGTCAGTCGGGGCATTGAGTGTAAGTGTAAGGAAGTCATGATGCAGCTTTATAAAACTGAAGCCAGGCCACCAATTATGTGCAGAATGGTCGTCTAATTACAGGAATATAGTGGAGAGTTTGGAGAGTGTGTACAAGATGTTGACCAGAATGCTGCCTGGATTAGTGGGTATTAGCTGCAAGGAGAGGTTGGGCAGACTTGGATTGTTTTCTCTGGGAAGCCAGATGTCGAGGGGAGACCTGACAGAAGTTTATAGAAACATAGAAATTCGGAACTACTCCAGAATCTAAAGAGTTTTGAAAAATTATCACTAAGGCATCTGCTATTTCTGGGGCTACTTCCTTAAGTACCCTGAGATGCAGCCTATCTGGCGCTGGGGATGTATCGGCCTTTAATCCAATTTAACACCATGAGAGACACAGATCGGGTAGACAGTCAGAATCTGTTTCCCAAAGACTAGAGGGCATAACTTTGTGAGAAGGGCAAAGTTGGAAGGAAATCTGCGGGCAAAGTGTTTACACAGATGGGTGGGAGTTGCCTGGAACGCGGTGCCGGGGGTGGTGATGGAGCCAGATAGATTGTGGCATTTAAACTTGAAGACAGGTGCATGGGTATTTGGGGGAATGAAGGTATATGGGACAGTGCAGTCAGTAGAGATCAGTTTAATTTTACAGCATGTTAGTGACTCCCGTCGAATGTAACCAGTCCACGCTGACATGTGTGGGTCTATCCCCCCAGGAACAACATGGCCCAGTCAGTCCTGTCCAAGTACTTCAGCGACACGGAGGCGAGGAGCCTGCAGACCGGGTACAGTAACGGAGAGGTGGTGTCAGCGATGCTGCGGATAAAGCGGGTGGAGGATTCGGGCAATGTGCCGATTAACATCGCAGTGTTGGGAGACGGCGGGGCCGGCAAATCCACCTTCATCAACACCATGAGGGGTGTGCGCAGTGGCGACTACGGAGCAGCTCCAGTGGGGGATTATGAAGCCAGTGTGAATCCAGTGGGATATCCCTACCCCTCTCTGCCCAATGTCCAGCTCTGGGATCTGCCCGGATCCAACTCACTCGGCTTTGAGATGAGCCGCTACCTGAAGCAGGTGCAGTTTGAAAGCTATGACTTTTACATCATCGTGTCCCAGTCCCGCTTCAGAGAGAGTGACGGGGAGCTCAGCAGAAAGATTCAGCAACAGGGGAAAGGCTTCTACTACATCCGCTCCAAGATCGACAACGACGCCTTTTCCATGCAGATGCAGGGCACTGACTTCGGGGAAGGGCAGCGACAGATCCGCCAGGATTGTCTCGACAACTTCCATCGGGTCAGCGTTGAACCACCGCCCATTTTCCTGATCTCCGGTCTACAGGTGACAGGATATGATTTTCCCAAATTACAATCTGCCCTCGCCAGTGATCTCCAGAAGATAAAATCAACCTCCTTCCGTCTGGCAATCCCAAGGATGATGCAGGGAATACAGAGGCCCAGACGCCAGATGCTGATGTGGTGTATCGCGCTCTGGGCCTTCCTCTCCGGGGCACTGGGAGTGTTGCGACTCCCGGCCTTGCCTCTCCTCACTGCCACTCTGTGCACGGTGTCCGGGTGGATGTATCTCCGGAGACAGCTGGGCGTCAGTGAGCGGGAGCTGGGAACCCTGTCCGGGGCAGTGGCCAAGCCCGTGTCACTGCTTAAAGCCGACATGGACCGACCCTCGCCACGCAAACTTCAACAATTGGTTCCAAAAGCATTGTCGCTGGTTGTCATTGTGGCCTTTACAGTAGTTGGGTTCACGGGCACCTTCCCCCCAGTGCTGCTCATTGTCTGTGGCGCAGGGTCCTCCCTTGCTTTTACCTGGCTGGTTCTGATGGGTTCTCTGGATGACCGGTTGCGATCTGTACAGAACCTGGCAGGTGCGCTCTTCGATGAGACGGTGGTGGGGGTGTATAGGTCGGTGGCTCACAGTACAGCTTGATCACGGGTAAGAGTGCATTACCTGGCAGGGCCAACACTGGTGTGTTCTGGCGCTCTATCCGACACTTTGTAAAGTATAAATGCATTCACGTAGAATAGCTGTGTGTGAACTATTGGTGACCTCTATATCTCACTCCCATTCACTGCTACCTGCTGCTCCGTGACACGGGCTATTCTAGGCTTCACCCTCTGCTGGAACATTTGCCAAAATTAAATGTGCTGAGGTTTGTATTAGTTAAACACACGGGGACCAGGTGTCAATAGAACACTGGGCTCCAAGGTTTAACCGTGAGTGATTTCCAAGAACTGTAACCCAATGTATGGTTATTTTCAATGTTCACTGTTCTAAATAAATACATTTAATCTTACTTCACAGTGTTGTCATCTGTTGAATCCAGCGGCTTCTATTAACCTCCAACATCCCTTCCACCGTGTTTAACTATCCCGCTCTATCCCCAGCGATCAGGTGGGGCATGGGGGGGAAGGCGGGTCCTAACAGGAAAGCGTCCCAGAAGCGGGCTGAGACAGGACCGTCTATGTGCAGCACCAGATGTGGCCCGGAGCCCGGGATGACCATCTGTGAACTGTGTCCGGCCACATCTGGCCGCATCAGTGACTGTTCGCTTTCAGTAGCGAGCGCAGTGACTGGCGTTGGGACCGCTGGTGATCCCGTGAAACATAACTCTGATACTGACCTGTCCCTCTTCCCCGGCTGCAGTCCCTGCCCCAGTGGTCAACCTGGTGAGATCTCTGGCCATTCACTAGTGCACCTTTCTCTGACTGCGGTGCCCAAGTTTTGCTTTCACCTTGCTTTGGCAAGAAAGGTGAAAGTAAACCCAAAGGGTTTCTACAGCTATATTAATAGCAAAAGGATAACGAGGGATAAAATTGGACCATTAGAGAACCAGAATGGACAGCTATCTGCAGAGCCAAAAGAGATGGGGGAGATATTGAACAATTTATTTTCTTCGCTATTCACCAAGGAGAAGGATATTGAACTCTGTGAGGTAAGGGAAAAAAGTAGAGTAGCTATGGAAACTATGAGATTCAAAGAGGAGGAAGTACTGACACTTTTGTGAATACAGGATATTCCCTAGGACATTGAGGGAAATTAGTGTAGAAATAGCAGGAGCTATGACAGAAATATTTCAAATGTCATTAGAAACGGGAATAGTGCCGGAGGATTGGCGTACTGCGCATGTTGTTCCATTGTTTAAAAAGGGTTCAAAGAATAAACCTAGCAATTATAGACCTATTAGTTTGACGTCAGTGGTGGGCAAATTAATGGAAAGGATACTTAGAGATAATATATATAAGCATCTGGATAAACAGGGTCTGATCAGGAACATGGATTTGTGCCTGAAAGGTCATGTTTGACAAACCTTCTTGAATTTTTTGAAGCGGTAACTAGGGAAATTGATGAGGGTAAAGCAGTGGATGTTGTCTATATGGATTTCAGTAAGGCCTTTGACAAGGTTCCCCATGGAAGGTTGGTTATGAAGGTTCAACCTTTGGGTGTTAATGGCGGAGTAGCAAGATGGATTCAACAGTGGCTGAATGGGAGATGTCAGAGAGTAATGGTGGATGGCTGTTTGTCAGGTTGGAAGCCGGTGACCAGTGGGGTGCCTCAGGGATCTGTTGGGTCCACTGTTGTTTGTCATGTACATCAATGATCTGGATGATGGGGTGGAAAATTGGATAAGTAAGTATGCAGATGATACTAAGATAGGTGGTGTTGTGGATAATGAAGTAGATTTTCAAAGTCTACAGAGAGATTTGGGCCATTTGGAAAAGTGGGCTGAAAGATGGCAGATGGAGTTTAATGCTGTTAAGTGTGAAGTGCCACATCTTGGCAGGACAAATCAAAATAGGATGTACATGGTAAATGGTAGGGAATTGAGGAATGCTGTGGAACAGAGGGATCTAGGAATAACAGTTCCCTGAAGGTGGAATCGCATGTAGATAGGGTGGTAAAGAAAGCCTTTGGTGTGCTGGCCTTTATAAATCAGAGCATTGAATATAGGAGTAGGGAAGTAATGTTAAAATTGTACAAGGCATTGGTAAGTCCAATTCTGGAGTATGGTGTACAATTTTGGTCGCCTAGTTATAGGAAGGATGTCAACAAAATAGAGAGAGTACAGAGGAGATTTACTAGAATGTTGCCAGGGTTCCAGCAACTATGTTACAGAGAAAGGTTGAACAAGTTAGGTCTTTATTCTTTGGAGCGCAGAAGGTTAAGGGGGGACTTGATTGAGGTCTTTAAAATGATGAAAGGGATAGACAGAGTTGACGTGGATATGTTTTTCCCATTGAGGGTAGGGAAGATTCAAACAAGAGGGCATGACATGAGAATTAAGGGAGAGAAGTTTAGGGGTAACGTGAGGGGGAACTTCTTTACTCAGAGGGTGGTGGCTGTGTGGAATGAGCTTCCAGCAGAAGTGGTGGAGGCAGGATCGATTTTAACATTTAAGAGTAAAGTGGATGTATATGGATGTGAAGGGAATGGAGGGGTATGGTCTGAGTGCAGGTAGATGGGACTAGGGGAAAACAAATGGTCGGCACGGACTGGAAGGGCCGAGAGGGCCTGTTTCCGTGCTGTAATTGTTATATGGTTATATGGTTAAGTGACCGAGAGCTCCAACCTTGCAGGTAAAAATGTTTAAGAGAGAACTGCTGATGCTGGAAAAATCGAAGGTAAACACAAATTGCTAGAGATACTCAACGGGCGAGGCAGCATCTATGGATAGAAGGAATTGGCGACGTTTCGGGTCGAGACCCTTCTTCAGACTGACGTCGGGGTGTGAGGGGTGTGTGGAAAAGGAAAGGAAGTATGCAGAGACAGTAGTGCTTGTGGAAGGACTGCGAAGGGGGAAGGGAAGGAGGGAGAAAGCAAGGGCTATCTGAAATTAGAAAAGTCAATGTTCATACCGTTGGGGTGTAAACTACCCAAGCAAAATATGAGGTGCTGTTCCTCCAAATTGCGCTGGGCCTCACTCTGGCAATGGAAGAGGCCCAGGACAGAAAGGTCAGATTGGGAATGGGAGGAGGAGTTAAAGTGCTGAGCAACCGGGAGATCAGGTTGGTTAAGACGGATTGAACGGAGGTGTTCAACGAAACGATCGCCAAGCCTGCGCTGTGTCTCACCGATATAGAGAAGTTGACACCTGGAACAGCGGATGCAATAGATGAGGGTTGGAGGAGGTGCAGGTGAATCTCTGCCTCACCTGGAAAGACTAATTGGGTCCTTGGATGGTGGAGCCAACGGGGGATGTAAAGGGACAAATGTTGCATTTCCTGTGGTTGCTGGGGAAAGCACCCGGGGAGGGGGTGGTTTGGGTTGGATGAGACGAATTTACATTCAGATCAGTTCTATGTATCACAAACAACAGAGTTCCCAGTGGGAAATGTTGAACTTTGAACATTCCCAACACCCGGTCTATGCAGAGTCTCTTTCCCAGAGTTGGGGAATCGAGGACCAGAGGACATCGGTTCAAGGTGAAGGGGAAAAGATTTACTAGAAATCCGAGGGGTATCTTTTTCACACAGAGGGTGGTGGGTGTATGGAACACGCTGCCAGAGGAGGTAGTTGAGGCTGGGACTACCCCATTGTTTAAGAAACAGTTGGACAGGTACATGGATAGGACAGGTTTGGAGGGATATAGACCAATCACAGGCAAGCGGGACTAGGTTAGCTGGGACATTTTGGCCGGTGGTGGGTGAGTTGGGCAGAAGGGCCTGTTTCCACACTGTATTACTCTTTCTTTCTTTCTCTCTTTTAAAATCTTTTTATTCGTTTTTTTCCAAAAAACCAAAACAAAACATAATAAACAGAGCAAAAAGAATAATGATAAACATAACAATGATATTGATACATAGGGGTCAGGATTACATTAATAACAGGTATAACCTAATATGAGTCCAATATCAAAATACACATTGAATATAGACCTCCCGGTCTCTATGTAAATATAGTTAAATATTTAAAAGAAAACTTGTATATGTGGGAAAAAAACACAAAGATAAAAAGACAAAAAAGAGTAAAAGAAGAAACAAAACCCCCCCTAAATTAAAGAAAAAAAAATAAAGGAACAAAAGTAAAATAAAAATAAAAACAAAACAAATCAAAACAGGAACTGAACTGAGAATTTCAACAATTTAAGTCTATTTGTCGTCAAGTCCGTTCCACCGCATAGAGGTAAAATAGTTTTTATAACGGTTAGAATTTATGTTGTATGAAAATGTTGAATATATTTTCCCCAAGTCTTATCAAATTTAACCAAGGGTTCAACAATGTCACTCCTGATTTTTTCTAAACATGATATCGTTTCAAACTGGCGTGTGGTCGGAGGGTTGGAGTCATTTCCATTTAAATAAAATAGATCTTCTGGCAATTAGTGTGGTAAAAGCAATCAACGATGGGCAGAGCTGGGCAAATGATTAAAATCTAACATTGGTCGCCCAAAAATTGCAGTAATAGTATGAGGCTGTATATCAATACCTAAGACTACAGAGAGAGTATCAAAAATGTCTTTCCAATATTTTTCCAAAAGTGGGCAGGACCAACACATATGGGTCAGTGAGGCCACTTCAGAGTTACATCTGTCACAGGTAGGGTTTATATGACCATAGAAACGAGCCAACTTATCTTTTGACATATGAACTTTGTGAACCACCTTGAATTGTATCAGAGCGTGTCTTGCACACATTGAAGAGGTATTGACTAATTGAAGAATCCTCTCCCATTTCTCTATAGATAGAGAAATTTGGAGTTCTCTTTCCCAGTCATTCTTAATTTTATCAAATATATCTATTTGTAATTTCAAAATCAACTCATAAATAGTCGTTATTAATCCTTTCTGATAAGGGTTCAAATGCATTGTTTGTTCAAAATTTCGGTTTGATGTGGCAGCGGAAAAAGGGGTCGAGTAGCTTTCAAAAATGTCTAGTTTGTAAATACCTAAAAAAAATGTGAATTAGGTAAATTATATTTATTGGAGAGTTGTTCGAAAGACATAAAACAACCATCCGAAAACAAATCACCAAAAGCTACTAATCCCTTCCTCTTCCATAACAAAAAAAAATTGATCAGTACTAGATGGTTGGAAGAGAAAATTTGATAAGATAGGACTTGATAAGATAAAATAATTTAGTCCAAAAAACTTACGAAATTGAAATCATATTTGAAACGTATGTTTCATTATTGGGTTAGTCGTATATTTATTAAATCTCGTAATTGTAAAAGGTAACGAGGTCCTTAGAATAGAAGCCAATGAAAGCCCTTGTAAGGAATCACGTTCAAGGTTTATCCATCCTGGGCATCCATCTTCTAAATCTTTTGTCCAAAATGTTAGATAACGAACATTGACTGCCCAATAGTAGAATCTAAGGTTCGGCAATGCCAAACCATCATTTTTTTTAAATTTCTGTAAGTATATTAACAAAGAAATTCTTTAAAATTATTATTAGATTAGATTAGATTAGATTTTATTACTTGTCATTCGAACCTCAGAGAGGCTCAAACGAAACTCCGTTTCTACAAGCCATACAAACAGAACAATTCATAAAAAAACACACAAACAATTCAATTCACACAAATATCCATCACAGTGAATCTCCTCCTACTGTGATGAAAGGCAAAGTTCTTCTCTCTCCCAAGCTGCTAAGTAACAATGATACAGATTTTTGGAAGAAACAGAAAATGAGAAAGTGATCATGATAATATGGGTCGATGACTTAATTATTGCTGCCAGTGATGAGAAAGCACTGAAAGCTGTGAAGGAGATGCTCACAGCCACATTCAAGATGAAAGACATGGGCTATTGTAAAACATGTACTGAGATATCTGAGAGGCACAATTGAGAAAGAGTTGTGTTACAGGAAATGTGACGACGAGAAACTGGCGTGACAAGCGTACAGTGATGCAGATTGGGCAGCTGATGTAACCGACAGACATAGTACAACCGGTTATTGTGTAAGCCTAAACAAAAATGGTCCTTTGATTTCATGGAAAACCAAAAAGCAGCCCACCGTTGCACTGTCAACTTGTGAGGCTGAGTATATGGCGTTAGCCGCAACACTACAAGAGTGTATGTACCTAGTACAACCACTAGAAGGTATTGATGGACATCAGTACCCAACACCCAAGGTTTATGAGGATAACCAGGGTACAATTGCGTTAGCAAAGAATCCTGTAAGTAGACAGAGGTGTAAGCATGTGGACATAAAATATCACTTTGTGAGGTCCACTGTGAATCATGGCAAAATAAGTTTGGAGTATTGTCCAACAGACCAGATGGTAGCAGATGTGATGACAAAACCTGCAACAAAATTTAAGTTGATGGAGTTTGCAAAGTTTATGTTTGGAGAGTAACCATGTATGTAAAAGTCTACATGATGTAAGGTAGAAAACCTTAGGATGTTTTATTTTGAGTTAAGATAACAATGCGAGAGCAAGTGGGCGTGTTGACATATATGAAAACGGTGCTCTCAATTGTAAAGAAGTTAATCTTAATGTTGTATTGTTACTCAGACAAACTTGATGCAGGTAGTGAATAACTGACAATGAGAACAGCCAATGAGAGGTGCTGTTATTGACGTGTCAAGCACATGTGTGTTAATAAAGTTTTTTCTTCCAGTTTGAGCAAGACTGATGCCCCACTGTGTTTTTACTCCTCCGGAATTATCTTCGGCCTAGCACTGGGTAGGCTGCAAGAATCGCTGCACAATTCACCTCTGCCAACAACCTCCCACCAACTTGTGAGGTTAAACATGCAGCACTTGCATGAGAACCAGACCCCCTTACCTCCATGGTTACCGGCGGGGCCTGATGTTCTGGGCTTTAGTGTTCCGTTGCGTTGCTGGATTGTGGGGTTGGCGCATCTTCCACGCCGGTCGCTGTTGGCCCTGCCCGTAAAAAAGGCTTTTGTTGTTGGGGTGCGGCCGGCGTGTAGGTCCTTGCTGGTGTTTCAGGTGGCCCCCGAGGTCTTACATATGGCGTTTGTCTGCGCACTGCTGGCCTGCTGGAGGGAGGTGGTTTCATCAAACCGACTGCCTTCGCCTCCTCATCCAGGTCCTTGACCTGTTTAGGCAGGTCCTCACCAAACAACTGTCTCGGTGGTGGCGTCGCAGATGCCTTGCACAACCCCGCGAATTTGGGGTTAAGAGTCGGCTTGATGGCGATTTTACGGAAAGTGTTGATTTTGTATTGTGTGTTACACAATAATGCCAGAGCATCTTCCTGCTCCTCTGTCATCTCCATACCGTCAACCGATCTGGCAAAGGCAGTAATCCCCGACGTTAGTAGTTTCAGGATCTTCTGTAATTTGAGTTCCTGTACCCTTATTCCTGGGCTGATGTTGCCCCAGATGGGCGTGTTGACTGTCGGTACATTCAATGATATACAGTTGTTCGGGGCCTTGTACTTGTTCATTGCCTCGGTTAGGACCTGATCCTGCAGCTGGTGTGTAGTAAGGTAGTCAATACAAGCCGCTAGCTTGGCCTGCAATGGCTGTCCCGAGGGCTTGGGCTGGGCGAATTTGGAGACCACATCCAGCAGTTCCTCTTGGGGTTTCTCTGGTGCTGCAGGTCCCTCCGCCAAACCTTCTTCCATGTCACCCAGCTGCTGATCCCTGGCACTCCCCACCGATGACGGGGACATGCTAGGTGGCCCAGTAGCATTTCTCCTGGAGCTGAAGGACATCCGGTCCTGCTGCTGGAGATTCTGCTCTAGGAGACGCTCCATCATGCGCTCCATGCGGGCAATGCGACCGCCGCCGCTATCTGCGGACAACAGGTCGACTTCCTCAGGTTCTCCTGAACCACTGAGGTTTCTGCCATCGGCCCGCACCTCGTCGAGGTGATGACTAGGGTGCCTAGGCAGGATGTCGCTGCCTGCCGCTCCAGCGGGGCTAAGTGACTCCCGCGCGGACATGCCGCTGGTCCTCAGTCTTCCGGACGGTGGCGGCCCGCCTGTCTGGAAAGACATGAGCAGTGAGGAGTCGGTTCCAGCCGCCGAAGCGGGATGCACCGACGTCTGCGTGGGCTTGCCGCCTGTCCTCCCCCGGGACAAAGGCGACGTTCGGTCACGTCCAGCCCCTAACGCGGGGTGCGGTGACCGAGATGATATCCCACCGGCCCGCGATCTGGCAGGCTCCTCCGGTGGTGAGTCTGCGCCGGCTGCACCTGCGGGGCTCCCAGACACAGGCCTCGATCCCTCACCGGTCCACGATCTGGCGGACTGCTCCGGTGGCAAGTCGACGCCGGCCGCTGCAGCGGGGCTCTCCGGCTTTTGTGCGGTCCTTCCCCTGGGCCGCCCTCTGGTTACCTGTATAGGAGGGGAGACAGAACGTGCCGCAGAGCGGGGAACACGTTTACGCACCTTTTTCCCACTGTCCCTATGCTTAGGTGACAGTGGTAGGGAGTCATGGTCTTCCCTACCCTGCTCCCGCGCGGTGCTCCTACCACTGTGTGGCTCCATGGATAGCCGTGGTGGAGAGTCAGGTCCTGGTAGAGCAGGGCTCCCCGACTTCTGCGTCCTATTCCCGGCCCGACGAGCGGGTGCTGCGTTGTAGCGGGCAGTTCCGGGGAATGTAACCGCTGACTCCGGTCGGAAGTCCTGCGGCTGGAAGTTCTTGAACTCCTATCCATTGTCCCTGTGAACAAAAATTCGATTCACAGGAACTAACCAACTCAAGGTTAGTTCCTCTTACCTGAGCGGTCCTTTTTGAAGGGCTGGTGGAGGAGCGCACTCTCCCCCCCCCCCCCCCCAGCCGTCGACTGCAACTGCGAGCTACGTTATGTCGCGCATGCATGCTGGCGGGGTCTTCACGAAGTCACTCACGTGACTCCGAAATGAAATTGCATACATGTAAGCCTACAAGTAACAAACAAAATGTGTAGATCACCTCTGAAAAGTACATAGTTACAATACCACTTGTTTTAGTGATTGCAAAATGAAAAAAAAAGAAAAAAAAGTAATTTAATTAACTAGATCCTGGCTAACTAATAACCATTGGCGAAAAACCAGTCCAGGCATTAAATTTGGGCTTCAGCCCCACCCTACCCTTTCGGGGTTTGGTTATTGCAGACCTTTTTGAGTGGAAGACTTGCTACAAAACAACGGATTTTATGATTTAACTACTTGGTTTCCCTCCCAAGTTGATTCTCACCAACTTTCGCCATGAGAGCTCGCTTAACCTAAATATTAAAAAAATTACATTTGGCCGCTTCTCTCTAGAAGGTAAATTCAAATCAAGACATGTATTGAAAGTTGAGTGGTGTTTTCCACATATAGATGTGGTGTCTATACTCAAAACATCATTACAACATAATATGTTGCTCAGTTTCAACTGTCTGGTGCCCTCCCATCGTTCCATATTGTGAAATGATTTATTAAAAATATATTTTTTTAAATTCAGAAACAAAAATTTAGAATTTAAGTGCATTGTTGGAAAAAAATTATCTTTTTTGGATTTCAATTAACAATCATGAATTATAAATGTCATATTATTGTTGCCTTTTATTATGAGAAA
This sequence comes from Okamejei kenojei, assembly GCA_035221665.1. Classification (NCBI taxonomy): domain Eukaryota; kingdom Metazoa; phylum Chordata; class Chondrichthyes; order Rajiformes; family Rajidae; genus Okamejei; species Okamejei kenojei. The sequence goes on from CM069143.1 coordinate 68,910,513, forward strand.
GTTATCTTTCTTGTTTTTCTCTCTGCAAAGTCTTTTAGAATTTTGTCTAAATTTAAACTCCTGCGAATTTCAGATTCAATGGACATAATTGCTAAACTGTTCAAATGTTCTTGCTGAATTCATGATCTCAAGTAAGTTTTGATCACTTTCAGCTTGGAAAAACTCCTTTCTCCAGATGCCACAGTCACTGGGATTGTTAAGAAAATCCGAAGAGCAATAAATAAATTTGGAAATGCGGTAGATCTGTTGTTGCAAGCAAGGATTTCAAGCATTTTCAGCAGATAATCTTTGCTGCAGTTCACAACAACTGAGCATAGCCTGCAGATGCTTTTTGGAGTTCTCATGCTAAGCTAGTCTTGTGTGAATGTTCAGCCAGTTATTAAAACCACACTTGCAAGTGCACTGGCAGCATTATTATCAAAAAGCTTGCGGTAGTAACAGAAGATTTTACTTCGGAGTCACGTCAGTGACTACGTGAAGAACCCCGTACGGCCGTTCGTGCGTCATTACGTCAGACGCTTTCGTGCAGACGACTGTGGAGCTGCACAGCTCCTCCAACGGTAAGTCTAAAAAAGTTCCAGGTAAGTGCTATTTCTTACCTGTTCTAGGTTTCCTTCAGGAACCTCCGGGGTTCTTGCGGGATGGTCGCGAGGCCGACGAGTGAACCAGCCTAGGGCTTTGGGGGAAAACCCTGGTCCGACCGCGGGAGCGGGGAACTGGCGAATGTCGGGTTTGCGATCGGAGTCACTGATAACGCGGTCAGTGACTCCACACGTTGGGTTCCCGGGGAGGGGATACCCGAGAATAGTGTGGTTCCAGACCGCAGTAGTCCCTAGGGGATGGGGCTTAACGGACCTGAACGGTCAGCCTGGGTTCCCGGTGGAGGGGAAACTCAAGTGTATGTGGTTCCCAGATCGCAGTAGTCCCCAAGAAATGGGGTTTAATTCTCGTAAATGAGTAGCCCTGGTGCCCGGGGATTGATTCCTGGGGAGGGGAAATTCACTTATGGGGTTCCCTAACCACAATAATCCCCAGGATATGGGGACAGCTGACAAAATAGTCAGAGTAATTAAGAAGGATTTGGTAGGTTCACTTCTGGGAATGAATTTAGAGAAACTCCTTTAGGCAGGAGGTGGATCAGTAGTAAAGTTTATGGCAATGGCAGCCTATGCAGAGGTTGTGCCAACAGTACCTTTGCTCAGGGCTGCTCATGGGGATGCCAAGCTATGGCAGGCTAGCCTATTGGAGAGGCTGTGCCAACAGTACCTTTGCTCAGGACTGCTCATGGGGATGCCAAGCTATGGCAGGCTAGCCTATTGGAGAGGCTGTGCCAGCAGTACCTTTGCTCAGGGCTGCACCAGGGGAATGCCAAGTTATGGCAGGCTAGCCTATTGGAGAGGCTGTGCCAGCAGTACCTTTGCTCAGGACTGCACCAGGGGAATGCCAAGTTATGGCAGGCTAGCCTATTGGAGAGGTTATGCCAGCAGCACCTATGCTCAGGGCTGCTTCATGAGAACGCCAAATCTATGGCAAATACTGGTCTATGGGAAAGGCCGCGCCAGCAGCACCTTTGTTCAGGGCTGCTTTATGGGCGCCAGCGGTACCTTCTTCAGGGCTGCTTCATGGGAATAGCTGTTTAGTAGGGTATTCCCATTTACAGTGATCATGGGGGTTGAGGGTTCATTGTTAGGATAAGGCAATATAACAGAATCTGTTAAGTCTTAAACTATATTTGAGAAATTGGGCTCCTCCATCCAGCTAGATTAAGTCTATCAAATAGACTTGTAGGATGTTGGGATTCAGTTTTAGGTATTCAATTGGCTGTGATGCCGGCCTGGGCAACAGATGGCAGTCAATAAACTCTGGTAACAGGTTTACTAGTCGTTAGATTAATTGTTAATAGTATAGATGTGATTCAGCTGTGCAAGTAAGACAACTTACCTTGTTAAATGGTTAACTATTAAGTGCCTTATAGGTCATCGTTAACACACCTTGTTTCTCCAGGTGAAATTAATAAAGTCACAAGGATGGACAAACAATATTCATTACTGCTCCAGTTGTTGTTAAGTAAATCTTTAATTATATTACAAAATGGTGCTAATGGCCCTAAATAGGAAATTGTGTCAGTAGTGCTTTTTAGCAGGCCTGCTTAAGGTCTCCCTCATGTAGGAGGAGAGCAAGCTGCGTCAGTATTATTCTGACGCTGGGGCCATGGCAAAGTCGGCGTATTGCTGAAGCTGCGCCAGCAGCACCTTGTATCAGGGCTGCTTAATGGCTCCCTCATGTAAGAGGAGAGCATGTGGGATTGGTATAGTCTAATGCTGAGTCTGAGGGTATAGCCATAGAGCATGCCCAAGGGATTCAGGGCATGTGCCCAGAGGTCTATGCCTGGCCAGAAAGTTACCATCCCAAACACATATGCAGTGAATACCGCTACTAAGGGGGACATTACAGTTGGCCGTCGAATCTTCTATTCAGGTAAGACCTTTCCATAGGTGAAACTTGGAGGACAAAGCACAAGCTATTGGAACGAGCAAGGTTCATAGTTTTGGTGATAATGCACCCCACGTCTTTATTGGCAGTAAGCGGTTCACTGAAGTTGGTGGCAGCATGAAGGCTGACCAGAGGTTCCACGCACTGTACCTGTGCTACTCTACAATTAAGGGACCACTTACAGCTTGGTACGTTGTACACTTAGTTATACATTACAAATGATTGAGACATTATCAGCTAATTTGAGGGGTCTAATCATGTAAAATGGTCTGTTCTAGCTTTTCAAGCAGGTTAGAAGGACCAAGATTGTCATACAAGACCGGTTCGGAAATCGGGCCACAGTTGCTGTTTACGGCAGATACCAAGTTGCAAATATCATCTTGAGTTTGGAGGTGGAGCAGATTTGCATGATTTGCAAAAAAAAAAATGTCTGTTGTGGGTATCAACTATCTATAGACCCTACGGGCATCATATGGGTTAAAGAGTGATTGGACAAATGTGCATATTGTGATGCTCAGGTTGATACATTATGATGATGGCATATGTTAGTGACGAGGGTGCAATCAGTTAAAGACCCATGGAATGGTTACATATCTTGTCACAGGAGAATCATCAAGTATAGGTTAATGGCGCTCGAACGGCTGTACGGGGTTCTTCACGTAGTCCCTCAACTCGACTCCTCATAAAATAAAGATCAAACTTCAAACTGGTAAGTTTTCATTTAATCTTACTATTTTATCATTTGATACAGAGTATATTAGCCGTGGACAATCTACAATTTCACCATTTGGCAGTTTTTATTTGCAGTGAAATTTTGAAAAACGTGATCCACTCTCATTCTTGGGGAAAAATTCTACTATAATTGTAGGTGGTCCTTTTTTCACTAAATAGTCCCTAACACAATGACTTATCATTCTGGCCATGTTGCAGGATCACCTGTTAATTCTACAAAACTAGCAGATTTTGAATTCCCATTCTCCGTGGCCTCAGAGGCACCAACAGTCATGTCAACAGGCGAATTTCCTTGTTTTGTCAAATTTAACTTTCGAAATGGCCGATCTCACTTTCAGTACATAAATTCCTACTTTGATTGTCTTGCATACCTTCTTCAGACTGGCTTGGTTCGGTGTCATTATCTTCACTATGTTGTGGCTCCACTTGCTCTTCTGCATTTTCTGAGATAGTTTTGCTGAAATACTTATCTGATGCACCTTTCTCCTTTTCTGCTTTGGTCTTCTTTGCCTTGGCTACATCCCTCTTCTTACTGCCACTCAAATATGTTCTGCTGATGACCTCTAGTCTTTTACTCATATTTACAGAAACCACAGAAATCTCAGTAGAACCTGCAATGTGGTGTTACATATGTTTCTATGTTTCTACATATGCATTGCAATAAGTTTTTGTGTGTACTTGACGAGCCAAGAGTAGATTACTCTAGCGTGGGGCCCCCTTAGGCGCGGGGCACAATTGGGAGTATTGGTACAATTGGCTTCAGGCCGGCCCTGTGTGTGTGTGTGTGTGTGTGTGTATATGAAGTGTGTGTATGTTTGGGGTCACGAGTGGGGGGAGGGAGTGGGGACAATTTGGACACGTTTCTAACTGCGATATTCACTTCCCCCCCCCCCCCCCCATGATCTATTCAGTCAAGTGTGTGTGTGTGTGAGATTTAGGAAATGTGAAAAGCTTGTGTTGCGTCCTATCCAGTCAGCAGAAAGGCAATACATGATTACATTTGACCCATTTACAGTGTATAGATACATGATAAGCGAATAACGTTTAGCGCAAGCTAAAGCCAGGAAAATGTGATCAAGGATAGCCCGATGGTCATCAACGAGGTAGATGATCTATTCAGTCAATTGCGTGTGTGTGTACAGGAAACACACTTCCTTTCTTGGAAACATTTGGTTTCTCTGTTGCAGTTTTGGAGAAAGGGAGGGTGTTTCCTGTACACACACACACACACACACACACACACACACACACACACACACACACACACACACACACACACACACACACACACACACCCCCCCCTCCCAACCTGCTGCCCTGGTCGATGAAACCCAAGTGCACTGGAGATTTGAAATAAAAATAACATCAAACGCTGGAAACATTCAGCAGCCCAGGCAGCCGATGGATCCTCGAGCTGAAACACTCCACTCAGATTTGATAACTTAGATATAGACACAAAAAGCTGGAGTAACTCAGCGGGACAGTCAGCATCTTTGTGGGGGGATGTTTTTATGTTTGTTGTTAATTCTTTAGTGTTGTGTCTCATCTTTATCTGTGTGCTGCATGGCAAGACAAATTTCACTACACCAACTGGTGTATGTGACAATAAATGTCCATTGTCCTTTGTCCTCTGGAGAGAGATAACTCAGAAACTGATAACGGATTCTCTCCGCGGCTGCTGCCTGTCTCATTGAGTGTTTGAACAGTTTCAAGTGCGCTGCTCCGATTCTGCTCCTTAACTACTTCCGTTCCGGAGGAGACTCGGTCAGTGAACGTCCGCTGTGATCGCTACTCCAGTCCGCTGTGTGTCTGGACTTCCCCTCTCCCCGTGTCAAGTCAATGGATGGATTGCTGCACGTTATCCAATAAGACTCAAGATGTGTGTGGGCTCACTTGTTGCCGAGTGACTTTACTCTTTACCTGCCGGAGTGACTCAGCCACTCAGACCCAGGAGCTGTGAGGCTAAGACAGTCGCTGGGGGACAGTTCTACCAACAATGAGAAAACCCACGCAGGTCACAGGGAGAACCGTGCAGACAGCACCCGTAGTAGAGTTCGAACCCAGGTCTCTGGTGCTGCATGCGTTGTAAGGCAGTAACTGTGGTGAGACCACATCTGGAGTATTGTGTACAGTTTTGGTCTCCTAATTTGAGGAAGGGCATCCTTGTAATTGAGGCAGTGCAGCGTAGGTTGACGAGATTGATTCCTGGGATGGCGGGACTTTCATACGAGGAAAGATTGAAAAGACTAGGCTTGTATTTGCTGGAGTTTAGAAGGATGAGGGGGGGTCTTATAGAAACATATAAAATCATGAAAGGACTGGACAAGCTAGATGCAGGAAAAAAATTCCCAATTCTGGGCGAGTCCGGAACCAGTCTTAGAATAAAGGGGAGGTCATTTAAGACTGAGGTGAGAAAAAACGTTTTGAATTTATTGAGTTGTGAATTTATGAAATTCCCTGCCACAGAGAGCAGTGGAGGCCAAGTCACTGGATGGTTTTAAGAGAGAGTTAGATAGAGCTCTAGGGGCTAGTGGAATCGATGGATATCGGGAGAAGGCAGGCACGGGTTATTGATAGGGGATGATCGACCATGATCACAATGAATGGTGGTGCTGGCTGGAAGGGCTGAACGGCCTCCTCCTGCACCTATTTTCTATGTTTGTCAGGTTGGAGGCCGGTGACTAGTGGGGTGCCTCAGTGATCTGTATTGGGTCCACTGTTGTTTGTCAATGATCTGGATGATGGTGTGGTAAATTGGATTAGTAAGTATGCAGATGATACTAAGATAGGTGTTGTGGATAATGAAGTAGATTTTCAAAGTCTACAGGGAGATTTAGGCCATTTGGAAGAGTGAGCTGAAAGATGGCAGATGGAGTCTAATGCTGATAAGTGTGAGGTGCTGCATCTTGGCAGGACAAATCAAAATAGGACGTACATGGTAAATGGTAGCGAATTGAGGAATGCAGTTGAACAGAGTATCTAGGAATAACTGTGCATAGTTCCCTGAAGGTGGAAATTCATGTAGATAGGGTGGTAAAGAAAGCTTTTACTGTGCTGGCCTTGATAAATCAGAGCATTGAGAATAGAAGTTGGGATGCAATGTTAAAATTGTACAAGGCACTGGTGAGACCAATTCTGGAGCATGGTGTACAATTTTGGTCGCCAAATTATAGGGAAGATGTCAACAAAATAGTGAGAGTACAGAGGAGATTTACTAGAATGTTGCCTGAGTTTCAGCAACTAAGTTACAGAGAAAGGTTGAACAGGTTAGGACTTTATTCTTTGGAGCACAGAAGGTTAAGGGGGGACTTGATTGAGGTCTTTAAAATGATGAGAGGGATAGACAGAGTTGACGTGGATAAGCTTTCTCCATGGAGATTAGGGATGATTCAAACAAGAGGACATGATTTGAGAATTAAGGGACAGAAGTTTCGGGGTAACGTGAGGGGGAACTTCTTTACTCAGCGAGTGGTAGCTGTGTGGAATGAGCTTCCAGTGGAAATGGTGCAGGCAGGCTCGATTTTATCATTTAAAAATAAATTGGATAGGTATATGGACGGTAAAGGAATGGAGGGTTATGGTCTGAGTGCAGGTAGATGGGACTAGGGGAGAATAAGTGTTTGGCACGGACCAGAAGGGTCGAGATGGCCTGTTTTACGTGCTGTAATTGTTATGTGTTATATGGTTATATGGTTTCTATGTTTCTACCGCTGCGCCACCGTGCCGCCCTGTCTGCGGTCACCGGCAATGGACTGAATACATCACGGGGGAAAACAAGACGCACACAAAATACTGGAGTAACTGAGCGGGACAGGGAGCATCTGTGGAGAGAAGGAATGAATGACCGTTCGGTTCGAGACCATTCTTCAGACTGAAGTCAGGAGAGAGGGAGATGCATAGATAAGGAATGGTAAGGTATAAAATCGGGCAAGGGGATGCGGATCAAATGTAGAAAAGAACTTTGTTAGCTGGGATAAGAGAACAAAAACGCAAACAGAGATAAAATGTAGTCTTCTTCTTATCTAGTCCATGCACAAGATTAGAAGATGTTCAGCCGGAGCTGAACACACCTCTCTGCATCTGCACAATGGTGCCTGTCTTGCTCTTCTTGTAGGTATGTTACAAAACCTACCTTCAGCGGGGCTGCAGTTCTGTCACTGGCCGTGTGCGCGACTTTGGCACCTTTGAGCGGGGGGCGGGGTTAAAATGCCGTTTTCCCTTGCCATCCGGAATTATATTTTCTCGGAGTGCGAGCTTTTTCTGGAGATTCGTTCCGACTGCCGGTAAGTGCAATTTTTATTTTAAATCGCCCGACTATTTCAGCGCTGCAGTAAAATAAAAATTAGTTCCTAATGCCGTGAGCGCCGACAACGGGGAAGGATTTTACATAGGGGTCAGGTAAATGAAAGCTGTTTATTTTTTCATATAAACTTGCTTGTTTAGATGACCTTAATCAACATTTCATGTTGCGAAACGGTGATTTATTCCCCATATGAACCGGCAGTATTTTTCCTGCCGATATTGGGTTTAAAATCACCGCAACCGAAACGTTCCAATCCATCGCGTTTCAGAAAATCCCACTCGCAAGCTGATTTAAAAGGCTATTAATTTACGGGCATTAAACACTAAATTCCTTCAATTTGGTCTATAAATTAATGACAATTAGATTTAAAAATCATGTTATATTGTGAATTCTTGTGTGAATGTTATTTGGACACTTAAGCTTTTTAAAAAAATGTTAATATTTTCATAATAAATGGATAGATGTTTAGATCTAGTAATTGAATTTTGTAATTAGCTACAATTGGGTAACTAACTAATTATATGCTTTAATTTCAGGTCATCCAAGTAACATTGTTTCATATTTGTTTCAGAATGGTTCAATCTATAATAACTGAAAATTTCTTTCAGTTCTCTTAATTTTTAAGAAAGTTATGGAACATAGGAACATAGAAAATAGGTGCAGGAAGAGGCCATTCGGCCCTTCGAGCCAGCTCCACCATTCACTATGATCATGGCTGATCATCCACAATCAGTACCCTGTTTCTGCTGTCTCCCCATATCCCTTGATTCCGTTTGCCCCAAGAGCTATATTTAACAACCCCCACATCAGATTGGGTTTTGCAAACATAACACTTTAATGATCAAATCCTCAATAAATGTCAACTCGCCAGATTCCCTAAACATCCCGGAACCCCATTTCCCACCTCACTGCTTCAGCGCAAACCAAAGACAAGGCCTGTGTGTGGTCTTCCTCTTCATGGCAATGGCAGCAGACACTGACCCCCTTGACGTGACACAGAATAGTTATTTAGAGATACAGCATGGAAACAGGCCATTCGGCCCAACTAGTCGAGGGCGACCGTCGATCTCACCTTCACACTAGTTCTACGTTATCCCACTTTCTCGCCCACTCCCTACGTACTAGGGGTAATTTACAGAGACCAATCAACCTACAAACCCGCACGTCTTTGGGATGTGGGAGGAAACCGGAACACCCAGAGGGAACGCACAAGGTCACGGGGAGACTGTGCTAACTCCACACGGACAAGAACCAATGTCAGGATGGAACTTGGATCACCCGTGCCGTGAAGCAGCAGCTCTACCCGCTGCGCCACCGTGCTGCCCCATTCTCCACATCAATGCCCGGGTTATAGAACTGGATTGGCCACAGTGCCGCACGCCCTGGCAGTGATATGCAACCCGTTCCTCCAGGGGCAGTATCTGTCTCTATATTCAGCATGTTGAAACACAACCGGATCTCACTAGTTTCACTAACACGGATCAGCTGCAGTCATTTTAGTTAACGGACGAATACTAAGAGTTAGGCTTTACATAGAACTTTTATTGTGAATATTTGTACTGAAGCAAGGTTGTTAATTAACAATAGATACAACTCTGCTTGTCTAAACAGTTCACATGTTTTGACCCATCAACAGCAACAGTATTACATATCATGACAGAGTCACGTGTTGCTGTGAGTGACTAATCTGATTACACGCATTCCCCATCAACAAGTCAGGTGAAGGGAACAGGGTCCACATTACTGCACAAATACATATTAAACCCCACAATTTACATCAACATTTCCTGCTCAATCAACGAGCTCTATGATCAAAGCTGCAATAGTAATTGTCAGTTACATTAGAAACAAAGTTTTCATATAATAACAGAATGCAAAATAATACCAAAACAGCCGTGGTTGCAGTTTAGTTTTGTGATACAGCGCGGAAACAGGCCCTTCGGCCCATCCGAGTACGAGCGGCCCATCGATCATCCCGTACACTAGCACTATCCTACACACTAGGGTCAATTTACAATTCTGACAGAAGCCAATTAACACACACACCTGTATGTCTTTGGAGTGTGGGAGGAAACCGTCGCACCCGGTGGCAGCCCATACACAAACAGACAGCACCCGTAGTCGGGATTGAACCCGTGTCTCTGGCGCTGTGAGGCAGCAGCTCTACCGCTGCGCCACTGTGCCGCCCACATTCCAGTGGGATGTATTTCAGGCGGGTCATTCTCATCAGTTCTAAACATTCTCCATATCTCTCTGTCTGCAGCTGTAGATGACAGACATGGCCCCAGTTCCCTCGCAGAGAGTTGGTATTCTTGCAGATGCATCTCCACTTCTTCACCTTGGTGAAGATTACTGGGAATAAGACAAGTGACAGGTTCTCAGACGCGTTCCCACTTTCCCACACTGGAAGTTTCCTGTCCTGGAGAGAAACGTACTTCCCAGACACTCGCTGCCAGGCACAATCTAATGGAGGCGCTGACTTTCCAGTTCGCATTGATACCAAAGTAGATGCATTGGAGTGTTTTGCAGCTGAATGAGAACTGGGTTATTTTTGCTTGTCGGGAAGTTCTGAGGGACACAAAGGGGCTGTTAGAATCATTGATAGACACACAACGCTGCAGTAACTCAGCGGGACAGGCAGCATCCTGCAGTCGTTTGTGTATAGTGTGTACAGAACCGGTGAGATTACAGAGCCTTGTTGGGCTCCTGTGTCTTGGATGAACTGAGGTAACTGTTGACTCGGACCCTCTGGTGTCTATCTGTCAAGAATGAGAGGATCCAGAGGATCAGGTGCGGGTTGACATCCATCTGGAGCAGTTTTCGTCCCATCAGGTGAGGTTGCATGGAGTTAAAGGCGCTAGAGAAGTCCACAAAGACCAGTCCAATGAATGATTTGGGCTTCTCAAGATGGGTATAGGCGCCATGCATCAGCGTTAGTACAGAGTCATCCACACCCCTGTGCCGTTTGTATGCAAACTGAAAAGGGTCAGCATGCATACTGAAGCTGGGAAAGAAGAAGCCTTTCAAAGCCTTTCATGACAGAAGATGTTAATGCCACAGGCCGGTAGTCATCGTCACAGGTGGGATTGTTCTTGTTGGCTACAGGACAGATGGTTGAGGATTTCCACAGTGACGGGATTGAATGTTCTGACAGGGAGCGGTTGAAGAAATGACCGAAAACACCAGCCAGCTGGCTGCAGCAAGCCTTCAGCATCTGGCCACAGATCTGGTCATGTCACTACCCCGTTCCTGCCTTCTCCCCATATCCCTTGACTCCGCTATCTTTTAGAACTCAAACTAACTCTCTCTTGAAAAGATCCAGAGAACCGGCCTCCACCGCCCTCTGAGGCAGAGAATTCCACAGACTCACAACTCTCTGTGTGAAAGTGTTTCCTCATCTCCGATCTAAATGGCTCACCCCTTATTCTTAAACTGTGGCCCCTGGTTCTGGACTACCCCGACATTGGGAACATGTTTCCTGCCTCTAGCGTGTCCAAACCATTAATAATCTTCTATGTCTCAACAAGATCCCCTCTCATCCTTCTAAATTCCAGAGTATACAAGCCCAGCCTCTCCATTCTATCAATATATGACAGTCTCACCATTCTTGGAATTAACCCTGTGAACCTTCGCTGCACAGCCTCAATAGCAAGAAATAAAGTGCCGTTCCATGCCATGCCTTTACTAAACAAGAGTCTATCAATACCCACTTTATATTGTTTAAGAAGGAACTGCAGATGCTGGAAAATCCCAGGTACACAAAAATGCTGGAGAAACTCAGCGGGTGCAGCAGCATCTATGGAGCGAAGGAAATAGGCAACGTTTCGGGCCGAAACCCTTCTTCAGACTGATGGGGGGTACCACTTTATACCCACTTTATAAATACCGAATGACTTGGCTTCCACCACTGTCTGTGGCAATTAATTCCACAGATTCACAACCCTCTGGCTGAAGGATTTCTCCTTATCTCCATTCTAAAGATACGTCCTTTTGTTCTGGTGCTGTGCCCTCTAGTCCTCCCACTACTGGAAACATCGTCTCCAATCCATGTCCACTCTATCTAGTTTAGTTTATTGTCACATGGCGTCACATCTGGTTCAATGCCCGAAAAACCCAGTTTCTTAAATAAAAATGTGGCACATGGTTTTTAACAGCTGACGTCAGAAGTGGATGAACATGCATCACACAAGTATTTCCCACAAAGACTTGGCTGTGTTCTGTTCTGGTTGCATTCATCCTGCTCCTTCAGTTCTCAAACAGACACAAGGCGGAAGTTCAGTTAGTTTAGTTGAGTTTAGTTTATTGTCACGTGTACCGAGGTACAGGGAAAAGCTCTTTGTTGCATGCTATCTAGTCAGTGGAGAGACTTATGATTACAATCCGGCCGTCCACACCGTACAGATACAGTCATCTGTGTTTGGTAAGCGAACTGCAGGAGGGTCCAGGTAGGGTTTAACCAGGGGTCGCAGGGGAGTGAGCACCAGCCTCTCCAGGGACTTCATGCTGTGCTGTAAATGCTATAAGGCAGTCACTCTACCACTGCGCCACTGTGCCGCCCTGTCTGGGGTCACTGGCAATGGACTGAACACATCACGGGGGGAAAAACAAGACAGACACATTGACACAGAAAACATAGAAAAATAGGTGCAGGAGTAGGCCATTCGGCCCTTCGAGCCAGCACCACCATGCAATATGATCAGGGCTGATCATCGAAAATCAGTACCCCGTTCTTGCTTTTTCCACATATCCCTTGATTCCTTTAGCCACAAGAGCTAAATCTAACTCTCTCTTGAAAACATCCAGTGAATTGGCCTCCACTGCCTTCTGTGGCAGAGAATTCCACAGATTCACAACTCTCTGGGTGGAAAACAAATCCTCATCTCAGTCCTAATTGGCCGACCGCTTATTCTTAAACTGTGGCCCCTGGTACTGGACTCCCCCAACATTGGGATGATTTTTCCAGCATCTAGCCTGTCCAATCCTTTAAGAATTGTATACGTTTCTATAAGATATCCACTCATCCTTCTCAATTCCAGTGAATACAAGTGCAGTCGACCCACTCTTTAATCATATGTCAGCCACCATCCCGGGAATTAACCTGGTGAACCTACGCTGTACTCCCTCAATAGCAATAATGTCCTTTCTCAAATTAGGAGAACAAAACTGCACACAAGTGCTGTCTCATCAGGGCCCTGTGCAACTGCAGTCGGACCTCTTTGCTCCTAAACTCAATTCCTCTCGCACTGAAGGCCAACATGCCATTAGCTTTCTTCAGTGCCTGCTCTACCTGCATGCTTACTGCCAGGGACTGATGTACATGGACATCCAGGTCTCGTTGCACCTTCCCTTTTCCTAATCTGACATAATTCATATAATAATCTGCCTTCTTGTTCTTACCAAAGTGGATAACCTCACATTTATCCACATTATACTGCATTGCCATGCATCTGCCCATTCACCAAACCTATCCAGGTAACCCTGCAGCCTCATAGAATCTTCAGAGCATCCTCATCGCAGCTCACACTGCCACCCAGCTTTGTGTCATCCGCAAACTTGCAGATGTCACATTTAATTCTCTCGTCTAAATCGTTAATATATATTGTAAATAACTGGGGTCCCAACATCGAGCTTTGCGGCACCCCACTAGTCACTGGCTGGCATTCTGAAATGAACCCATTAATTCCTACTCTTTGCTTCCTGCCTGCCAATACTTGTTAATACCCTACCCCCAATACTATGTGCTCTAATGTTGCACACTAATTTCTTGTGTGCGGTCTTGTCAAAGGCTTTTTGCAAGCCCAGATACACCACATCTTCAGGCTCGCCCTTATCCATTCTACTTGTTACATCCTCAAAAAATTCCACATTAGTCAAGTATGATTTCCCCTTCAAAAAATTGCTGACTTTGACAAATACTGTCACTGCTTTCCAACTGCGCTGCTATAACCTCTCTAATAATCGCATCAAGTATCTTCCCCACTACCAATGTAAGACTAACTGGTCTATAATTCCCCGTTTTCTCTCTCCTTCCTTTCTCAAAAAGTGTTGTTACATTGGCTACCCTCCAGTCCACAAGAACTGATCCAGAGTCGAGAGAATATTGGAAAATGATCTCCAATGCATCCACGATTCCTATGGCCATTTCCTTGAGTACTCTGGGATGCAGACCATCAAGCCCTGGGGATTTATATGCCTTCAGTCCCAACAGTTTACCTAACACGTTCAAGAAGGAACTGCAGATGCTGGAAAATCGAAGGTAGACAAAAGTGCTGGAGGAACTCAGCGAGTGCGGCAGCATCTATGGAGCGAAGGAAATAGGCAACATTTTAGGCCAAAACCCTTCTTCAGACTGATATAGGGTGGGGGGGGGGGGGGGCGGGAAGAAGAAGGAAGAGGAGGAGCCAGAGGGCTGAGGGAGAGCTGAGAAGGGGAGGAGACAGCAAGGGCTACCGGAAATTGGAGGTCAAGTTCAAGCCACTGGGGTGCAGACTACCCAAGCGGAATATGAGGTGCTGCTCCTCTGGTGGTGCTTACTCTGGCCAAGGAGGAGTCCCTGGACAGAAAGGTCGGATTCGGAATAGGAGGGGGAGTGGAAGTTCTGAGCCACAGGGAGATCAGGTTGGTTAATGCGGACCGAGGGGAGGTGTTCGGCCAAACGATCGCCAAGCCTACACTTGGTCTCACCGATGTAGATCAGTTGATATCCAGAGCAGCGGATGCAATAGATTAGGTTGGAGGAGATGCAGGTGAACCTCTGTCGCACCTGGAACGACTGCTTGGGTCCTTGAATGGAGTCGAGGGGGCCGGTAAAGCGACAAGTGCAGCATTTCCTGGGGGGGGGTGGTGCCAGTGGGAAGCGATGAAATGACCAGGTAGTTACGGAGGAAGCGGTCTTTGCGGAAAGCAGACGGGGGAGTAGTGGGGTCACGTTGGAGGACTATTTGTTGTATGTGAGGCTAGTGGCGTGGAAGGTGAGGACTAGGGGGACTCTGCTCTTGTTCCGAGTGGGGGGATGGAGAGAGAGAACAGTGTTGCGGGGTACTGAAGAGACCCTGGTGAGAGCCTCATCTCTCGTAGGGGAGGGGAACCCCCGTTCCCTGAAGAATGAGGACATTTTCGATGCCCTGGTGTGGAACACCTCATCCAGGGAGCAGATGCCGCATAGACGGAGGAATTGGGAGTAGGGGATGGACTCCTTACAGGAAACAGGGTGGGAAGAAGTGTAGTCTAGATTGCCATGGTAGTCAGTGGGTTTATAGTGGATGTCGGTCTGAAGACTATCACCTGTGATGAAGATAGTGAGGTCAAGAAATGGTAGGGAAGTTTCGGAAATGGTCCAGGAGTATTTGAGTGCCGGATGGAAATTCGTGGTGGAATTGATGAAGTCAGTGAGTTGTGTGTGGGTGCAGGAGGTAACACCAATGCAATCGTCGATGTAGCGGAGGTAGAGGTCGGGGATGGGGCCCTGGTACGTCATGAACAAGGATTGTTCGATGGACCCTACAAAGAGGCAGGCATAACTGGGGCCCATACGTGTGCCCATAGCTACGCCTTGTATTTGGAGGAAATGGGAGGAGTCAAACGAAAAGTTATTAAGGGTAAGGACCACTTGACCAAAGGACTAGGTAGAGGAGAGTATCTGTAGACGGGGATTGGTTGGTTCTCTGGTCGAGGAAGAAACGGAGGGCTTTGAGACCATGCTGGTGGGGGATGGAGGTGTAGAGTGACTGGACATTCATGGTGAAGATGAGGGGATGGGGCCAAGAGAATGGAATTCCCGGAGACGACGGAGAGTGTCTGAGGTGTCTTGAACATGGGTGGGGAGGGATTTAACCAGGGGGATAGGATGGAGTCGAGGTATGTGGAAATATGTTCGGTAGGGCACGAACAGGCAGAGACAATGGGTCTACCAGGACAGTCAGGTTTGTGGATTTTGGGGAGAAGATAAAATCGGGCCGTGCGGGGCTGGGGAACAATGAGGTTGGAGGCTTTGGAGGGCAGGGAGCCGGAGGTGATGAAGTCAGTGATGGTGCTAGAGATAGTGGCCTGGTGCTCGTCAGTGGGGTCATGGTCCAGGGATAAGTAGGAGGAGGTGTCCGAGAGTTGGCGCGTGGCCTCGGCTGGAGATCAGCGCGCCAGACTACCACGGCACCTCCCTTGTTGGAGCGTTTGATAACCCAGTCTGTGTTGTTGCGGAGTGCATTGATGGCTGCACGTTCAGGGGGGGAGAGGTTAGAGTGATACAGGGGAGTGGAGAAGTTGTGTGCGGTTGATGTCCCGCCGGCAGTTTTCAATAAAATGGTCTAAATCGGGAAGATGGCATGAGGTTTACCGAACACCATTTCCTGACTAATGTGGATTTCCAACAGTTCATCCCTCCCACTAGATCCTCGGTCCCCTAGTATTTCTGGGAGATTGTTTGTGTCTTCCTTAGTGAAGACAGAACCAATGTACTGTTTAACTGTTCTGTCATTTCCTTATTTCCCATGAAAAATGCACATCAGCTCAGTGCCAGGAAAGCTGCAGTCTCCACCATCGCCTGCAGGTGGCAGGCGTCTCCCACACAGCTCCACTGGGGCACCTGCCCAGCTGCGAATTGTCTATGTTTGGACATCCAAGAGCAAAGGGAACATAGAAACGTAGACAATAGGTACAGGGTAGGCCATTCGGTCTTTCAAGCCAGCTCCGCCATTCAATATGATCATGGCTGATCATCCAGAATCAGTACCCTTGTTCCTGCTTTCTCCCCATATCCTTTGATTCCGTTCGCCCCAAGAGCTGTATTTAACAACCCCCACATCAGATTGGGTTTTGTAAACATAAAACTTTAATGATCAAATCCTCAATAAATGTCAACGCGGCCAGATTCCCCAAACATCCCGGAACCCCATTTCCCACCTCACTGCTTCAGCGCAAACCAAAGACAAGGCCTGTGTGTGGTCTTCCTCTTCATGGCAATGGCAGCAGACACTGACCCCCTTGACGTGACACAGAATAGTTATTTAGAGATACAGCATGGAAACAGGCCATTCGGCCCAACTTGCCCACACGGGAGGGGGGGGGGGAAAGAAGGGGGTGAATCAAATTCATTCGCGGGGAGCTGGTGATGGGGCAGCAGGGACAGGGCGGCCGGTTTACAAAGAGCTTCCACAGTTAAACTAGATAGGAAACCATTGAGTGTGATGCCAACGAGGACTTTATTGCTTTACTCTCCCAGTACAAGAGAAACCCAATGTTTAGAGTCATCATTGCGAATACAACATCAACTGGCTTAACAATGACGGTGCGGCGCCTCTGCGTGGATGCAGTTTTGGTCCACTTGTCCACTGGTCCACTTGTTCACTGTATCCTGATGGATAATATTGCAAGCGTCTCTACAGGTCACTTGTTGCTGTGGTAGGCTGGTTACGTCCGGGCCCCACCACTGCATCACATTTCACGTCTCCTTATTTTATTCACTTTTTTTCCTCATATTTTCCGTTATTATTCTTTTTTTTTGTATAGTTAAGATCTAAATTAAATGTCACTATATAATTCTTATTTGCTGAAATAAGCGCTCTACTAATAGATCATGCTTCTGTTACTGCCCTGCTAAAGGGTCAGACTATTTCTGTGCTAACGTGTAAAATGATTAAATCTGCTGTAGAACATTAGATTATAACACAATTAGTTCTACACTACACTGCAATGCTACAATGCTTCCCGGCTGCTCGACTCGGGTGCAATCTTCTCTGTTATGTTGTTCTTACGCTGCTGGGTTATGCTGCAAATAGCTCACTACTATTAAGTAACGTTTTGGTTGGCATCTGACTTCAGATTCGAATTACCGGACATTCGTGGATTAATCTTCGAATATCTTGATACTATTAGAATTTACTGCACTTGGCTCCGCCGTGTGAATTTTGTTGCCTTTATCTCAATGCGATTAGATCAAGGTTTTTTCGTCTTCCAAGAGATTACACCTCAGTAAGATTTGCCCTGTCACGCCAACACAATTGCCTCCACACCGCTGAGCTCGGTTTAACAAATTTCCCAAACACGCGGTCTGGGGGCCGGAAGCAGCCGAGTAGATGATCGTTCCCCGCTCGCTCCGGAGACTCCGCCGTGGCCGTTGAGGTCCAGTCAGCGACTCGACTGTACAAACCCGCCCGACTGTACAAAGCTGAATGGTTTCATTAGTTAATTTCTTTAACCACCCTCCGTCTTTGGTCGATAGCTTCTCTGTCAGTAAGTGTAAACTGACCGGACTGTGTTCAATAAAGTCACCTGCAGTTAATAACAGAGGTTGTTGCAAACGCTCATCAGGTTATGTAGCGTCTGTGGAGGGGAAATTCTCTCTGCTCCTCTTGCACGGGGACTGGCGGCCCTGAGTGGATTCTTGCCTGGTATTTAGTATTGTTGATCTCCAGCCCCGGACACAAGTGGGAAATAACATTTGAGGAGAAAATTGGAGGAAGTTTCACAGAAATTAAAGAAATTAATATCTGACAAAATAACGTTGAAAGGGGCGATGCTGTTTGTGAAACGGTGAAAGATTTACAATCCATAATTAGATGTTCATCGGATGAAAAACTCAGACTGTGACCGAATCTCTGGCACCGTGGGGTTTTAATAAATATTTCATGTAAATTCTGTCATTGAACAGATTAAAAAAAACAACCCTCGTTCACTGTATTTTTACTGAGTGAACTGCTCCCGGCGTGTTATAATTTGGGAGGAATCTGTACGTGAACTGGACTGCCAGTAACCTTTAGAATTTGTGAAGAACAGGCTCGGTAATCTGAGGTTAACGCGCAGAGTTCATTGGAGATGGAGAATAACTAGCTTCCACTCGGGTTCTGCTGTTTACGCGGTGGCTGATGAGATCGATGTGGGTCCCGCGGACTGTACCTCAGGTGGCGCTTGATGGGCTGGGCAGGTGGCTAGTTTGTGAGTTGGCCACTCCTGTATTTCACTTGGCCTCCAGGTTCTCAGTAGCATCCCGAATTATCGCCACCTTCATCAGTCACGGGCCAGGAATTCCAGAGAATCAGTGACAGTTTTAAAGTTTTAATCAAGGAGGGTTTGAGAACATTATACATTGTTTGCTCTGTCTCTGTGGAGCTCGTCCGTGGTGATACGGCTCAGCGGAGAGTGGCTGCTTCAGGTGTTTAGTGTCAGGTGACTAGTCTAAAGAGGTCTCTCACCCCCAAACGTCAGCCATTCCTTCTCTCCAGAGGTGCCGCCTGTCCCGCTGAGTTACTCCAGTATTTGTGTCTGTGTCAGGTGACTAAATGTTATTCATATAATCATAGAAAATAGGTGCAGGAGTAGGCCATTCGGCCCTTCGAGCCTGCACCGCCATTCAATATGATCATGGCTGATCATCCAACTCAGTATCGTGTACCTGCCTTCTCTCCATACCCCCTGATCCCTTTAGCCACAAGGGCCACATCTAAGTCCCTCTTAAATATAGCCAATGAACTGGCCTCAACTACCTTCTGTGGCAGAGAATTCCACAGATTCACCACTCTCTGTGTGAAAAATGATCTTCTCATCTGTTGTTCTCTGTGCAGGTGGTTGGGCAGGTCATTAATATTGGTGACTAATATGCGATTGGACACCTGTAAATGGCCAAGGACGTGAGAGATAACTGGGATGGCAGGGGGTGATGGGGTTATTTGGACTCCGCAAAATGATGTAGATAGTTTGATGAGTGACCAAAGCACCTGGAAAATGGAACAAAGGAAAATTGTGAGGCCATACATTTAGATAGGAGGAATCTCAAGTCGGATGTGATCTAAATGGAGAAAGTCTGTAGGTAAAGGAGGCACCTAAATATTAAGATGTTTGTATCCATGAGGTACACGTGACTAGTGGGCCGGTGAAACAAGAGGTTAAAAATGCTAACGGCATGTTGGCTTTTATTGCAATGGGGTTGGAGTTTAGAAATAGGGAAATGCTTTCATAATTATAACCAGAATATCTAGAATGTTGGGCATAGATTTAGTTGGCCAATTGTACAGAACAGGACAACACACTCAGCCCACTGGGATCAGAAGATCGTCTTCTCGTGTAAGACTGAAGACGTTAGATCTGTATTCTTTGGAGACTGGAAGAAGAGGTTGTCTTTTTGAAACAGTCGAGACCCTTGGAGGTTTGACTAGATGTTGATATGGTTTCATTGGTGAGAGCTTGTTGAACGCGGTGGCAACGTCACACTGAGTCTCCCCGGGAGAGTTCTCTTCTGTTCTCCGGCGGGTTGGTGCGCTTAAGGTGTTTGCAGTGAATTGGTTGCGAAGATTACAGCAGTGACAACAGCTTTTAAAATATTTCATCAGCTGTGAAATAATTTGGAACTTAATGACGATGTGAAAGATGATATTTATTTCCCATTCGCGCATCCGCGATGACTTGCAGCAACTCAATAGCGGATTCTTTATTGCGGATGACTAGGATCAGTGGCAAATGCAACTTTCACCACTCTCTGGGCATTCTCCACAAGGTCATCCAGTACGTTGGTCAGCAGCGCGTAAGTCATTCCAAATGATGCTTCTGCCCCGAAGATGGAGCCAATGATTGGTATTGTTTTAAGGGCCATTTCCGCCACTGAAACAGCAGCAAAACCGGTATGCAACAACATTTGTTTCACAAACTCCTCATTTATTTCACCCACCAGAGGGGTTCTCACTTCTGCTTTCAGAGATTCCACGGGTTTCTTTGTGATATTGGCCAGTCTCTGAAGGGAGGCATCATCCAGGCCAAGACTTTTGCGGAAATCTATTATTGCAGTGACTAGTATCCCGAGTTCAAAGGTGAAAGACAATCCGGGAACAGGCACCGCTCCCACAACTCCTGAGACTGTTGCCAACATCCAGATACGTTCCTTCAACTGGGCTCGTTTCTGCTCCACAATCTTCACTGCTGTGCTTGGAAGTGACATCAATAAAGCATCTCTCTTTATTCCATTGAGATTATCTAGAAGCGTTTGCTTTAACTTATTAAAATCAAACTCTTCTGTGTAAAGGCTTGATATCAGGAAAATAATGGGTTTTGAAATCCCCGCTTTGGCCAAACCGCGAGTTATGTCTAGTTCCACCTCATCAAGTTTCTCCTTTCTTTCAAAAACTATACCCTGCGTTTCCAAATTATTGAGGTCTATGTCAATTTGACTTCGTACGAAGTAGAACTTCTTCCCCAAGTTTTTAATCTCCTTGGCGACGTTTGCTTCATTTTCGGTGAATCGATCCTTTGAGATTATTATGAAAAAATCGTATGTCGTAAATTCCATTTTGCTAACGTAATCCTTCATTGGAAAGTCTGATGTTCCAACTCCCGGCAGATCCCAGAAGCAAACATTAGGGAAGTCGGGATGTCCGTATGGAGTTCGCTCCATTGTGGTTTGAACAATCCCGATTTTAGCTGCACCCTCATCGCAGGCCCGCAGCCCCCTCATGGCGTTGATGAAGGCGGATTTCCCTGCACCTGAATTTCCTGTCACAGCGATGTTAAGCTCTGCATTTTCTATGTCGTTCAATTTCTTCACAATCTGTGTCGCAAACTTGCTCAGCCCACCCTGCTCATATGTAGTCCGCAGTTCATTGATTTCTTGCTGACTGAAGTATACAGATTCTGAAGATGAAGCCATCGTATCTCTGCGAAAAGAAATGAACATATTGTAATTTTAATACATCTCCAAATGTGTATTTCATGAGACACAGAAGCAACATCGCAGTCACATGTTTGTGATCAAAGCAGAGATCACTGGACCTGAATGTCCCACTTCACACAAATAGCGGGATACACTGGGCTGAAGATAAAATGATTTAATGAACCGGTCACTCATTAACACTCCTTCCCATTCGTACACTGACCTTTCTGTCCTCAGTCTCCTCCGTTGTCAGAGTGAGGCTAAACGCAAATTGGAGGAACAGCAACTCATATTTAGCTTGGGCAGCTTACAGCCCAGTCATATGAAGATTGATTTTGCTAACTTCAGATAATCCCGGCATTCCCTCTCTCTCTATCCCTCCCCCACCCAAATTAGACCAGATTCTCGTTTTCACCCAACAAACAGCTAACAATGGCCTGTTTCCTTTATCATCATTACTTTTTGGTATATCTTTCATTCATTGTTCTTTATCTCTCGATATCATCGTCTTTTTCTCCCGCTTTTACTTTTCCCTGAGTAGTCTGAAAAAAGGTCTCGACCCGAAACGTCATCCATTCCTTCTCTCCAGAGATGCTGCCTGTCCCGCTGAGTTACTCCAGCTTTCTGTGTGGATCTTCGGTTTAAAGCAGCATCAGCAGTTCGCAGTCACTAAGAAAGATTACTGATCACATTTTCCCCATTCATTCATACTTTCAGTTGTGTTCACTTTTTGTGTAACCTGAACTTCGTTGTGATTAGCGGATAAAGAATATGAATCATTCAGGGCAGGTATACAGGTCATGCAGGCTAGCATTGGTATTTAATGTAGGGTTAGCCAATCTCCTTGTTCCTTTCAGGAGGTTTCCACACAGGGAGCGAATGTGCTGACGTGTTTACACTGCGGGTAAACGGGAGCTGGATTTCTGTTCTGAGGGTGAGACAGAAAGACAATGTTGTCAGATACAAAATGCCAAGGTAGGGATTCACCCCGAAGTGTAGAGTCGCTTCAGTTAAGGGCCGTGTGGGCAGCAAAAGCGGTGTCGTATTTTTCATTATTTCTGCACGTGATTAACGTGGAAATGAAACTGAGTCTCATTTTCTGCGAACATTTATAGAACTATAATATTTGTCTGTGATTTCCTAGAACGTATAACCAACAATCCATGAATTAAGTTCTCACTCACAGTAAACACCACCCACCAATGTGTTGGTCAATAATTGGTGGGTTTTTGAAATGTGAACATGGTAAGAGATTGCAAGACGGATTTAGGAAATGTTTCCAAGCATTCTTGAAGAAATGCAACTATCTCTCTCTGAACCCTGCGAATCGCCAGCCCACGACTGCTCAAAGCGGAGAGGGGGCATTAGGGACGACACTGTAAACCCGGTGACCATGCACGGGCACGCATGGCCCACCCAGTCTGAGTGTTGATAAGGGTGCGCCCCCTTACAAACTCCCCGCACGCCAGTCGGCTGCCCCCTGTGGAAGAGGCATTGGTTCCCACATTGAAGTTCCTTAGAACCCAGTAATCTTTGATCCTGACGTGTTTCAATGGAGAGGAAAATAGCAGAGTGTGAAGCCGAGAGATGTAAAACTCCACAGGTCGGCAGAGTCTGAAACCTGAAGTTATTTTCTGCCCGGTCTGTAATGACAAGTTACTGTCTCCTTTAAACTGATGTCATTGAACATTGAACAGCACAGAACAGGTACAGCACAGGGACAGGCTGTTCGGCCCACAAAGCTATGCCCTCTAGTATATGACTTTTACATCCAAGGGGAAAGGGTTTGATCGCCCACAGAGTCCGACCAGCGATCCACGCACATTAACACTATCCTGCACACACAGGGGACAATTTTAAATGTATACCAAGCCAATTAACCTACAAACTTGTACGTCTTTGGAGTGTAGAAGGAAACTGAAGATCTCTGAGAAAAAGTAATGGGGAGAACATACAAACTGCGTACAGACAGTACCCATAGTCAGGATTGAACCCGGGTCTCTGGTGCTGTAAGGCAGTTGCTCAACCGCTCCGCCACCGTGCCGCCCAGGTATGGAATTCTTAGAACCCCTGGTTCTGGAACTCTCTTCACCCAGAGAGTTGTGAATCTGTGGAATTTTCTGCCACAGAAGGCAGTGGAGGCCAAATCACCGGATGTTTTCTAGAGAGTTCGATTTAGCTCTTAGAAACGTTGAAACATAGAAAAAAAATATGTGAGGGAGTGGGCCGTTCGACCCTCCGAGCCAGCACAGCCATTCAATATGATCATGGCTGATCATCTAAATCAGTTCCCCGTTCCTGTTTTCTTCCCATATCCCTTGATTCCTTTAGCCATAAGAGCTACATCTAACTCTCTTGAAAATTAAAACAGAACCAATGACTGGGACAATGTATTAAAACAGTGGTTCTTAACCTGGGTGTCGTGACCCACATGGGGGTTGTTTGGGGTTTTTCCGGGGGTTATGAAGGGGTCATAAATAACATCAATTTGTTGAGGTCATTTTTAGGTACCTACCAAAGGTACATACCGCACACAGTATGTTGTTCACGTATGCGCGTATGTATACCCACACGAACTGTGTGTGAAGTGAACCATGTCTGCCAATAAGCGCACGTATAGTGAAGCATTTCTCGAGTCCGGCTTCACTGACATTGTTCAAACATCCGTGGTCGCCGCAATGTGTTATCTGTGCCATGGTTTTGAGCCACGAGAGCATGAAGCCCAGGAAACTAAAGATCCATTTGGAGTCTTGTCACAGCGACCTGGCGGCGAAGGGCGTGGACTATTTCAAACGAAAAGAAGCCGCACTCAAGGGTTCCCGCAGCGATTCGACCGGTCACTGCGCTCATCTACATGAAGCAGCGCTGGGGGCTTCATACCGGATTGTTTATCGAGTCGCACAGACTAAGAAACCTCACACCATCGGTGAACAGCTTATCAAGCCATGCCTTCTTGAAGCAGCGAAGTTAGTGCTGGGGGAACAGCAGTCAAACAAGTTTAGGCAGATTTCCCTTTCGAATGACACAGTCAAAAGTCGAATCTCAGATATGAGTAATGATATTCTGCTGGATGTGGTGAGCGCTGTGAAGAGCAGACCAGTGTATTCACTGCAACTGGATGAGTCACAGATGGAGAAGCCATGAAGGAGGAGTACCTGTTCTCGGAGCCATTGGCTACTTCCACTTGGGGAAAAGATGTGTTCAGAATGCTGGAAGCCTTCCTCATCAAACATCAACTTGGCTGGGACGCCTTGATGGGGTGTGTACAGATGGGGCACCTTCCATGGTCAGATGCAGATCTGGCTTCAAAGCTTTCCTGAAGAATGTCAATCCCCATGTCTCCTTCACCCACTGCATGACACATCACCATGCTTTAGCGATGAAGACTCTCCCTCCTGGTCTTCGAGAAGTGCTTTCAGATGTTGTGAAGATTGTGAACCACATCCGAGGGAGTGCAACAAACTCAAGAATCTTCAAAGCGATGTGTGAGGAAATGGGCGCCGATTTCACTGTTCTTATATTCCACACAGATGTCCGCTGGCTTCCGCGTGGTAAAGTTCTCAATCGTGTGATTTAACTTCAAGAGGAAATAGCGCTGTTCTTGGAGAGAGTGTGTACTGAGAAGGAGAATCAGCTTCATGAACAGATGCAGGATGAACTGTTGGTGATGAAGGTTGCTTACTTGGCTGACTCCCTCGCCGAGGTGAATTCCTTGAACCTGTCACTTCAAGGAAATGTCCCAATGCTACACACGGCTCGTGACAAAGTGGCAGCGTTCAGGAAGAACCTTTACCAGAGAAGAGTCCAGGACGGTGACACGACTATCTTCCCTGAGATTACGACTCTCGAATGCTACGCCAGATGCTGAATGCCGCTTCCACGAGGAGATCTCAACCCACCTTCTGTCAATTAGTGAAGCCATCGAACATTACTTCCCCGGACTGGACAACTGCTCTCGTGATGAGTGGATCACCCTTTTCCGTTGAAGACGGTGCTATCAGCAATACTGACCTGGCTGCAAAGTTTGAATTTTATCGAATTCGTGAAGATGCGCAGCTCAAGAGTGACTTCATGGGGCAAGAGCTCGCCACGTTTTGGCTGAAAGTGAAGGACTGTCCTGTTCTTTAGAGGAGGGCCCTGAACATGTTGGTCCAGTCCCCCTCAACCTATCGCTGTGAGGCTGGATTCTCAACCATGGTAACTCTGAAAACAAAGGCACGCAATAGGCTTGTGATCGACGCTGACATGAGGTGCCGCCTGTCGAGCATCTGTCCTCGTTTTGACCGCATGATGGCTGTGAAGCAATTTCAGCCATCCCATTGAATGAGTATTGGCAGACATGTTTTAATAAATCGGGCTGGTTTTCTCAAATTTTGTTTCGGGGGTCACAGTACTGAGCAAGAATGTCTGATGGGGTCATGGGGCCAAAAAGGTTAAGAACCACTGTATTAAACGGCTTCAACGACTGAAACAGTAAAGAGAGCTGCACCCAAACCCATCCCTACTACTTGTGCAGTTATTTCTCACGGCAGGGTTGATTTTAGACAATAAACAATAGACATTAGACAATAGATAATAGGTGCACGAGTAGGCCATTCGGCCCTCCGAGCCAGCACCGCCATTCAATGTGATCATGGCTGATCATCCACAATCAGTACCCCGTTCCTGCCTCCTCCCCATATCCCCTGACTGCTATCTTTACGAGCCCTATCAAGCTTTCTCTTGAAAGTATCCAGAGAACCGGCCTCCACCGCCCTCTGAGGCAGAGAATTCCACAGACTCACAATCTCTGTGATAAAAAGTTTTTCCTCGTCTCCATTCTAAATGGCTTCCCCTTATTCTTAAACTGTGGTCCCTGGTTCTGCACTCCCCCAACATCGGGAACATTTCCTGCATCTAGCGTGTCCAAACCCTTAATAATCTCATTTGTTCCAATAAGATTCCCTCTCATCCTTCTAAATTCCAGAGTATACAAGCCCAGCCCCTCCATTCTCTCAGCATATGACATCCCTCCATCCCGGGAATTAACCTTGCAAACCTACGCTGCATTCCCTCAATAGCAAGAATGTCCTTCCTCAAATTAGGGGACCAAAACTGCACACAATACTACAGGCGTGGTCTCACTAGGGCGTTGTACACCTGCATAAAAACCTCTTTGCTCCTATACTCAACTCCTCTTGTTATGAAGGTCAACATGCCATTCGCTTTCTTCACTGCCTGCTGTACCTGCATGCTTATTTTCATTGACTGATGAACAAGGATCCCTAGATCCCTTTTCCCAATTTGACACCATTTACATGGTAATCTGTGCCTTACAGCTTTTCCACGGATGTGCCTGTTCTGTCACCAATCTGCGGAGAGCAGCATCATTCAGACACAGGCATTCATGGAAATAGATTATCGCTCCAATCAATATGCCAGTGTCACGGGCGGCAGAGAGACCCGGGACCGGGATCGCTCCCACTCCTCCTGCGAGGATCGCCAACATCCAGATACGTTTATTTAACACCTCACCTTTCTTCCGAATAACCTCCACACTGAGGTTGTGAAGGGCCAGGACAAAGACAGGGTTCTTTATATTCCAGTGCTTCCATTAACCGAGGGAAATCATACATGTTCTTCATGAAACTGGATATCAGGAACACGGTGGGATTTGGGATCCCGGCCTTTCCCAACCCACTGACGCAGTCACTCCGGATCTTTTCCATTTCTGCACCTTCATCAAATTCCTTCCATTGCTGCCGCATAAAATTAAGGTCAGCGTCAATGTTAGAGCGGACAAAATGGAACTTCTTCCCCAGCCGCTTAATCTCCGTGGCAAGTTTTGCATCATTCTCTGTGAATCGACCAGCTGACACTATGATGAAGAAATCATATTTTTTAAATTGCATTTCCTTCAGGTAGGAACCCGCGGTGAATCGTGAAGATCCGGTCCCCGGCAGGTCCCAGTAGCGGACATTGGGCAGATTGGGATGTGGGTATCCGGTTGGCTCCATTGCAGTTTCCTTGTTCCCAACCGCAGCCGCTCCCTCATCTTTGCTACGAAACCCTCTCATGGCGTTGATGAAGGTGGATTTTCCTGTTCCCGCCTCTCCAGTCACGGCGATGTTTAGCTCGGTATTGTTCAGTTCTCTCAACTTCTTCTCTACCAGAGGTTGAACATTTCCCACGCCACCCGTTTTGAAGTCGGACATCAGTTTGCTGAGCTCTTCCTGTGTGAAATCTGTGCGGGTCTCAGACTGAGCCGCCTGTTCGCTGAAAGGAAACATGTTCGGTGAAAGTTTCCAGTTGAAATGAAACAACTGATATAACGGACGAGCACCTTCTCTCCCTTTCCCTCTACTCTTCCCATTGCTCCACCTGGAGACACACCATTTATCCCACAATCCCGCCCTTTCCCCCTTAACCTTCCAATTATATCCATACATCCAGCTTCCCATTTCACGCTACTCTTGTCCTAGGAGCGGAATTAGGCCATTCGGCCCATCTTTCCCATGAGTTCTCATTCTCTCAGTCTTTTCATCACTGGCCTTCCTTCAATCATCACCCCCCTCCCCCACCCCCCAACATCTATCAACTTATCACTTTCCTGACTTGGTCCTGCCCCCAATCCTCATCCAGCCGCCTCCCTCCAATCACAATCAGAGTGAAGAAGGGTCCCGCCCCGAAACGCCACCTGTCCCCCAGAGATGCTGCCTGACCCGCTGAGTTACTCCAGCGCTGTGCTTGAGGTGAGGGAGGAGAGGTGGAGAAGTAACATTGTGTGATGTATCCGGACATACCTGGAGCTGGCATTTCCCATTCTCCTTCTCTGTCTGTCCTTGTTTCGCCTGTGTGATGATCCAGTGGTCCCAGCACTGCCCGGGGGGGGGGGGGGGGTGGGAGAGGTCTGGGCACCGGGGCTCCTCCTTGTCTTCAGTTGTGTGTGTTCTCCTAGAGGAAAGCAGAGAGGTTGCTGGTGGTTCTTTCTGTAGCAGAGGTGTATGTAAGGCTGCAAAGTATATCCCTCTTAATCAATATACGTCATTTGGCCCAACTGGTCCATACCAACACAATGCCCCATCTAAGCTAGTCCCACTTGTTCACAATTGGCCCGTACCTACATGAACCTTTCCTGTCCATGCCACTGACCTAATGTCGTTTAGATGTTGTTATAGTGCCTGCTTCGATTAGTTCCTCTGGTAGCTCGTTGCACAGACCCGCCACCCTCTGAGTAAAAAAGTTGCCCCTCATGTTCCAATGGAATCTTTCCTCCCTCACTTTAACCCTAAGCCTCTACCACGGGTAAGAGACTGTGGATTCACCCTCAATTTCCCTCATGATGTTATACGCGCCTTTCAGGTCACCCCTCATCCTCCTGCGCTTCAAGGAATAAAATCTTAGTCTTTCCAACCGCTCCCTGGAGCTCAAATCTTTGAGTCCTTGAAACATTCCCGTAAATCTTCTCTGCGCTCTTTCCAGCTTAATTCAGTTCAGTTCAGTTTAGTTTATTATCACGTGTACCGAGGTACAGTGAAAAGCTTTTGTTGTGTGCTATCCAGTCAGCGGAAAGACAATCCATTATTGCAATTGAGCCATTTACAATGTACAGATACACGATAAGGGAATACTACCTAGTGCAAGGTAAAGCCAGTAAAGTCTGATCAAAGATAGTCAGTGGGCCCCGGGAGAGGTAGATAGTAGTTCAGGACTGCTCTCTAGTTGTGTTGGGATAAAACCCTGTGACAGTAACTTGCTTTGAATCTCCCAGTGATTCTCAGGAACAAGTTGCATCTGCAGAATAAAGGAATTAGACTTTAAAATTAACCTACGAACATTCCTCTCACCTTCGCTCCCCCATCCTCCACCCTGGTTGTTTCATCAGCTCCATAGTTCACATTGTTTCCCTTCAGATCACACCTTTCCCGGCACACAATGGCACCGCCCTGCCTCAGCTCATTTGTTACCAGCCCCGATATGTCCTGGAGAAACTCACCATCTATGGAGCGAAGTAAATAGGCAACGTTTCGGCCCAAAACCTTTCTTCACACTGATGTGAGAGGGGGGGGGGGGGGGGGGGGGGGGGGGGGAGGGGAGAAGAAAGATGAAAAGGTGGAGCAGGGCCAGAGTGAGGACCACCGTAAATTGGAGGAGCAGCACCTCATATTTCGCTTGGGCAGTTTGCACCCCAGCGGTATGAACATTGACCTCTAATTTCAGGTAGTCCTTACGTTCCACTAAGAGACCACCAGGGAACAGTTATACCTACAATGAGAAAACCCACGCAGGTCACAGGGAGAACTCGTCACAGACAACATTCGTAGTAGGGATCGAACCCGTGTCTCTGGTGTTGAAAGTGCTGTAAGGCAGTAACTCTACCGCTGCCTGCGCCACCGGGCTGAACTGTCTGCGGTCACCCGCAATGGACTGAATACATCACGGGGGGAAAACTAGATAGACACAAAATGCTGGAGTAACTCAGCGGGACAGGAAGCATCTCTGGAGAGAAGGAATGGGTGACGTTTCAAGTCCAGACCCTTCTTCAGACTGAAGTCAGGGGAGATGCATAGATAAGCAAGTGTAAGGTGTGAAAACGGGCCAAATGGGATGGAGATCAAGGAAAATTGTTAGCTGGGAGAAGGGAACAACAAAGCAAACAGAGATAAAATGTAGTCGGAGATAGAGACTGGTGGAGAACTGGGAAGGGGAAAAGATGGAGAGAGAGGGAAAGCAAGGGTTACTTGAAGTTAGAGAAGTCAGTGTTCATACCGCTGGGGTGTAAGCTGCCCAAGCGAAATATGAGGTGCTGTTCCTCCAATTTGCACAGGGCCTCACTCTGACAGTGGAGGATGCTCAGGCAGGAAGGACAGTGTGGGAATGGGAGGGGGAGTTAAAGTGTTTAGCAACCGGGAGATCAGGTAGGTTAAGGTGGACTGAGCTTCGTCTCACCGATGTACTGTATCTGCTGTTCCACACCTGGAACTTCAGATACAGTAGATGAGGTTGGAGGAGGTGCGAGTGAACCTCTGCCTAACCTGATAAACCTGTCACGGTCCTTGGACGGAGTTGAGGGGGAGGTATAGGGACAGGTGTTGCATCTTCTGCGGTTGCTGGGGAAAGCACCTGGGGAGGGGGTGGTTTGGGTGGGAACGGGTGAGTTGATCAGGGAGTTGCGGAAGTAACGGTCTTTGCGGAAAGGGGTGGAGATGGGAAGATGTGACTAGTAGTGGGATCCTGTTGGTGGTGCTGAAAATGTCAGAGGATTATGTGCTGTATGCGATGGCTGATGCGGTGAAAGGGGGGACACTGTCCCTGTTGCGACTGGGGGGAGTGGGAGCATGGGCAGAGCTGCAGGGTAGCGAGGAGACCCTAGTGAGGGCCTCATCTCTAATGGGAGAGGGGAACCCCGTTACCTCCCATGCCCAGGTATGGAGCACTTCATCTTGGACACAGATGTGGCGTAGACGGAGGAATTGGGAGTAGGGGATAGAGCAGGGCTGGGGAACCTGCGGCCTTCTAGGCCATTCAGTGCGGCCTTTTGAATGAATCCAAATTTTGTAGAACAAATCCTTTTATTTTAATTAATATTTTTGTTCATCTTTTATTATTTTAACTGTTATCTTCAAATGAATGTATTTAAAATACCAAAGAATAAAAGAAGATTCACCAAAATGATCCTCCACCTTCCATGACAGGAATACGTGAAGGGTTTATTGCACAGATAAAAAAGGTATTATCAGATCCTGATGATCTCATTTCATTTCATTGTATCTCACATCAGCAAAATCTCTGTTCTAAATCTACTATTTTAAGTGGCACTTTGCAACAAGTTATAAGTATTGTCAACTGTATTCATGCAAATGCAACACGGCATAGTCAGTTTCGTAATATGCTAAATTTGGACGATGAGGCATTTGTGTGGATTTTCCGTTTCATTGTAAAGTGCGTTGGCTATCGCAGGGACCAGTTTTAGCAAAATGATTATCTTTGCGAGAACAGATAGTTACATTTCATGGAGAACAGAATCAGCAATGTGAACAGAATCAGCAATGTGAACAGAATCAGCAATGTGAAATATTGAAAGAAAATTTCTGTAGAAATACTGCATTTCTGTGTGATATCATGTCAAAGCAAAATGACTTGAATGTTTCTTTGCGAAGTGAAACTAAGTATATATGATATGAGGCAAAAAAATACAAGCATTTCCAAAAAAAACTATATTTTCTCAAAACTCTTCTTCTTCAAGATGAAATTTGGGATGAACATTTTCCACAGTTAGCGAAAGTCATTGATGAGCAGGAGGATCCATGCGGATCATTTGAAGAACACGCAGCTGTTATAGACTTATTAATTAAAGAATACGATGAAAGGTTCACTGACTTTGAGAATCATGACATCACACTCAAATTAGCATTTCAACCTCACCTAGTTGATGTCTACAAGGCTCCTAAAGAACTACAGATGGAATTGATTGAGCTCTCTGAAGAAGATATTTTAAAGTCCTTATTTGAAGGGAAGAAAGATCTAGGAAAAAATGCAATAGAATATCCACGTCTTCAGCAACATGCATGAAAAATGTATTCTTGCTTTTCAACCACTTATTGCTGCGAATCTACATTCTCCTACCTAGCCCAAACCAAGACGCTCTTAAGGTCACAAATGACGGATACCCATCTAGAAGATCAGCTGAAACTGCGTACCTCCATGTTGCAACCAAATATTCAAATCCTTTCCCACAACAAAGTCATTAAAAGGTTAGTTAACTTTAGAATTCACAAAATGTTTTCATTTACTTGAAGTTAGTACATTGTAGTTAGATGTTTACAAAATAATGCACATTTTTAAGTATATCTAATTGAAGTTTCTTGGATTGGGCCTTACTAGATTACAGCTAACTTAATGCGGCATTCTAACATGAAAAGGTTCCCCACCCCTGGGATACAGTGTTTACAGGAAGCAGGGTGGGGAGAAGTGTTGTCTAGATAGGTGTGGGGGTCAGTGGGTTTATAATAGATGTCAGTCGATAGTCTATCTCCTGTTACGGAGATTGTGTGATCAAGAAACTGTATGTGTGTGTATGAGTGTGTGAAGTGTGTATTTGTGTGAAGTGTGTGTTTGTGTGAAGTGTGTGAGTGTGATATAGAATCATAGAATCATAGAAAATAGGTGCAGAAGTAGGCCATTCGGCCCTTTGAGCCTGCACCGCCATTCAATATGATCATGGCTGATCATCCAACTCAGTATCCCATACCTGCCTTCTCTCCATACCCCGTGATCCCTTTAGCCACAAGGGCCACATCTGACTCCCTCTTAAATATAGCCAATGAACTGGCCTCAACTACCTTCTGTCGCAGAGAATTCCACAGACTCACCACTCTCTGTGTGAAAAATGATCATCTCACCTCGGTCCTAAAAGACTTCCCACTTATCCTTAAATGGTGACCCCTTGTTCTGGACCTCCCCAACATCGGGAACAATCCTCCCATATCTAGCCTGTCCAACCCCTTAAGAATTTTGTCAGTCTCTATAAGATTCCCCTTCAATCTCCTAAATTCCAGCGAGTACAATCCGGGTCTATTCAGTTTTTCTTCATATGGAAGTCCTGCCATCCCAGGAATCAGTCTGGTGAACCTTCTCTGTACTCCCTCTATGGCAAGAATGTCTTTCCTCAGATTAGGAGACCAAAACTGTATGCAATACTCCAGGTGTGGCCTCACCAAGACCCTGTACAACTGCAGTAGAACCTCCCTGCTCTTGTACACAAATCCTTTTGCTACGAATGCGAACTTACCATTCACTTTTGTCACAGCCTGCTGCACCTGCATGCCTACTTTCAATGACCGTGTACCATGACGCCCAGGTCTCGCTACATCTCCCCATTTCCTAATCGGCCACCATTCAGATAATAGTCTACCCTCCTGTTTTTGCCGCCAAAGTGGATAACCTCACATTTATTCACATTATACTGCATCTGCCATGCATTTGCCCACTCACCCAACCTATCGAAGCCACCATGCAGCCTCCTAGCATCCTCCTCACAGCTAACACTGCCCCCTGCTTCGTGTCATCCGCAAACTTGGAGATGTTGCATTCAATTCCCTCATCCAAATCATTAATATATATTGTAAATAGCTGGGGTCCCAGCACTGAGCCTTGCGGTACTCCACTAGTCACTGCCTGCCATTCTGAAAATGACCCATTTACTCCTACTCTTTGCTTCCTGTCTGCCAGCCAGTTCTCTATCCACATCAATACTGAACCCCCAACACCGTGTGCTTTAAGTTTGTATACTAATCTCTTAAGTGGGACCTTGTCGAAAGCCTTCTGAATGTCCAGATATAACACATCCACAGGTTCTCCCTTATCCACTCTACTAGTTACATCCTACCTACAATGAGTAATATGTGAGTGTGTGTGTGTTTGCGTGTGTTTGCGTGTGTGTGTGTTTGCGTGTGTGTGCGTGTGGGTGTGTGTGTGTGTGTGTGTGTGTGTGTGTGTGTGTGTGTGTGTGTGTGTGTGTGTGTGTGTGTGGTCACCGGCAATCGAATAAATACACCACGGAGGGGAGGGAGCAATTTGGACACGTTTCTAACTGCAAGATTTGTTTCACATAAACTGCGACCACGGAGAGGAAACTAAACAGAGGCCGAGAAAACAAATATTTCCGAGAAAGGAAAGGTGTTTCCTGTTCAGACACGCAATGTTTAGCAAGATAACAAAACACACACACACACACACACACACACACACTCACACACAAACACACACTCACACACTCACACACTCACACACACACACTCACTCACACACAAACACACACTCACTCACAGATAGACCCACACACACACAAAACTGCTGCCATGGTCGATCAAACCCAGTGAACACTTTTGCCAAATCTCACATCAATTCACCCCGTTAATGAAAACCAAGTGCACTGGAGATCTGAAATAAAAATAACATCAAACGCTGGAAACGATCAGCAGCCCAGGCAGCTAATGGAGCCTCGAGCTGAAACACTTCACTCAGATTTGACAACTTAAAGATAGACACAAAAAGCTGGAGTAACTCAGCGGGACGGGCAGCATCTCTGGAAAGAGATAACTCAGAAACTAATAACGGATTCTCTCCGCGGCTGCTGCCTGTCTCACTGGTGTTTTGATCAGTCTCCAGTGCCGCTGCTCAGATTCTGCTCCTTACCTACTTCGGTTCAGGAGGAGACTCGGTCAGTGAACGTCCGCTGTGATCGCTGCTCCAGTCCGCTGTGTGTCTGGACTTCCCCTCTCCCCGTGTCAAGCCACTGGATGGATTGCTGCACGTTATCCAATAAGGCTCAAGATGTGAGTGAGCTCACTTGTTGCCGAGTGACTTTATCTTTACCTGCTGGCGTGATCGCTGGGGGACAGTTCTCCCTACAATGAGAATTAGGGAGAACTCCGTGGGACACCGGCAATGGACTGAATACATCACGGGGGGAAACAAGACAGACACAAAATGCTGGAGTAACTCAGCGGGACAGGCAGCATCTCTGGAGCGAAGGAAGGAATGACCGTTCTGTTCGAGACCGTTCTTCAGATTGAAGTCAGGAGAGAGGGAGATACGTAGATAAGGAAGTGTAAGGTGTGAAAACGGGACAAGGGGGATGCGGATCAAATGTTGTAAAGAACATTGTTAGCTGGGAGAAGAGAACAAAAAGCAAACAGAGATAAAATGTAGTCTTCTTATCTAGTCCATGCACAAGGTTAGAAGTTGTTCAGCCAGAGCTGAACACACATGTCTGCATCTGCACAATGGTGCCTGCCTTGCTCTTCTTGTGCTTCTCGTGCTGAAATATGTTTCCTGCCTCCAAACCTTAATAATCTTATATATTTCAATAAGATCCCATCTCATTCGTCTAAAATCCTGAGTAATCAAGCCCAGCTGCTACAATCTCTCAGCATATAATCAAGCCCACCCGCTCCAATCTCTCAGTGGGTCAGGCAGTATCTGTGTGTGAACCTTGCTATTGAGGTTAAGCAAGAGGTTAATTCTTGCTTAACCTCAATAGCAAGAAATAAAGTGCCGTTCCATGCCATGCCTTTACAAATCAAGAACCTATCAATAGCCACTTTATAAATACCTGATGACTTGGCTTCCACCACTGTCTGTGGAAATTAATTCCACAGATTCACCACCCTCTGGCCGAAGAATTTCTCCTTATCTCTAAAGGTAGGTCCTTTTATTCAGATGCTGTGCCCTCTAGTCCTAGACTCTCCATGTCCACTCTATCTAGTTTAGTTTAAAGTCACGTGGCCTCATATCTGGTTCAATGTCCGAAAAACCCAGTTTCTTAAATAAAAATGTGGCACATGGTTTTTAACAGCTGACGTCAGAAGTGGATGAACATGCATCACACAAGTATTTCCCACAAAGACTTGGCTGTGCTCTGTTCTGGTTGCATTCCTCCTTCTCCTTCAGTTCTCAAACAGACTCAAGGCGGAAGTTCAGTTAAGTTAGTTAAGTTTAGTTTATTGTCATGTGTACCATGGTGCAGTGAAAAGCTTTTTGTTGCGCGCTATCTCGTCAGTGGAGAGACTTATGATTACAATCAGGCTGTCCACAGTGTACAGATACAGGATTAAGGGAATCTGGGCCTTTCAGTATTCGGTTGGTCTGAGCAGCACAGTGGGCAGACCAGAGCCACAGGAGGGCGAGAGAGAGATGGAGTTGGTGTGATTACTGTGAGTGATACAGAGACTCCAGCGGAGGGGGGGAGGGGAGACAGAAGATTAGAAATGAGTGTCTATCTAAAGTTTAGATATGATAAGATAGAACTTTATTGATCCCAGAAGGGAAATTTCTCTGCCAACAGTTTGGTAAGCGGACCGCAGTAGGGTCCAGGTAGGTTTTAACCAGACTGGTCAATGGACTAAATACATCACGGGGGAGAAACAAGACAGATACATTGACACAGAAAACATGGAAACACAGAAAAACAGGTGCAGGAGTAGGCCATTCGGCCCTTCGAGCAAGCACTGCCATGCAATATGATCATGGCTGATCATCGAAAATCAGTACCCCGTTCCTGTTTTTTCTCCATATCCCTTGATTCCTTTAGCCATAAGAGCTAAATCTAACTCTCTCTTGAAAATATCCAGTGAATTGGCCTCCACTGCCTTCTGTGGCAGAGAATTCCACAGATTCACAACTCTCTGGGAGGAAAATAAAATCCGCATCTCAGTCCTAATTGGCCTACCGCTTATTCATAAGCTGTGACCCCTGGTTCTGGACTCCCCCAACATCGGGATGATTTTTCCTGCATCTAGCCGGTCCAGTCCTTTAAGAATTGTATATGTTTCTATAAGATCCCCACTCATCCTTCAAAATTCCAGTGAATACAAGCCCAGTCAACCCATTCTTTCATCATATGTCAGACCCGCCATCCCTGGAATTAACCTGGTGAACCTACGCTGTACTCCCTCAATAGCAATAATGTCCTTCCTCAAATTAGCAGACCAAAACTGCACACAAGTGCTGTCCCACCAGGGCCCTGTACAACTGCCGTCGGATCTCCTTGCTCCTAAACTCAAATCCTCTCGCACTGAAGACAAACATTCAATTAGCTTTCTTCACTGCCTGCTGTACCTGCATGCTTACTTTCAGGGACTGATGTACAAGGACATTTAGGTCTGGTTGCACCTCACCGTTTCCTAATCTGACATAATTCAGATAATAATCTGCCTTCCTGTTCTTGCCAAAGTGGATCCTCACATTTATCCACATTATACTGCACCTGCCATGCATCTGCCCATTCACCGAACCTATCCAAGTCACCCTGTAGCCTCATAGAATCCTCAGAGCATCCTCATCGCAGCTCACACTGCCACCCAGCTTTGTGTCATCAGCAAACTTGGAGATGTCACATTTAATTGGAGCTCCCTCTGGCCAAGGAGGAGGCCCAGGATAGAAAGGTTGGATTCGGAATGGGAGGGGGAGTTGAAGTGCTGAGCCACCGGGAGATCGGGTTGGTTATTGCGGACCGAGCGGAGGTGTTCGGCGAAACGATCGCCAAGCCTCCGCTTGGTCTCACCGATGTAGATCAGCTGACATCTAGAGCAGCGGATGCAATAGATAAGGTTGGAGGAGGGGCAGGCGAACCTCTGTCGCACCTGGAACGACTGCTTGGGTCCTTGAATGGAGTCGAGGAGGGAGGTAAAGCGACAAGTGTAATATCTCTTGTGGTTGCAAGGGCAAGTGCCCGGGGACGGGGTGGTGCGGGTGGGATTGGAAGAATTGATAAGGGAGTTACGGAGGGAGCAGTCTTGCGGAAAGCAGACAGGGGGGGAGATGGGAAGATGCGGCGAGTGGTGGGGTCACGTTGGAGGTGGCGAAAATGATAGAGGATTATTTGTTGTATGTGACGGCAAGTGGGGTGGAAGGTGAGGACTAGGGGGACTCTGCCCTTGTTCCGAGTGGGGGGATGGGGAGAGAGAGCAGTGTTGCGGAGTATTGAAGAGACCCTGGTGAGAGCCTCATCTGTAGTAGGTGAGGGGAACCCCCGTTCCCTGAAGAATGAGGACATTTCCGATGCCCGGGTGTGGAACACCTCATCCTGGGAGCAGATGCGGCGTAAACAGAGGAATTGGGAGTAGGGGATGGAGTCCTTACAGGAAGCAGGGTGGGAAGAAGTGTAGCCTAGATAGCCATGGGAGTCAGTGGGTTTATAGTGGATGTCAGTCTGAAGTCTATCACCTGCAATGGAGATAGTGAGGTCAAGAAATGGTAGGGAAGTGTCGGAAATGATCCAGGTGTATTTGAGTGCCGGTTGGAAGTTAGTGGTGATGTTGATGAAGTCAGTGAGTTGTGTGTGGGTGCAGGAGGTAACACCAATGCAGTCGTCGATGTAGCGGAGGTAGAGGTCGGGGATGGGGCCCTGGTACGTCTCGAACAAGGATTGTTCGATGAACCCTACAAAGAGGCAGGAATAGCTGAAGCCCATATGCGTGCCCATAGCTACGCCTTGTATTTGGAGGAAATGGGAGAAGTCAAATGAAAAGTTATTAAGGGTAAGGACCAGCTCCGCTAGGCGGAGGAGAGTATCTATAGATGGGGATTGGTTGATTCTCTGGTCAAGGAAGAACCGGAGGGCTTTGAGACCCTCCTGGTGGGGGATGGAGGTGTAGAGTGACTGGATGTCCATGGTGAAGATGAGGGGATGGGGGCCTGGAGAACGGAATGCCCGGAGACGACGGAGAGTGTCTGAGGTGTCTTGAACATAGGTAGGGAGGGATTTAACCAGGGGGGATAGGATGGAGTCAAGGTATGTGGAAATATGGTAGGGAGGGCACGAACAGGCAAAGACAGTTGGTCTACCAGGACAATCAGGTTTGTGGATTTTGGGGAGAAGGTGAAATCGGGCCCTGTGGGACTGGGGAACATGAGTTTGGAGGCTTGGGGGGGTTGGGGCAGGGAGCCGGAGGTGAAGGAGTCAGTGATGGTGCTACAAATCGTGGCCTGGTGCTCGTCAGTGGGGTCATGGTCCAGGGATAAGTAGGAGGAGGTGTCTTAGAGTTGGCGTGTGGCCTCCGCTTTCTAGAGATCAGCGCGCCAGACTACCACGGCACCTCCCTTGTCGGCGCGTTTGATAACCCAGTCTGTGTTGTTGCGGAGTGCGTCGATGGTGGGGGGGAGAGGTTAGAGTGAGACAGGGGAGTGGAGAAGTTGAGGCAGTTGATGTCCCGCCGGCAGTTTTCAATAAAAAGGTCTAAAGCCGGAAGGCCATGAGGTTTACCGAACACCATTTCCTGACTAATGTGGATTCCCTATTGTTTCTCCCTCCCATTAGATCCTCAGTCCCCTAGTATTTCTGGGAGATTGTTTGTGTCTGCCTTAGTGAAGGCAGAACCAATGTACTGTTTAACTGTTCTGTCATTTCCTTGTATCCCATGAAAAATGCACATCAGCTCAGTGCCAGGAAAGCTGCAGTCTCCACCGTCGCCTGCAGGTGGCAGGTGTCTCCCACTCACCTCCACTGAGGCACCTGCCCAACATGCGAATTGTCTATGTTTGGACATCCAAGAGCAAAGGGAACATAGAAACGTAGACAATAGGTGCAGGGGTAGGCCATTCGGCCTTCCAAGCCATTCAATATGATCATGGCTGATCATCCAGAATCAGTACCCTGTTCATGCCAAGACTGCTCGTGCCAAGACCTGGACCATTTCCGACACGTCCCTACCATTTCATGTTCATGAAATACATTCTTGCCATAGAGGGAGTACAGAGAAGGTTCACCAGACTGATTCCTGGGAAGGCAGGACTTCCATATGAAGAAAAACTGGATAGACTCGGATTGTACTCGCTGGAATTTAGGAGATTGAAGGGGAATTTTACTTCGGAGTCACGTGAGTGACTACGTGAAGAACCCGCCTCACGCTGGCAACGGCATGACGTCAACGCTGACGGCGCGAGGAGGAGCTGCAGTAAGGAGCATCTCCTCGGCAGCGGTCGGAACGGCCCGCAGGTAAGTGCAGTTAGACCGGGGCGTTTTTTAGGTTACGCTGGATGGCTCCAGCAAACGAAATCGGGAAGTTTTTGCGGGTAAAAAGATGTTCCCGGGGTGAAAGTAAAAATACGGGACGCGAAGTTAGTGCGGACCTGGTTCCGATACCGTTGGCCGCCGATTTACCCGATAGTGAATTTCCAGATTCTCCAGAAATAATAACCACGGAGGAAAATGTTCCTAAAAAAAAAAAAAAATGAAAAAAGAAATCTGAGAGGCCCGTGGTTTCTGATGATTCTGATATTGAAAGACCTCCAGACAATAAAACTATGTGGCTAAAAATGGAGCATATGGAGAAAGTTCTCCAAACAATAATGAGACAAGGGTCAGAGTACCCAGATGAATCCCAAAAAATCCCTGAGGGGTTTGAATATGATGAATATGGCTGTGGGCCAAGTTGGGAATATGATACTCCGGACCCAGGATTTGGGCTGGAAGAAGTCTCATGGGATGATATCCCAATTGATTTAGGGCTGCAGAAGGCAGACCCTGCTGGTGGCTATATGGCTTTTGAAAGCACACCACAAAGTAAAAAGAAAAGGCCTAATGTGCCTGGGATAGCACAAGATTTTGCTATACCTGAAGGAAGTGGTGAGGCTATGGAAGAAATCCTAGCTGCAAACATAAATTATATGGTATCTCACCAACTTCACAATTCTATGATGAATGAAACATCAGAATTATATAAAGCTCCAAGAAATTGCGCCTCATTGGAAGTACCTACGGTGAATCCGATGATATGGACGTCTATGACTCCAAGTATGAGAGCCCTAGAAGTGAAGTTTCAAAAGGTGCTCAAATTAATTTCTGCTGCCATTACGGCCTATGGCAGGCAAATGGAGAATCTGGAAATGGAAAAGATTCAAAAGGATACTTTGGGCTTATTATGTAATTCATTCTATGAAATTAATTGCATGAGGAAAACGGCGATTCGGCCCATATTTCACCCTTGATTTGCAAGCCTGTGTCAAGAAAGTGGAGTTCAAGCTCCTGGGTATTTGTTTGGAGAAAATCTGCCGAAACAGCTGAAAGAGTTGGATGAAGAAGCTAAATATTTTAGCAATGTTAAACCTTTTGTTTTTGGACAAAGAAGGGGTTTTTCGACCCGAAGGGGTTTCGATTTCCGTTATAGAAGCAGAAGTTTGTCACGAAAATACTATCGTGCTGTGCAGGCAAGTGCTTCCCTGTATTCGGGAAGAAGGAGACCACCACGCTCATACGGAGAGGTATTAAAGACTTATATACTTAAAGAAACTGTGGATGACCCTCCAGTTGGAGGGAGATTGCAAAAATTTTATAATGCCTGGCTTAACATTACTTCTGATCGATATGTATTACAAGCAGTTTCGGGAGCCATTATTATTTTTAAAGAAGGGGTTAATCCTCCTGTACAGAATAGACCTGCTTATGCTTTTGTTTTCTGCAGAGGAAAGAATGGAGATTAATGTGGAAATTGACAAATTATCTGGAAAAGGCGTAATTGAAAAGACTTATGAACATAAGCATCAATTTGTCTCTAATATATTTCGAAGAGATAAAAAAGATGGTGGTTGCAGAATTATTCTGGACCTTACAGATCTGAATAAGTTTGTAGAATACAAACATTTTAAGATGGAGACATTCAGTACTGCAAAATACCTTATCTCAGCAGGGTGTTATATGGCTAAGATTGATTTGAAGGATGCCTATTATTCTGTAGCAATTCATCAATGCTTCAGGAGGTATTTAAAATTTAATCGGCTGGGACAATTATGGCAGTTTAAAGCTTTACCAAATGGATTGAGTTCGGCTCCTAGACTCTTTACAAAACTGTTGAAACCAGTTTTATCCCAATTAAGAGCACAGAAACACATTGTTATGGCTTATCTGGATGATATTCTGATCATTAGTGATACTCAAGAGTCAGCTGAGCACTCAGTTTCAGTTACTAAAGCTTTGTTTGAAAAGCTAGGGTTTTTGATTCATCCAATTAAGTCCCAGCTGCAGCCAGCACAATCAATTAACTTTTTGGGGTTTGTAATTAACTCAGTGACTATGTTAGTTACTTTGCCAACAGAGAAGGCCAATGACATCTTGATGACTTGTAATTACCTCATTCACAAACCTTATCCCTCCATCCGAGAAGTGGCGAAAACCATTGGGAAACTGGTAGCAGCATTTCCGGCAGTGGAATTTGGTCCATTACATTATCAAAATCTTTAAAGGGACAAAATAAGGGCTCTTAAAGAGAAGGCAGGTCACTTTGACAGGCCTATGCAATTAACAAAAGAAGCCGTGTTGGAATTACAATGGTGGGTTGAAAATGTCCCACAAGCTGCTAAGAATATCATGATTAAACAACCTGAAATGGTTTTACAAACGGATGCTAGTGCTCTCGGATGGGGGGGGGGGGGGGGGGGGGGGCTACAGATTCGTCCTCCAGTTGTGGAGGTAGATGGAAAGCTCAAGAAGAAGCGTTTCTTCAAGTTTATGGTATTAACTATTTGGAGTTATTGGGTGCTTTTTATGGACTTAAAGCATTTTGTTGTGCTAAACAAGGTCTACATGTGTTAATACAGTTAGACAATAAAACGGCTGTTGCATACATTAATCACATGGGGGGAGTTAGGTCAGTATCATGTGATTGTCTGGCCAATGAGATATGGCAAAGGTGTATTGGTCGCCAAATATGGATTTCAGCAAGCTACATTCCGG
Organism: Okamejei kenojei; assembly: GCA_035221665.1. Classification (NCBI taxonomy): domain Eukaryota; kingdom Metazoa; phylum Chordata; class Chondrichthyes; order Rajiformes; family Rajidae; genus Okamejei; species Okamejei kenojei. Next base: position 68,952,882 of record CM069143.1, read on the forward strand.
GTAAGGACAATGTGGTAGCAGATGAAAGGTCCAGGATTTTTAAAGATAATACGGAATGGATGCTTAAGCCAGCAATATTTAAGAATATTGTAAACCAATTTGGGTTGCCAGAAATAGATTTGTTTACATCTAGGCTTAATCATCAGTTGCCTACTTATGTGTCTTGGGAACACGATCCAGATGCAGTAGCAGTAGATGCTTTTTCATTACACTGGGGAAAGATGTTCTTTTATGCTTTTCCACCATTTGCTTTGATTCAGAGATGCCTGAAGAAGATAGAACAAGATTCTGCTTCTGGATTGTTGGTAGTTCCAAATTGACCAACTCAACCTTGGTTCCCAGTAATGCTGAATATGATTAAAGAACCATATATGTCGATTCCTAACTGTAGTGATATCTTGACTAATCCGGTAACTAAAGAGATTTACCCATTGTATGCATATATGAATTTGTTAATCTGCAGGTTTTGACCAGACCACTACAGGAGCTGGGATTGTCGGACCAAACTATGGAAGTTATGGTTGCATCATGGCGCAATAGCACACAAAAGCAATATATGACACATATTAAGAAATGGGAAGACTTTTGCACACAGTCAAATATTTCTTATGATACTGTAAATATTGCAAATGTTTTGGAATTCCTTGCCAATTTGCATTTTCAGCAACATTTAAGTTACAGTGCCATTAACACTGCACGCAGTGCCTTGTCGTCCTATTTAGGGCTTATGACTGATCAGAGATCAATTGGGTCGCATCCATTAATATCTAGATTCGTGAAAGGAATCTTTAATATTAATCCACCCAAACCAAGATACACAGAGATTTGGGATGTGAGCATTGTACTTACGCTACTTAGACAATGGACTCCAATTGAAGGGTTGACATTGGAAAGATTGACATTGAAATTAGTCATGTTAATGTCACTGGTCTCAGCTCAAAGAGTGCAAACTTTACAAATGTTGCGTTTAGACTGTATGCATGTGACTACAGATAATGTTGTGTTCTATGTTTACGAGTTGATCAAACAAAGCAGACCAGGGAGATCTGGAACAAAGGTAACCTTTCAAGCTTATCATATTGATCCTACTTTGTGTGTGGTTAAACATTTGAACGAATATATTAAAGTTACTGACACCCTTGAGGAAATGAAAAAGCGTTAATGGTTACGCACAAAAAACCACACACAAAAGCTTCAGTTCAAACTATCTCAAAATGGTTGAAACAGGTGTTGGTTTTAGCGGGAGTAGACACTGATGTGTTCAAATCTCACTCCACCAGGGCGGCAGCTACGTCCGCGGCAAAGGGGCGGGACGTACCTCTCGAGCATATTTTAAAAGTCGCAGGGTGGAGTAGAGAAGAAACTTTTTCAAAGTTCTACAATAAACCTGTTCACACTATGACAAGCTTTGGACACGCGGTGTTGGGAGCACTATAATCACCTGCTTTGTTTACTATTAATTGCTATAATCAATGGTGTAGTCACTTCTATCTTTTATCACTTGTAATCATTTTCCCTCAGATATAAGGAGGGTTATTATATGGTCTTTTAAACCATTAAAAAGTTAATTGTGAAATGATCTAACATTAGTCTGGTTTCTCATGTATGTGTTTACTTAGCCGGACTGTCGTACGGATTGATTCTACGACATAAAAAACACAGAAAGCTTTAAAATCTTCACGTAGTCACTCACGTGACTCCGAAGTAAAATAGTAAGATTAAACAAGAACTTACCAGTTCGAAGTTTGATCGTTATTTTATGAGGAGTTACGATGAGGGATTACGTGCCCTCCGCTCCCACCCTCATAAAATAAATGATCAAATGGTAGTTCTAAGTCTTTTATGAGCCTTACTATGTTACTCCGGCTTTTGGTGTTCTGTGTTTTTCATGCCGCTGCTTTGAAGTATGCCGTTGCCAGCGTGAGGCGGGTTCTTCACGTAATCCCTCATCGTAACTCCTCATAAAATAACGATCAAACTTCGAACTGGTAAGTTCTTGTTTAATCTTACTATTTTATAGAGACTGACAAAATTCTTAAGGGGTTGGACAGGCTAGATACGGGAGGATTGTTCCCGATGTTGGGGAACTCCAGAACAAGGGGTCACTGGTTAAGGATAAGTGGGCAGTCTTTTAGGACCGAGATGAGAAGATCATTTCTCACGCAGAGAGTGGTGAGTCTGTGGAATTCTCTGCCACAGAAGGTAGTTGAGGCCAGTTCATTGGCTATATTTAAGAGGGAGTTAGATGTGGCCCTTGTGGCTAAAGGGATCAGGGGGTATGGAGAGAAATCAGGTACGGGATACTGAATTGGATGATCAGCCATGATCATATTGAATGGCGGTGCAGGCTCGAAGGGCCGAATGGCCTACCCCTGCACCTATTTTCTATGATTCTATGATTCTATGCATTCTCCCCATATCCCTTGATTCCATTCGCCCCAAGAGCTTTATTTAACATCCCCACATCAGATTGGGTTTTGTAAACATAACACTTTCATGATCAAATCCTCAATAAATGTCAACGCGGCCGGATTCCCCAAACATCCCGGAACCCCATTTCCCACCTCACTGCTTCAGTGCAAACCAAAGACAAGGCCTGTGTGTGGTCTTCCTCTTCATAGCAATGGCAGCAGATACTGACCCCCTTGACGTGACACAGAATAGTTATTTAGAGATACAGCATGGAAACAGGCCATTCGGCCCAACTAGTCGAGGGCGACCATCGATCTCACCTTCACACTAGTTCTACGTTATCCCACTTTCTCGCCCACTCCCTACGTACCAGGGGTAATTTACAGAGACCAATCAACCTACAAACCCGCACGTCTTTGGGATGTGGGAGGAAACCGGAACACCCAGAGGGAACCCACACGGTCACGGGGAGACTGTGCTAACTCCACACGGACAAGAACCGATGTCAGGATGGAACTTGGATCACCCGCGCCGTGAAGCAGCAGCTCTACCCGCTGCGCCACCGTGCTGCCCCATTCTCCACATCAATGCCCGGGTTATAGAACTGGATTGGCCACAGTGCCGCACGCCCTGGCAGTGATATGCAACCCGTTCCTCCAGGGGAAATATCCGTCTCTGTATTCAGCATGTTGAAACACAACTGGATCTCAAGTTTCACTCACATGGATGAGCTGCAGTCATTTTCGTTAAGAGTCAGCCTTTATATAGAACTTTTATTGTGAATATTTGTACTAGAAACATAGACATAGAAACATAGAAAATAGGCGCAGGAGGAGGCCATTCGGCCCTTCGAGCCAGTACCACCATTCATTGTGATCATGGCTGATCGTCCCCAATCAATAACCCGCGCCTGCCTTCTCCCCATATCCCTTGACTCCACTAGCCCCTAGAGCTCTATCTAACTCTCTCTTAAATCCATCCAGTGAATTGGCCTCCACTGCCCTCTGTGGCAGGGAATTCCATAAATTCACAACTCTCTGGGTGAAAAAAATTTCCCCCACCCCTCAGTCTCAAATGACCTCCCCTTTATTCTAAGACCTGGCTCTGGACTCACCCAACATTACTGCACAAATACATATTAAACCGCCCAGCGTATTTAAGCATCAGCATTTCCTGCTCAATCACAAGCTCCATGATCAAAGCTACAATAGTAATTGTCGGTTACATTAGAAACAAAGTTTTCATATAATAACAGAATGTAAAATAATACCAAAACAGCCGTGGTTACAGTATAGTTTAGTTTAGAGATACAGCGCGGAAACAGGCCCTTCGGCCCATCCGAGTACAAGCGGCCCATCGATCATCCCGTACACTAGCAATAACCTACACACTATAGTCAATTTACAATTCTGACAGAAGCCAATTAACATACACACCTGTATGTCTTTGGAGTGTGGGAGGAAACCGTCGTACCCGGTGGCAGCCCATACACAAACAGACAGCACCCGTAGTCGGGATTGAACCCGTGTCTCTGGCGCTGTGAGGCAGCAGCTCTACCGCTGCGCCACTGTGCCGCCCACATTCCAGTGGGATGTATTTCAGGCGGGTCATTCTCATCAGTTCTGAACATTCTCCATATCTCTCTGTCTGCAGCTGTAGATGATAGACATGGCCCCAGTTCCCTCACAGAGAGTTGGTCTTCTTGCAGATGCATCTCCGCTTCTTCACCTTGGTGAAGATTACTGGGAATAAGACAAGTGACAGGTTCTCAGACGCGTTCCCACTTTCCCCACACTGGAAGTTTCCCGTCCTGGAGAGAAACGTCCTTCCCAGACACTCGCTGCCAGGCACAATCTAATGAAGTCGCTGACTTTCCAGTTCTCATTGATACCAAAGTAGATAGATTGGAGTGTTTTGCAGCTGAATGAGAACTGGGTTATTTTTTCCTTGTCGGGACATTCTGAGGGACACAAAGGGGCTGGTGGAATCATTGATAGGCACACAACGCTGCAGTAACTCAGCGGGACAGGCAGCATCCCTATGGAAGGGTAAGGTGTGAAAACGAGAGATCAAAGGGGATGCTGCTGAAGGATCGTGTATGGGCCATTGTTAGCCGAGGGGAGGGTGACAAGGAGGCATTCAATCAGTAAAAATTCAATCAGGACGTCAGTAAAACCATAATCTTTGAGTAAAACCAGTTTGAAAACTAGACTGGGGGAAGGGTGGGGAGAGAGGGATAGTAAGGGCTCCTAGAAATTGGGCAAATTAATATTCATACCGCGGATTTGTGAGCTCCCCAAGCGAAATATGAGATGCTGTTCCCCCAATTTGTGCGAGGCCTCACTCTGACAGTGGAGGAGGTCCAGGACAGAAAGGTCAATGTGGGAATGGGAGGGGGTGTTACAGTATTTCGTAAACGGAAGATCACGTGGGCCGATGAGGACTAGCGGATAGCCCCAAGCAACAGCAATCAGTTCGAGTAGAATTAGCACACAATTTGGCGTTATGTTTCTTCAAAGTATGAAGCCCAGCACGACGTGAACTGGCGGGATGGATATTGGTGCAGAGCGGTTACTCGGCGCGTTTGGCAACAGCGAGCACCTTCTCTGCGGTCGCCATCAGAAGCTTCAGCGCTTCACTCAGTGTCATGTAGGTCATCAGAAATGATGACCCGGCTCCAAATACGGAGCCAATGACTGGGACAAAGTGAAGACCGGCTTCCACGGCTGAAACACCAATGGCGGCTGCACCCCATTGCAGCCTTACTATTATTTTTAAAGTTATTTCTCCCAGCAGGGAAGATTTTAATGCGACTTTCAGCTCTTCCACAGCTGTGCCTGTTCTGTCGGCCAATCTGCGGAGAGCAGCATCATCCAGACACAGGCATTTACGGTAATAGATTATCGCTCCAATCAATATCGCCATGTCACAGGCGGCAGAGAGACCCGGGACCGGGATCGCTCCCACTCCTGCTGAGAGGATCGCCAACCTCCAGATACGTTTCTTCAACACCTCACCTTTCTTCCGAATAATCTCCACACTGAGGTTGGGAAGGGCCAGGATAAAGACAGATTCCTTTCTACTTGGTAAACCATCTGCAAGTGCTTCAATTAACCGAGGGAAATCATACATTTGCTCCTGATTACAGCATATCAGAAACACATTGGGATCAGGGATCCCGGCCTTTCCCAACCCATTGACGCAGTCACTGCGGATCGTTTCCATTTCTGCATCTTCATCAAATTCTTTCCGTTCCAGCCGCATTGAATTGAGGTCATTGTCAATCTTAGAGCGAACAAAATAGAACTTCTTCCCCAGCCGCTTAATCTCCGTGGCAAGTTTTGCATCATTCTCTGTGAATCGAGTAGCTGACACTATGATGAAGAAATCGTATTTTTCAAATTGCATTTCCTTCAGGTAGGAACCCGCGGTGAATCGTGAAGATCCGGTCCCCGGCAGGTCCCAGTAGCGGACATTGGGCAGATTGGGATGTGGGTATCCGGTTGGCTCCATTGCAGTTTCCTTGTTCCCAACAGCAGCCGCTCCCTCATCTTTGCTACGAAACCCTCTCATGGCGTTGATGAAGGTGGATTTTCCTGTTCCCGCCTCTCCAGTCACGGCGATGTTTAGCTCGGTATTGTTCAGTTCTCTCAACTTCTTCTCTACCAGAGGTTGAACATTTCCCACGCCACCCGTTTTGAAGTCGGACATCAGTTTGCTGAGCTCTTCCTGTGTGAAATCTGTGGGGGTCTCAGACTGAGCCGCCTGTTCGCTGAAAGGAAACATGTTCGGTGAAAGTTTCCAGTTGAAATGAAACAACTGATATAACGGACGAGCACCTTCTCTCCCTTTCCCTCTACTCTTCCCATTGCTCCACCTGGATACACACCATTTATCCCACAATCCCGCCCTTTCCCCCTTAACCTTCCAAATATATCCATACATCCAGCTTCCCATTTCACGCTACTCTTGTCCTAGGAGCGGAATTAGGCCATTCGGCCCATCTTTCCCATGAGTTCTCATTCTCTCAGTCTTTTCATCACTGGCCTTCCTTCAATCATCACCCCCCTCCCCCACCCCCCAACATCTATCAACTTATCACTTTCCTGACTTGGTCCTGCCCCCAATCCTCATCCAGCCGCCTCCCTCCAATCACAATCAGAGTGAAGAAGGGTCCCGACCCGAAACGCCACCTGTCCCCCAGAGATGCTGCCTGACCCGCTGAGTTACTCCAGCGCTGTGCTTGAGGTGAGGGAGGAGAGGTGGAGAAGTAACATTGTGTGATGTATCCGGACATACCTGGAGCTGGCATTTCCCATTCTCCTTCTCTGTCTGTCCTTGTCTCGCCTGTGTGATGATCCAGTGGTCCCAGCACTGCACGGGGGGGAGAGGTCTGGGAACCGGGGCTTCTCCTTGTCTTCAGTTGTGTGTGTTCTAGAGGAAAGCAGAGAGGTTGCTGGTGGTTCTTTCTGTAGCAGAGGTGTATGTAAGGCTGCAAAGTATATCCCTCTTAATCAATATACGTAATTTGGCCCAACTGGTCCGTGCCAACACAATGCCCCATCTGTGCCAGTCCCACTTGTTCACAATTGGCCCATACCTACATGAACCTTTCCTGTCCATGCCACTGTCCAAATGTCTTTCAGATGTTGTTATAGTATCTACTTCAATTAGTTCCTCTGGTTGCGCTCCAAGGAATAAAGTCTTAGTCTGCCCAACCTCTCCCTGGAGTTCAAGTATTTGAGTCCTGAAAACATTCCCGTAAATCTGCTCTGCGCTCTTTCCAGTTTAATTCAGTTCAGTTCAGTTTAGTTTATTATCACGTGTACCGAGGTAGAGTGAAAAGCTTTTGTTGTGTGCTATCCAGTCAGCGGAAAGACAATCCATCATTGCAATTGAGCCATTTACAATGTATAGATACACGATAAGGGAATACTACCTAGTGCAAGGTGAAGCCAGTAAAGTCTGATCAAAGATAGTCAGTGGGCCCCGGGAGAGGTAGATAGCTCTCTAGTTGTTTTGGGATAAAACCCTGTGACAGTAACTTGCTTTGAATCTCCCAGTGATTCTCAGGAATAAGTTGCATCTGCAGAATAAAGGAATTAGACTTTAAAATTAACCTACGAACATTCCTCTCACCTTCGCTCCCCCATCCTCCACCCTGGTTGTTTCATCAGCTCCATAGTTCACATTGTTTCCCTTCAGATCACACCTTTCCCGGCACACAATGGCACCGACCTGCCTGAGCTCATTTGTTACCAGCCCCGATATGTCCTGGAGAAACTCAGCATCATGGAGCGAAGTAAATAGGCAACGTTTCGGCCCAAAACCTTTCTTCACACTGATGTGGGGGGGGGGGGGGGGGGGGGGGGGAGGGGAGGGGAGAAGAAAAAACGAAGAGGTGGAGCAGGGCCAGAGTGAGGACCACCGTAAATTGGAGGAGCAGCACCTCATATTTCGTTTGGGCAGTTTGCACCCCAGCGGTATGAACATTGACCTCTAATTTCAGGTAGTCCTTACGTTCCACTAAGAGACCACCAGGGAACAGTTATACCTACAATGAGAAAACCCACGCAGGTCACAGGGAGAACTCCTCACAGACAACACTCGTAGTAGGGATCGAACCCGTGTCTCTGGTGCTGAAAGCGCTGTAAGGCAGTAACTCTACCGCTGCCTGCGCCACCGGGCCGGACTGTCTGCGGTCACCGCAATGGACTGAACCCATCACGGGGGGAAACAAGATAGACACAAAATGCTGGAGTAACTCAGCGGGACAGGGAGCATCTCTGGAGAGAAGGAATTGGTGACGTTTCTGGTCGAGACCCTTCTTCAGACTGAAGTCAAGGGGAGACGGAAATGCATAGATAAGCAAGTGTAAGGTGTGAAAACGGGCCAAATGGGATGGAGATCAAGGAAAATTGTTAGCTGGGAGAAGGGAACAACAAAGCAAACAGAGATAAAATGTAGTCGAAGATAGAGACTGGTTGGAGAACTGGGAAGGGGAAAAGATGGAGAGAGAGAGAAAGCAAGGGTTACTTGAAGTTAGAGAAGTCGATGTTCATACCACTGGGGTGTAAGCTGCCCAAGCGAAATATGAGGTGCTGTTCCTCCAATTTGCACTGGGCCTCACTCTGACAATGGAAGATGCTCAGGCAGGAAGGACAGTGTGGGAATGGGAGGGGGAGTTAAAGTGTTTAGCAACCGGGAGATCAGGTATGTTTTGGCAGACTGAGCTTGGTCTCACCGATGTACTGTATCTGCTGTTCCACACCTGGAACAGCAGATACAGTAGATGAGGTTGGAGGAGGTGCGAGTGAACCTCTGCCTCACCTGATAAACCTGTCACGGTCCTTGGACGGAGTTGAGGGGGAGGTATAGGGACAGGTGTTGCATCTTCTGCGGTTGCTGGGGAAAGCACCTGGGGAGGGGGTGGTTTTGGTGGGAAAGAGTGAGTTGACTAGGGGTTTGCGGAAGTAACGGTCTTTGCGGAAAGGGGTGGAGATGGGAAGATGTGACTAGTAGTGGGATCCTGTTGGTGGTGGTGAAAATATCAGAGGATTATGTGCTGTATGCGATGGCTGATGGGGTGAAAGGGGGGACTCTTTCCCTGTTGCGACTGGGGGGAGTGGGAGCAAGTGCAGAGCTGCAGGGTAGCGAGGAGACCCTAGTGAGGGCCTCATCTCTAATGGGAGAGGGGAACCCGTTACCTCCGATGCCCCGGTATGGAGCACTTCATCTTGGACACAGATGCGGCGTAGACGGAGGAATTGGGAGTAGGGGATAGAGCAGGGGTGGGGAACCTGCGGCCTTCTAGGCCATTCAGTGCGGCCTTTTGAATGAATCCAAATTTTGTAGAACAAATCCTTTTATTTTTATTAATATTTTTGTTCAGCTTTTATTATTATAATTGTAATCTTAAAATGAATGTATTTGAAATACCAAAGAATAAAAGAAGATTCACCAAAATGATCTTCCCCGACTAGTGAGTGTATGTACAGACGGGGCACCTTCCATGACAGGAACACGTGAAGGGTTTATTGCACAGATAAAAAAGGTATTATCAGATCCTGATGATCTCATTTCATTTCATTGTATCTTATATCAGCAAAATCTCTGTGCTAAATCTTACTATTTTAAGTGGCACTTTGCAACAAGTTATAAGTATTGTCAACTATATTCATGCAAATGCAACACGGCATCGTCAGTTTCGTAATATGCTAAAGTTGGACGATGAGGCATTTGTGTGGATTTGCCGTATCATTGTAAAGTGCGTTGGCTATCGCAGGGACAGGTGTTAGCAAAATGTTTATCTTTGCGAGAACAGATAGTTACATTTCATGGAGAACAGAATCAGCAATGTGAACAGAATCAGCAATGTGAAATATTGAAAGAAGATTTCTATAGAAATACTGCATTTCTGAATGATATAATGTCAAAGCAAAATGACTTGAATGTTTCTTTGCGAAGTGAAACTAAGTATATATGATATGTCGCAACAAATACAAGCTTTTCCAAAAAAAACCTATCTTTTTTCAAAACTCTTCTTCAAGATGAAATTTCGGATGAACATTTTCCACAGTTAGCGAAAGTCATTGATGAGCAGGAGGATCCATGCGAATCATTTGAAGAACACGCAGCTGTTATAGACTTATTAATTAAAGAATACGATGAAAGGTTCACTGACTTTGAGAATCATGACATCACACCCAAATTAGCATTTCAACCTCACCTAGTTGATGTCTACAAGGCTCCTAAAGAACTACAGATGGAATTGATTGAGCTCTCTGAAGAAGATATTTTAAAGTCCTTATTTGAAGGGAAGAAAGATCTAGGTACAAATGCAATAGAATATCCACGTCTTCGGCAACATGCATGAAAAATGTATTCTTGCTTTTCAACCACTTATTGCTGCGAATCTACATTCTCCTACCTAGCCCAAACCAAGACGCTCTTAAGGTCACAAATGACGGATACCCATCTAGAAGATCAGCTGAAACTGCGTACCTCCATGTTGCAACCAAATATTCAAATCCTTTCCCACAATAAAGTCATTAAAAGGTTAGTTAACTTTAGAATTAACAAAATGTTTTAATTTACTTGAAGTTAGTACATTGTAGTTAGATTTTTACAAAATAATGCACATTTTTAAGTATATCTAATTGAAGTTTCTTGGATGGGGCCTTACTAGATTACATCTAACTTAATGCGGCATTCTAACATGAAAAGGCTTCCCCACCCCTGGGATACAGTGTTTACAGGAAGCAGGGTGGGGAGAAGTGTTGTCTAGATAGTTGTGGGGGCCAGTGGGTTTATAATAGATGTCAGTCGATAGTCTTTCTCCTGTTACGGAGATGGTGTGATCAAGAAACTGCATGTGTGTGTATGAGTGTGTGAAGTGTGTATTTGTGTGAAGTGTGTGTTTGTGTGAAGTGTGCGAGTGTGATATACAATCATAGAAAATAGGTGCAGAAGTAGGCCATTCGGCCCTTTGAGCCTGCACCGCCATTCAATATGATCATGGCTGATCATCCAACTCAGTATCCCGTACCTGCCTTCTCTCCATACCCCGTGATCCCTTTAGCCACAAGCGCCACATCTGACTCCCTCTTAAAT